>CM064531.1:42609079-43027540 GCA_032716605.1 Paralithodes platypus | reverse complement strand
TGCAAAGGTCCGACGCCTCCCCCGCCGCCGCCAGGGCAGTCCATGTTTATATTTGTCGATTGCTGTGGTTAAGTTTTCGCGTCCCTATTTTGACGGCGATTTTTTTCGGTAATTTGCAACCTGCTGGAGTGCTGGCAATATATATAATGATGACAATATGTCATGTGGGGGTGAGGGGGGCAATCCCACCCTCAACATATTGTATCCAAAGGCAGTCAAAATAGACGGGAACATGATGGCAAAGGGTCGACGCCACTACGCTTAGTGTAAACAAGGCTAGCGGTATGCCCGCACTTAACATTCTTGCCAGTAATTGTTTACAAGAACGGCTTCTCCGACGTGCGTGACTGCCACCTAGCGAAGTGGACGTAAACACTCACGTGACTCACCTGCTGCTTCCGACATTATTAGCCTACCCTAACCTAACAACCTGACCTAAACTGGGGGCTGCCCCCCCAGATCCCCGCTACTCTTAAAAATGACGTGGAAGACGTCAAATTATTAAAAAAACACTGCAGGAGTGTGAATCCAGCCTAGCAAAGATACTCGTGGATGTAAACAAACATTCATGTGACTCGGCAGCCTTTTCCAGACCTGTCACATATGACAATATTGTCACCCTAACCTAAAAACCTGACCTAACCTGGCGTAAACCCCCATCCCCCGCTATAGTCATCCCAATATGTTTTTTCCTCACAGCTCAGTCCTGCATGTGGAGAGTAAGTTGAGATGACATTAATAACTTTTGCTTGCGGCGACATGCATTTTCAGGTAAATGATTCTTGCATTACTTCTCTCACTTCAATAATGTTATCCACCCACTTCTCGGCTACCAGGAGACCCATACCACCTTCCTATCTCATCCCATAGCCAGCAGAATTTATACCTTTCTAGCCAATATCGCACACACACACCCAAAATCCTATGAGTAACATATGATACTCTAATGACATTCAAACATGTCACAAACATAAAAAATAAACTGACACCCAGACTTAATGCCCTCAGGTCACTTGGCCACATAAAATTTGGACACAACAAAGAAACTACCACTTCAGTATACAAACAATACATAAA
Source organism: Paralithodes platypus (assembly GCA_032716605.1). Lineage (NCBI taxonomy): Eukaryota > Metazoa > Arthropoda > Malacostraca > Decapoda > Lithodidae > Paralithodes > Paralithodes platypus. Next base: position 43,026,463 of record CM064531.1, on the reverse strand, counting down.
ATCAGTAATGGAATATGCAAGCCCTGCCTGGGCTTCTAACCTAGCTGAAATACATCACAAGACCTTGCAGACTTCAAAACAAAGCCCTAACAATCATCACAGGCTGCACAGCACAGCTACTACACCTACATCAAGAAACCAAAGTCCTCAAAGTAAAAAAACACTGGGACATGAGAGGCACCCAATTCCTGGCTGCAGCCTCCACAAACCAACACCACCCACTACACTACATGGCATATTGCTTAAGAGATAGGCAAAACAAACTGAAATTATTACAGAAATATTTTGACCAGTCCAACTATAGAATGTAAAGTATCTTAATATAACCCCCTAGAAATACTTTCTCTAAAGTATCTATACATTTTTTATCCTCCCCCTTTTCCCCAGCTAACCTAATCCCACAAGGACCCCAATGGAAATACGCCTAACGTATTGGGCTATCCTTAGTTGGAATTATGCAAAGCTGGTAGATATCATATTTGTAACATATCATGTGGTACCAACATTGTAAAATGCTAAACTGTAGCAAATTTGATTATTACCCACCGACACCAAGGAATATTCCAACAACACCCAGCACACGGTATCACACACAATACTGTCATCTCTCCCTCCCTGCCCACCCCAAACTAGCTTCCAGAAGCACGTCCATGCTAATATCTCCCGCCATTTCATCCAATCACTCATAGACGACACGCAGCTGCAGGCACGACCTCCCGAAATCCAGTTCTTCCACCTGGCCATGCTGAGATGTGGGCAACATCGAGCTCTTTTGAGCTATCAGAAAAGAATGGACGTCGACACCTGCCCAGGATGCAACACAGCACCCTATACTATTAAACACATCATAGAAGACTGCAATCTACACAATCACTTACACAAACAACATTATCTACACTCCTTGAGAGGCCTTTGGGAGAGCCCTATCATGGCCATGACTTTCGCTGGGGACTCGGGGCTGTTCGTCCAGGCAGCCTAGGTTACGACAACAACAACAACAACACTCCCTCTCCCTTTGAAGGAAAAGGGGTATGCCTCATGTGCTACAAGTGCAAGGACATATGCTTCAGAAATGTGGCCTGTCAAAGTGGATAATATCAACAGAATGAAACATAAAGAAATGAAAATGGTGAAATGGATGCGTGGGGCCAAACTGCAGGATAGGTTATCAAGTGAAGAGCTGAGGAGGCGGTTAGGTATTCATTCATTAGTTTCAGTGAGAATCTTAAAGGTGTGTGACATAAGAGATATGAACCCAGCTTGTTCCGTGCACAGTCTCTACAAAGAAAAGCACACTGTTAATGAGTTTCACAGAATTTTGGTCACCCGTATCCGAGTGTCGGGGCACTCCCTGGCGGTAGAGACCGGTCTCTGGAACAGACGGGGTTGGGGTTGCCTCCCACTTGAGGAATGCTTGTGTGTTTGTGGCCATGTTCAAACTGAGAGACATGTCATGCAAAATTGTCCGCTTTCTCAAAATACGAGAAATTTATATCGATGTAACACCTAAGAAGATATATATTCAGACAAATTCTCCCATGATAATATGTGCATAATATTCCATATTCTTAAATTGTATTCATGATTTTTTTTTAAACTGCACCAGTGTAAATATTTTGCACATTTTAAAGCCAACTTTGAAAGAAAATTGTATAGAGTACAGTTTTGTCTACAATACAATAATGATTAAGTTTTGTATCATTGTGTTATACTAATTTTGTTGTTTATGTTAATATTGTAAGCTGTGGCCAGTAAAACTATCTATCTATAAAGAGTATCAGTGATTAAATGCATACCAGCAGGCTTGGATGGTTTGGGCATGTGGAGAGGATGGATGAAATAAGTTGAGTGACAAGATGCAAGTTCCTGAACATGGAGGGAGCTGCACCAAGGGGCAGACCAAGATAGACGTGGGATCCGGCGGTAAGGTCTGATCTTGAGTTAAAATCCCTGACAAGTGAGGCAGCTCTGAACAGGGCTGCCTGGAGCGCCGCCATTAGGATGTGAGTCTGGAACCGGCACTTTTTGTTGAGCACTCGGTCTGTAAAATTCTGTACAGTATGTATGAAGGTACCAGCTACTCCTACAAGGAAGTTGGCATTCATGGTCCCTACATTATAATGGTATACAGCTTTAGTACAAGTAACATCAAAACTTCCTTTGTCTTTACTTTTATGAATATCCAATTATAGTTCAAAATACATAAATTGAATACATTGATGGTGATGATGGTAAACTAATGATTACTCTTGTTTCAGGTTGAAACAAATTAAATCAATCTTCAGGAAGGTACACCAAGTGTGGGGATGTCAAAAATTACCAAATTGATGGATCATTCAATAGTGGTTCCTATATTCTTCACATACTATGGCCATATTTCTTAAATCATAAAACAGTCTTGCAGAAAATATCACAAGCAATATGTATAACTGTAAATAAACTTACGGTTTAGAAGAGCTATGATGGAGAAGTTGGAGAAAGGATCAATTGTGAAGCTGGAAAGCGAAGGGGACAACAGATTTTGATGAGAATGTGATGAAATAAACAAACTGAAGAGGTGTTGGATTGTGAAAACAACAGAAGATTGACAAAACTGAAATTGCCGTACTGTGAAGTTGGAATTCAAGAAAATAATTCTATTGAGAGTTCTGATGGACATATTAAGAAAAAAATCCACCATAAAGACACCCTAAAACAAACAATTAGGAAACACCAATGCCAGGTCTGTGGTAAAAGGTTTGGTCGAAATGGTACCCTCACCACACATTTATTAGTTCATACTGGCGTGAAGGAGTTTGAGTGTGAAGAGTGTGGTAAAAGGTTTGGTAGAAAGCAAGATCTTGCTCATCACTCTATAGTACACACGGGACTGAAGGAGTTTCAGTGTCGGCTCTGCGGTAAACTGTTTCGCCGTAAGAGTCACCTCAACGCACATTTAGTTATTCATACCGGAGTAAAGGAATATGAGTGCGAGGAGTGTGCTAAAAAGTTTGGTGATAAAAGCAGTCTCATGGCACATTTATTAGTTCATACCGGGGTGAAGAAATTTGAGTGCCAGGAATGTGGTAAAAGGTTTGGTCGAAAATGTAAGCTCACGGCACATTTATTAGTTCACACGGGAGTCAAGGAGTTCGAGTGTGAGGATTGTGGTAAAATGTTTAATGATAAAAGCAATCTTGCCAGACACTTATTAGTTCATACGGGGGTAAAAAAGTTTAAGTGCGAGGAGTGTGGTAAGATGTTTGTTGATAAAAGTACTCATACAAGACATTTATTAGTTCATACTAGGCTGAAGAAGTTTAGGTGTGAGGAGTGTGGTCAAATGTTTGGTCGTAAGAGTAACCTCTCTAGACATTTATTATCTCATTTAGGAGAGTAATAATCCAAATGTAATCATTGTGGTAAACTTTTATCATATATAGGTAATTTCTATACTCATGTATTAACCCTTTCAGTACCGGTGCCGTCATCATAACTTTACTCTAGTTACTAGTAGACGATTTTATTCAGTTAATAAAGGGCCTCCAGCAATTAACAGGCTTCGAACTATCTCACTTAACCATTTTTACTACCACAGATCCTTCTTAGACTGCACACAATCGTCTGAATATAACTAGAATGAAGTTAAAAAGACACTGTCGGTACAGAAGGGGTTAACCTATAGGCTGCGCATGGGGGGTATGAGACACCACACGCCTGTGCGCACATATTTGAGCTGTTCCCATCACTAACATCGTTATTTTACCATAAATATCGTTAATACTTATTCATATGCGCCTATTTTACCATTAATATGAAGATATTAACCAGTTACAACAATAAAACAAGTGGAAACAGTGTTTGGCTGGTCAAAATCGTGAAATGAAAGCGAGAGTGTGAGCCAACCTTCCACTCACAAAGCTTTGAGAGACACTGGAGGTACCTCTCAATTCTCTTCCTGACTTTGTTTTTGTATTTTTTTTTTTTTTTTTAAGAGACAATGAACGGAGGAAGGAAAAACACAGATAAAACAAAAAGGTCCATGTGCCTAAAGGCATCCTCCTTTCATAAAATGTTTGTAACAACTAGATTTAAACATTTGTAGATTGTAAGTTTGTGGAAAGCAATTCGAGGGAAGTGAATTCCAAAGAGTAGTAGCTCTGGGGATAAATGAATTCTGATAAGCAGAAGTTCTGCATTGTGGAGGAGAAAGTGTAATTCATGGACGCTCTCAGCTGCCTTAGTTCTACGGGGAAGATGTGGAGAGGCGGCACAATTGAAGCAAGTTCCTCGGAACAATTGCTATGAAAATATCTGTAGAATAATGCAAGGGATGCAACGTTTCTTCGTATGGACAATGTAGGAAGGTCCTGTGTGATTGCAGGATTTTTGATTAATCTAATAGCTTTATTTTGAATTTTGTCCAACTGCCTCAATGCAACCATTCCACTTCCACCCCACAGAGGTGAACAGTAATCCATCTGAGAACGCACATGACTTTTATATATTACGGCCAACTGCTCGTCAGTGAAGAATTCTCGAACTCTGTACAGGAGTCTCCCCTAATTCCCACGCTTGGTAACACTGATGACAACGCCCTGCTAGCAACTCGCTAATGTTAGCATGAAAATAGACCACAGAATAAGGGAATAACAGGGAAAATAGGTGATAATTGAAGGAGGGGGGGAAGTGGGGAAGGAGGGGATGTGGAGGAGTGATATTTGGCCATGGCCCAGGGGCAAAAAAATAAAAACAAAAAAAATAAAAAAAGGTTCAAGTTTTTTTGGGGTGTTTTAAATGGATTTTTTTAGGCCCAGGATCTTAAGAGTCTTCCCGCAGTCGCCCGGGGAAACTCTTAAGAGTCTTCCCGCAGCTCCTGGGTTAAGGGAGCTCACCTCACATTTTTTCTCTCCTTTTCCCTCTCTCTTTGGCTTGTATCCATTCGGCCCCATTCAGTCTACTGTTTTAAGACGTTTATACCCCCATCCAGGTGTCAATATTTTCCTAGCGAGCGGTAGCGAGCCAGCATATATATATATTTTTGTTTTGACAGTAAGCTAAATTTGTACATTTTTCGATAGAAAAATGTCTCCGGCGAAGCCGGATTTCTCCGTACAATGCTGGCTTGCTATCGCTCGCCAGGAAGAAATCGACACCTGGATGGGGATAAACGTCTTAAAACTGTTCGCTGAATGGGGCCGAATGGATACAAGCCAGGGAAAGAGAGAAAAGGAGAGAAAGAAAAAAAAGCTGGTGACCCCCCTTAATTCAATGATGAAGGAAAAGGCTCAAGTAGGATCATTGTGGTAATTGACCACTTGCGATTTTCAGGCTATAAGGAAGTTGAAACCGTGAACATTGATATTAAGGGGGGTCACTGGCTTTTTTTATCTTTTCTCCTTTTCTCTCTTTCCCTGGCTTGTATCCATTCGGCCCATCCAGGTGTCGATTTCTTCCTGGCGAGCGATAGCGAGCCAACATTGTATGAAGAAATTTAGCTTGCTGTCAGAACAAAAAAAATATATGCTGGCTCACTACTGCTCGCCGGGAAAATATTGACACCTGGGTGGGAGTAAACGTATTAAAACAGTAGGCTGAATGGTGTCGAATGTATACAAGCCAGAGAAAGAGAGAAAAGGAGAAAAAAAGCGAGGTGGGCTCCCTTAAAGAGAAATGCAATAATAATGTGGGTTTCTGATTGATTAAAAGTATGATCAATTGGATTTTATGTGTTTATAAATGAACTACAATAGTAGTAATAGTAGTAATTCTGCTAAATATCGATGTCTACAGCTCCAACTTCCTTATAGAACGAAACTCGCAAGTCGGGAATTGTTTTCACAAAAGTGTGCTTGATAATAATTTCTTAGCTCATTCAGAAGAGAAAGAACTTGAAAATGGTCCTAACAGAATAGTGTCCTTTCCAGACTTATACATGTACAGTACAGTATTAACCCTTTCATGCTTATGACGCAATTTTGAGCCTATTAGGGATACTTTAAAGCCTTTGTTATTGTTGTTGTTGTTGTTCCCCAAGCTGCCTGGCCGAACAGCCCCAAGGCCCTGAGCAAGGCCAAGGCCATAACCGAGCGCCCCACAGAACCCTCCCTGCCGACCACAATAAAGCCTGGGTGACCGAAGCCACTCCATGGCGGGGAGCTGAGGAGGGTGCGGAAACGCCCGGGAAACCAAAGCCCCACCCAGGGCCCTGTGCCTCTCAGCAATTATGAAGATAACGTTGAGGGGCAAAGGAAAAATGTGACGCTTTGGCTTCCAATCTTGGTAGATTGGGAGGTCAATCCACGGAAGAGACCACTTGAGATCTAGAAAATATATAAGTAAAAGGAACAGTCAGAGTAAGCTATGGGTATGGCAGAGATTGCTCAGTTCTCACTCTGCTTTGGAGAGGTAATTATAAGAGTGAGAGAACTCTATTTCTTATTGCTAATCTGGCAACCTCTGCGTCATAAAAGCGTGAAAGAGTTAATTCATTCCAGAGTGAAAATCTTAAGGGGGATGATAAATTTTTGGGTCAATTTTTTTTTTCATTAATTTATTTTTTTAGTTTCCTCCCTAGACCTCCATCAACTAAAAAAAAAACAACCCCAGGATCCACCTTCAAGATATATTTGTAAATTTTTCGGTAGAAAATGTCACGGCCAAAGGCCGGTTCCTCTTACATTACAGGCTCGCTATTGCTCACCAGGAAAAAGATCGACACCTAAATGACAAGTCTTAATATTGACAAAGAAATGGGGCAAAAGGTCTTAAAATCGCCAAACTAACGGGCCGACCGTCTAAAAATCTGAAAACTAATGGGACTAAAGATGAGGAAGAAAGGTGTCCAGAAAAAATGACCATCTCCCCTGAAGAGTCAAGGGTGATCACTGTGGTCAATGTTTAGACAATAAAGTAATTAATTAAGGGGAGACGGGCTGTTTTTTTGGTCTATTAATTAGTTTTCTCGCTAGACCTCCCTCAAACTTAGAAAAACACCCCCTAGACACACCTTCAAGTTAATTTTATATATTTTTCGGTAGAACAAATTTCCGGCCAAAGGCCGGTTCCACTTGTAAATTACAGGCTTGCTATCGCTCGCCAGGAAAAAATCGACACCGTGAACGACCGCAGCAGTGCAAGTACTGGTAATGAGCTGGATACACAGGCATAGTTTGCCTTTTTCCAGAGGATCTACTGTAAGAAACTGTAAGAAGACACCTAAATGTTACGATAGGTCTTAAAATTTACAACAAAATGGAGCTAAAGATATCAATATCGCCAAACTAATGGGCCAAACGTCTTAAAATCTGAAAACTAGTGGGGCTAAACATGAGGGAAAAGAAGGTCCAGAAAAACGGCCTGTCAAGGTTGATCACTGTGGTCAATGTTTCAACCATAAAGTAATTAACCCGTTCAATACCAGGGACGTCCTGCCTCATGTTTAGTCCCATTAGTTTTCGTATTTTTAGACGTTCGGCCCGTTAGTTTAGCAATTTTAAGACCTTTTGCCCCATTTCTTTGTCAATATTAAGACTTTGCGTAATTTAGGTGTCAATTTTTTTTCCGTATGGAGCTCAGTGGTCTGGTTAATCTGCTCTCTACTTAACCTAACCAGGGACGTCCTTTTCATCGTATTCTGGCAACTATTAGACAATTTTATTGAGATTAGGAAGGACCTCTAGCAATAATAAGGCTTCAGACTGTCTCAACCAACCCTTTTAATTACCACAGATCCTTCCTAAGCTGCATAATATCGTCTAAATATAGCTAGAATATAACATAACACACGTCGCTGGTACTCAAAGGGTTAAGCCTTACCAGACACATATCAAGCCTTAAAAAATATCTACACAATATTTAGATATGGTTGAGATACATGTCTCCCTCGATTTACGATTGGGTTACGTTCCTGAAAACCCGATCTTAAATAGAATATCCATATAGCAAACCCTAAAATTAATGGGGTAAATGGGGATGCATTCTGGGACCAGCCAAAACCCAAACTCAAACACCTCAAAACCTATAATAATATCCTAAATTGGGGCATCGGATAGTGAGGGAGACCTATACTGTTAGTAGCAGTACCCCAAGTCCATTATTTTCAGTCTTCATTATTGTGTACTTACAGTAAAACTATAATTAAAGTTTATAGTTTAAATTATGTTTTTGGAGGTAATAAAATGGCCAAGACAATACTATTTCATGTTGTATTCTTGTATTCCTTCTCATTTTCATTCAAGCCTAAATACACTAAGGGATACATAAATATGTCCCAAGGTTCCAATCAGGGGTAAAGAAGGAAAAAGAATGGTTCAATATAAGATGTAGTAAGGCACAGGATAGAAGAAACCGAGCCTGGAATATAGCACGGAAGAGACATAGTGAAAATAACTGGAATAAGTACAAGGAGAAAAGAAATGAATACGTAAAGATACGACGCGAGGAACAATATAAATATGAAAGGAACATTGTAGAGAAGTGCAAAAACGAGCCAAAACTATTTTATAGATTTGTAAATGGAAAAATAAAAACAAAAGAAGGTATTGTCAGACTAAGAGTTGGAACGAACAGCTATGAGAAAGATAAAGAATTGTGTGAAGTTATGAATGAAAAGCTTCAGTCAGTGTTTGTAAAAGAGGAGGAGTTTATAGAACCTGATAGAGAAATGAGAACACCACAGATGCCTGAAATGAAAGTGACAAAAAGTGAAGTGCTGAAATTGATGCAGGATTTGGACGTGAGGAAATTAATGGGAACAGATGGAGTGGCTGGATGGATCCTCAAAGAGTGTGCGGAAGAGCTGGTGGAACCAATCTATGGCATCATCAAATCTTCACTGAATGAAGGAGACCTGCCAGTGGAATGGAAGAGAGCTAACATAGTACCTATTTACAAAGGAGGAGACAGAGAAAATCCGCTTAACTACAGACCGGTGTCCCTCACCAGCATTGTTTGTAAAATTTGTGAGAAAATTATAAGAAAAAAGTGGACACACTTCATAGAGGGACAGGGGGTGCTTAGTGAGAAACAGTTTGGATTCAGGGAAGGGAGATCTTGTGTATCTAATTTATTAAGCTTTTATAGCAGAGTGGTAGATGTTACACAGGAGAGAGAGAGGGATGGGTTGACTGTGTTTACCTGGACCTGAAAAAGGCTTTTGACAGGGTGCCTCATAAAGGGTTATTGTGGAAATTGCAGGTTGTTGGAGGTGTACATGGTAGGATGTTAAAATGGATGGAAAACTTTTTAATAGGAAGAGAAATGAGGACCACAATACGAGACGAATATTCACAGTGGAGGAGTGTGACGAGCGGAGTACCACAGGGATCAGTGTTGGGTCCGATAATTTTCCTACTTTATGTAAACGACATGCCAGAAAACTTGAATAGTCATATGAATATGTTCGCGGATGATACTAAGATCATGAAGAATATCACCTGTATAGAAAGTTGTCAGGATCTTCAAAAGGACCTAGATAAGTTGCACAGATGGAGCCAAACTTGGAAAATGAGTTTCAATGCAGAAAAGTGTCATTTTTTGGAAGTGGGAACAAGTGAGATAAGGCCAAGCTGGGAGTACAAATTAGGAATTGAAATAATCGGCAAAACACGGCATGAGAAGGACCTTGGAGTGATTTTAACAAGATGATCTATCGCCGGAGAAGCATATTAACATGATCATTGGAGGAGCATATGGAATAATAACCAATAGGAGAGTGGCATTTAACTATTTGGACGAAGAAATGTTAAAAAAACAGATAATGACTATGATAAGACCAAGATTAGAATATGCAGCAGTGATATGGTCACCACATTTGAAAAAAACACATAAACAAGTTAGAGAAAGTCCAAAGGATAGCAACGAAGATGATCTCAAGATTGAAGGAGTTGACATATGAGGAAAGACTTAAGACACTACAACTGCCTACCTTGAAAGAGAGAAGGGAACGAGGCGACTTAATAACGATGTTCAAGGGAGTAAAATGTTTGGAACGAGTAGATAGGGAAGATCTATTCGTGAGGGATAATGGAAGGACAAGAGGACACAAGTTTAAACTGAGGAAGGGCAGATGTCGTAAGGACACAAAGAAATTCAGCTTCCCATATAGAAGTATAGAGACTTGGAACAACTTGGAGGAGGAGGTGGTGAGAGCGAAGAACATTAACATGGTCAAATCTAGGTTGGATAAAAGTAAATATGGAAATAGGACAACATAAGCTATGATATGTTAGTCCAAAATACTGGGAATTGGAAATATCCATTACGATACTTGTCTAAGTAAAATGGATTGATTATAAAGTAACTAAGACAGGACAACACGAGCGCTGCTCAATTCCTGTAAACTACAAATAGGTAAATACAAATAGGTAAATACAAAATTGCTCCAGTTTGACACCCAGGTTAGTAGTACAGTAGTATCATCACTAGAATAAGCTGGGGTTTACCAAAGTCCAGAGATTCTTATAGGACTACAGAATAACTAATAGTGTTAATCACTGCACACATTATATATCATCAGCTTTTTGCAGACTGAGTAATGTATCCCACGGCATATCTTGCAACGTTTACACTAACTGCTCATATATACAGTATATATATATATACTGTATACTGTATATATATATACGGTATATATATAGGATATATATATATATATATATATATATATATATATATATATATATATATATATATATATATATATATATACCGGTATCATTACATCCACAAACATCCTTAACATCTAACCATACATACACAATAAAGTGTAGGGTTAATAAATGATGAATTATTGCAACTGCCGGGAATCGAACCCGGGACCCACAAACAGGACGACAGTGCTCTACCACTGGGCTGCCAAGAAGGTTATAAGTTTAGCCCACACTCTTCGTACATATACCTTGTCGATATATAGGAACATGTACTGAGTGTTAGACTAAACCCAACCTCACTATGATAGCCGAATGGAAGTACTGAAACACGTGGATATATTATGAAAGCAATGTCAATTAACACAACATTATTATTATATCACTACATCCACAAACATCCTTAACATCTAACCACATACACAATAAAGTGTAGGGTTAATAAATATATATCAACAAGGTATATGTACGAAAAGTGTGGGCTAAACTTATAACCTTCTTGGCAGCCCAGTGGTAGAGCACTGTCGTCCTGTTTGTGGGTCCCGGGTTCGATTCCCGGCAGTTGCAATCATTCATCATTTATTAACCCTACACTTTATTGTGTATGTGGTTAGATGTTAAGGACGTTTGTGGATGTAATGATATAATAATAATGTCGTGTTAATTGACATTGCTTTCATAATACTGTGTATATATATATATATATATATATATATATATACAGTATATATATACTGTATATATTTAGTATTGGTTCCTTCGTCAATGACGAAGAGCCTATACTATATATAGGCTGAGATTCCGGGACCCGTTCGGGATTCCCCGGAGTTCTTATCACAATAAGTTGTTCAATATATACATGGATGGAGTGATTAGGGAATGTAGGGCTGTATCAATGGGTGTGGGAGCTAGACTGGAATCAGAGGGAAGAACATGGAAGATTTTAACATGCCTATATGCGGACGATGCAGTCCTGTTGGCGGAAAATGCTGAAGAACTTCAGAGAGTGGTCACTGACTTTGACAGGGTATGTGAAAAGAGAAAGTTAAAGGTCAATGTAGGGAAATGTAAGGTAATGGTGTTTGAGAGAAGAATGCATGAAACTATAGATTTTAAGGAAAAATATAGAATCAAGAAAGAACACAAGAAAAGTTGTAAAATAAAATTGAAAAATGAAGTACTAGAAGAGGTTGAAAGTTTCAAGTATTTGGGAGCTGTACTATGCAAATATGGTAAAATGGAGAGTGAGATAAAAGAGAGAAAAATGCAAGGGAGAAAAGTGATTGGAGAACTTGATAGTATTCTCAAAGGAAGAATGGTTAGCCAGGAAGTCAAAAAGTCACTGAGAAACAGTGTGCTGCTCCCAACACTCTCGTATGGAAGCGAGACATGGACAGCAAGTGACGAGGACCTCTTCAAACTAAGAGCTGTGGAGATGAGCTTTTTCAGAATGGCAGCTGGCATGAATAGGCTAGATGGGCCAAGTAATAGGGAAGTGTACGAGTCCTTTGGAATGGAAGAGAAGGCTTTGGGCATTGATTGTGGTGTGGTTGAGTGGATAAAGAGAAGTACTTTGAGGTGGTATGGTCATGTTCAGAGAATGGATGAAGACAGAATGCCAAGAAAGATATATGGGAGTCAGGTGAGTGGAACCGCTAGTAGTGGAAGACCACCTATGGTATGGGAAAAGAAAGTGGAAAAATATATTGAAGAAAAACTTCCACGTAGTGGAAGGGGCATTGTGGCACGGGCAGGGGAGGCATGTCTTGACAAAGTAGCTTGGAGACGTTTCTGTCATGGCCATCCTCTAGTGGGGGTTTCCCAGGGGGAAGCAAGGCGTCGGAGATGATGATGATGATGATGATTCTTATCACAACCGTTGCGTATATAGCATAAAAACAATCCTTGGTTAATACCATTAAATCTTACCAAGGGCTAGCCATTGAAAATTAATACCACTAGAAATCAAATTTAAAGAAGAATCTATCATTTCAAACCTCCCGGTGCCTCAGCCCTTCAGCTGTGCTGTCGTTATGCTTCCCTTGCACGTGATGCCAGACTTTCTAGCGTGTTTATCTGCCTCTTTACGGTTGTGATCCAGGCGAGTCGGACGTGTGCCCCCTTGCTCTGGGCGTCTCAGCGTTTGCCTGGCTTTCTCACTCCTAGCGAGTCCTTGTTATATATTATTTGAGTTAGGTCCAAACATGAATTGAGTAATCGCCCTGTATGTTTCAGAGGGCCACCGTCCACGCCTGTCCACACCGAAAGTATATGGATACTGCTTCGCCATTCTTAATATTTGTTGGTCGTCGTCGTAAGTGATTATTGTTATATTAGGCTATATCCTATACAATGCTTGCATTTAATTATTTACTTATCGTAGGCTATTATTCATCTTATTCATGTGCCCTCAGGATACACGTTGAACTCTAAGGATATTATTAATTCAAAGTTTTCTTTGTCGTAAAGTAGCCTACATTATTTCCTGAAATTCTACTAGTATTAAATTTTTCAAAGTCGCTTCACTTTTATAAGTCGCTTCACTTTATAGTTTGCATGCTTCTAGCATTACTTCGAGCTGATAGGGTCTTAGCTAGACTTATTGATTCCCTTATATGTCCCATTCTTGTCCCAGTACTTATTTATAAGGCCATGCTTTGTTCGCCACCTCGGATAAGTGTCCACGAGGGCGGCCAATAGGCCTAGCTAGCTCTGCTTCCCTCTACTGAATTTTAAATGAGGGACCAATTATTCTCTTCCTATATGAGTAATATGTTATGAAGTGCTTCGATACCAATGATTCCTAAGAGTTTGCATGACCAAGTTCAAGAGCACCAACTAAAACTATACAATTTGCATGCTTCGAGTCCCGGAGTCGGCGGGGCTCCTGTGTCCCTCCGTTCTCTCCGAGTCTCCGGGTTTAGAACTCCGGGTACTAAATGGTTTCGAGTAAATCAGGTACAGTATAAGCACCAACACAATTATATGTTCATTTCTTAAATAGAAAGAGTTTGCATGAAACCAAATGGAGCAACAAAGTTTCCTCCAGTGCAAGAACACCAACACAATTATGTGTTAATTTCTTAAAATAGAAAGAGTTTGCATGTGTACAAATTGAGCAACAAAGTTTCCTCCAGTGCAAGAGCACCAACTAACCCTATACAATTGCATGCTTCGAGTCCCGGAGTCGGCGGGGCTCCTGTGTCCCTCCGTTCTCTCCGGGTCTCAGGGTTTTAGACCTCCGGGTACTAAATGGTTTCAAGGAAACCCGGGGGAAAAAAAAAAAAAAAAAAAATATGCACAAAGAAGTTCCGGTTACATGGAGAAACAAAGTTTTCCTCCAGGTGCACAAAACACCTACAAAACCAAGGAACCAAAAGGTTTAGGTTAACATAAAGGAACGAGTGCTTACTCCGGGTACTCCGAGTAATGCAAAAACCAAGGAACCAAAAGTTCAGATTAAATTAAGGAACGAGAGCTTCCTCCGAATATTCCGGGTACTACTGAAAACCAGGGAACCAAGAAGTTCAGGTTAAATTTAGGAACAAGGCTTCCTCCAAGTAGGCCTACTCCGGGTACTAGGGGTACTCAGGGTACTCGCAGCAATACTGAACTCCGGGTACATACTGAAAACCCGGGAACCAAGAGGTTCAGATTAAAATAAGGAACGATAGCTTCCTCCAAGTACTCCGGGTAAACACTGACAACCCAGGAATACTGAAAACCAAGGAACCATGAGGTTCAGGTTAAATTAAGGAACGAGAGTTTCCTCCAAGTACTCAGGGTACTCCGGGAACTCCGGGAACTCCGGGGGGGGGGGGGGGGACAATGTTTTCCTTCAGGTTCAGGTTAAATTAAGGAACGAGAGTTTCCTCCAAGTACTCCGGGTACTCCGGGAACTCCAGGGGGGGGGGGGGGGAACAATGTTTTCCTTCAGGTTCAGGTTAAATTAAGGAACGAGAGTTTCCTCCAAGTACTCCGGGAACTCCGGGGGGAGGGGAACACTGTTTCCTTCAGAAACAAACATCCGATGTACCAAAAGGTTCCGGTTAAATTAAAGACCAACGCTTCCCTCCGAGTTCTCAATGTAGAACAATGAATGGAAAAAGAAGGGAGGAGAGTACTCCAGTGGCATTTATGATAGCCTATAGACTATCCCACTTAAATCCATTCTTATATACGATGTAGCGAATATGCTACCCTACTCTACATTCTTTAAAACATTCATAGGGCCAGCAGGCTACTCGACATTACATGAGCCTTATACATAAGGAACTGGTACATGCTTTGGTTCTTTGCTCTTATATTATGTAACATTGATTCTTGGCCTTTTTCTGAAAGGTGGGCTATAGGTCTCCTCAGTAATCTCCGCCCCCTCACCTGAGCCACAACTGACGAGGTATGTACGCCAGATGTCTTGTGTGAATCGTACATTGACTAAGCGGGCTCCTAAAAAATTTACAAATTGTGCACTCTTCGTGTCACACTACCACAATCCAAGTGGCCACATAACAGCAGCGGGGGCGACTCAGGTACAGTAGGGTCCCGCATAAAACGTGTTCGCATAAAACGAGTCTCGATTAAAACGACCGACCTAAAATATTAATATTTAATTTTCGATCAGAACGAATGTGATCACATAAAACGAGTCCGCCGCCAAAGTGGGGCAAATACAAGGAGTTTTCATATAGAGCGCCGAAATATCGTACAAAACGTACAAAATATCGTACGCTTTCATATAAAACGCCGAAATATCGTACAAAACGTACGAAATATCGTTCGCTTTGTACGAAAATTTTCGCTTACAGTGAACATTGACGATATTGCGCCACCAAAATGCTGTGTTCACATAAAACGAATTCACATAAAACGCCCTCGTTTATCGACCATAAACTCGTTTTATGTGAGACCCTACTGTATTACTAAACATTTGGGATGAAGTGAAAGTTTATTTCTCACACGAGCGCGCGATCACGGAAGCGGCCAATAGGCCTAGCTCGAGCATCACTAATGAATTTTATAATATAAGAGATAGATGATCTCTTCCTATGTAGATATATAGATACTGTATATAAATATTATACAGAGTATTATGAAGTTTTTCGAGGGATTTACTTCATTTTTCAACATCTAAGCGGGGGGCCAATGGTTCCGATATTGTTGACCTATAAGGAACAATGTTCCTCCGGATACTATTCCTATTTTTAAGCCAAATATTGACTCGATATTATGACGTTTTCTCACGCTCGTCACATCGAGCGCGGAAGTGGCCAATAGGCTATAGCTCAGAGCCTCACTCTACTGAAAGTTACAGCACAAGAGATAGATTGGTATCTTCATAGATATAAGTATTATATGAAGTTTTGCGGTGGATTTACTTAATTTGTCAATAGATAAGCTGGGGCCAATGGTTCCGTATTATCGAACTATAAGAAACACCGTTTCCTCCGGCTACTATCCCTATTATAAACCAAATATTGACAGTATATTAGGAGTTTTTCGAGGGATTTACTTCATTTTTCAATGAATAAGCTGGGGACCAATGGTTCCACTATTATTGGACTATAAGGAAAATCATTTCCTCCGGGTACGATCCCTATTGTAAACCACATATTGAATGTATATTAGGAAGTGGTTAGAGGGATTTCCTTCATTTTTCAATTTATAAGCGGGGTGCCAAGGGTTCCACTGTTGTTGAAGGGTAAGGACCAACGCTTCCTCCGGGCACTATCCCTAAGCCAAATATTGACTTTATAATTCGAAGTTTTTCCATGGATTTACTTCATTATTCAATGCATAAGCGGGGGGCCAATGGTTCCGCTATTGTTGAACTATAAGGAACAATGTTTGCTTCGGATCCTATCCCTATTATCAGCCAAACATTAACGTTATAGTAGGAAGAATTTTGTTGGATTTACTTCATTTTTCAATGTATATGCTGGGTGCCAATAGTGTGGGCTATTATTGAACTATAAAGGAAAAGTTTCCTCCGGGTACTATCCCTATCATAAGCCAAATATTGAAATTATATTATGAAGTTTTTCGATGGCTTCACTTCGTTTTTCAATATATAAGCCAGGTGCTAAAAGGTTCCTGCTTACTTATGTTATCACTTCTGACATGGAAATAGTTCGGAAACTTCGAGCCCTGGAATCGGCGGGACTCCTGTGCCCCAGTGGGCTATTAGGGACAGATGAGGAGCAAAGCTTCCTCCGGATACTATCACTATTATAAGCCCAATATTGAATTGATATACACAGACTAACCAATGGTGTCCGGGTACCGGGTACCCAACGGACCTCCGGTGACATCGATAATCTACTGATTATTATTATTATTATTATTATTCCATTGTTATAACTTAAGTTACTGCAAATTGCAATTACAGTCTCTTGAATTGAATTGAACTGAAATAGACCTTGACTCTTAGCTACGGTCCACTCTCTCCGGTTCCGTATTCCCGATCAGGTTGCTATGAAGGTCTTCGGGCTTCACCTCCATCTCCGGGTGCTGCCCAACGGCGTGTCTTTCCGGGTCAATGATAAACATCTTTCCCATAGGTTCTCAATGGAGGACAATGAATTTATATAAGAGATATCAGATACGCTACTCTCCTCTAACCTCTGTACGGCATTCATATAGCCAATAGGCTATTCACCGCCAGGTGTTGTCCAACGTACTTTCTTGTTGAGTCGCTGTTCAAAGTCTTCACCTTGGGTTCTCAATGTAGGACCACGAATGAGAGAAAGGGGGGGGGGGATACTCTAATCATATTAATGATAACCATCGACTATCCCACTCTAATCCATCTTTATATAAGATACAGCTGATATGCTACCCCGTTCTAACTTCTTTTACTGCATTCATATAGCCAACAGGCTACTCGGCATTCCATAGGCCTTATGCATGACGAGCCGGTACATGATTTTGTTCTTTGCTCTAGTATTATGTAACATTAATTCTTGGCCTGATGAGCAACAGCTCTTGTAATCGCCACGACCATTGTGCAGTGGTTTGGGTTCACAAGATGCAACAAATTCCCCCTTCTTGGGCGTACGAAGTATGTACGCCATCTGTCTGTGTTGATTGTACGCTAGCTAGTGGGCTACTAAGAAGTGTACAAACTGTGCACCCTTTGTGAAATATCACAATCTGATTGGCCACATAACTGCGGCTGGGGCGCCTTAGGTTTTGCTCAATATTTGGAGTGATGTAAAAGGTTACATATCCTAAGTCCCAGACATTATCCATAATGCTTACGTGAGTTTCCTAAACATTCTTTTGCCCACGTCCCAATGAAGTTGGAGACCCTGTTCCAAACAAATGTTCTAGCAGCAATTAAGTCCAAGTTTCGTCAGAGACAAGAGTCTCTGACTCCCCAGGTTAGGCTGTCCTTTAAGCTAATGCCTTCTACGCCACCTACGTGGTGATGGGCTGGTCTATCAGTGGTGATGGGCTGGTCTATCAGAGTGAGAACTGAGCTATCTCTGCCATACCCATAGCTTACTCTGACTGTTCCTTTTACTTATATATTTTCTAGATCTCAAGTGACGGCGTCTCTTCCATGGATTTACCTCCCAATCTACCAAGATTGGAAGCCAAAGCGTCACATTTTTTCCTTTGCCCCTCAGCTTTCTCTTCATAATTGCTGAGGGGCACAGGGCCCTGGGTGGGGCTTTGGTTTCCAGGGCGTTTCTGTCGCCCTCCTCAGCTCCCCGCCATGGAGTGGCTTCAGTCACCCATGCTTTATTGTGGTCGGCTGGGAGGGTTCTGTGGGGGCGCTCGGTTATGGCCTTGGTCTTGCTCGGGGCCTTGGGGCTGTTCGGCCAGGCAGCTTGGGGAACAACAACAACAACGCTACCTACTGTTCCTTTACAACCTGTCCTTATATGAATAAAGACCACCACACCGCCTCGTCCCTCAGGGTCAATTGGTCCTAGTGTTCCCTAACCGGTGAATCAGTAGCGATTCCCACCCTTGACAGGTGGGGCTATTCCTAACTCCTTCACTCCGGGTGCCCTTGAGGAGGACCCGGGGTTTCCCAACAAGCCAATGCCTTTGCTTTATGATCCTGCCCGAGTTTGACAACCAATCAGTGATCCTCCTATTCCGGAAGACGCGGAGACAGGTATCCCTGAACTTTACCAGGTCCCTCAAGCCGGGGTCCTCGAGGTAAATGAGTTAAAACATCTGCGAGCAAAAGATGCTGAAAGGCGGGGAATGGAAGTAGTCGTGACTCCTTTCCCTTCCAGGTCTGATATTCAGTTTTGTGGACAACCCTGCCCCAATATTTTCTGCCACAAAATCCTGGGAGCCTTGGTCAGATTTTTCTAAGCTTGCTGCTCTTAATGCTATAAAGTCCCTCCTCAATGTGTTCTACAAAGATAGAAACTGTTGCTACAGACCCTCAGTCTCGCATGTTACCTTCGATGGAGTGGGATAAGGTCCGTGGGTGGAATGGGCAGTAGAGGCGGCAAAATTTGCTCTAGCCATCACTGCAATTGCCCCAATAAAGTTCCAAATGAGGAACATAGATTTGCTGCTTGTCATATGTGATCGGCACAACAATACAATGATACTTTCACCAAACGTCATAGAAGTAATCAAAGCATGATTAAAGCCGATGGTATTAGTTCCAGTTCTAAAAGGAACCACAGTTTTCCTATCCCGCACGTTTCTTGTTCCCAAACGAGACAGCTTAAAGAGGAGACCAGGCAGAGACCTCTCCTCACTCAAAATTACAGATTTTGCATGCTCACAGTGCCTCGGATACGGCTACTCCTTCATCAGGACGTGTGACTGATAACGTTGAACCTCAAGGATGCCTTTTGGCGATCCTATCTTACACCCTAAATCGAAGGCCTAATAGTCGGTAACCACTATCAGGCAATGGGCGTCACACTGAAAGAGTTTTACTACCATGACTAAGTAAGAAGACAAAGGATTTTTCTTCTACTGTATAGTAAATAGTACGAGTTGTATGTACTGCATGAGTCTGGTTCTCCTTTCCTCCTTCGGAATCTCCAAAAGGAATAAAAAGGGGGGGGGGGGATGTAGAACATAAATAAGTATATGAAGACAAAGAGTTTTCTTCTATAAGGAATAAGTACGAGTTGTATGTACTGAAAAAGTATGAACAAATAGTTAATTTTTTGGTTTTTATACCAATGCAAGCAAGAAATGCGCTTGCTAACTTGTTGCACAGCTTCAGGAGCATTATAGTATGAGATGCTTTGACATTAAAGCATCCGTTCATACAAATGTTTACATCTTGTTCTCCTCAACACATTTTAAGTTATGACTATTCTTCCATCTTTCCTTCTTTATGAGGCTTCCCAGTATACCCGCCTCTTCTTTCTCTAATACAGTAATTTGAATTTCTCCCGGTGTCAGCCTATCTGTTAATTGGTTCTTTCTGGATACGTTGAGCATCTGATGTCCCACCTCCGGTCGTGGTATTCTAGGCTCTTCGTCATTGACGAAGGAACCAATACTAAATTACGGGTTTGACAACCCGTAGGGAAGGAAGGAAAACCTTCTATTTAGGAATGGTTCCGTAGTCAATGACGCAAAGGCTCCCTCCCACCTTCCCCTTCCCATGCACATGCCCAACTTGATATAACATTTGAGGCAGATAAACACGCTAGAAAGTCTGGCATCACGTGCAAGGGAAGCATAACGACAGCACAGCTGGAGGGCTGAGGCACCGGGAGGTTTGAAATGATAGATTCTTCTTTAAATTTTATTTCTAGTGGTATTCATTTTCAATGACGAGCCCTTGGTAAGAATTAATGGGTATTAACCAAGGATTGTTTTTATGCTATATACGCAACGGTTGTGATAAGAACTCCGGGGAATCCCGAACGGGTCCCGGAATCTCAGCCTATATATAGTATAGGCTCTTCGTCATTGACTACGGAACCACTCCTAAATAGAAGGTTTTCCTTCCTTCCCTACGGGTTGTCAAACCCGTAATATATATACATACGGTATATACTGTATATATATATACAGTATATATACACAGCATATATTATATATATATATATATATTTTTTTTTTTTATGTACTGGTATTTTAAAAGGCCTTGATGCATGGACACATGATAAGAGGGTACTGATGTAAAGTCAGTAAAAATAGGTAAGCCTTAACTGAACAAGATGGAAAATATACTTGAGCCGACCAGGCCTAGTGGGATATCTCTATTGGTCTAACTGGTAAGGTGTCTGCCTCGTAAATCAAGGGTCCCGGGTTCGATTCCCGCCCTGGGTAGATTTTAGGGAGGCTATTTTTGCATAAAACGAAGTTTAAGTATGTTGGTAAAATTGTCAAAATGGTTGACAGTAAGATCGGAGCTCCAGAACCTCCCTTTCGGGCATGGTGTAAAAACCTAATCCTACAGCCATACCCTCTCTCCATCTATTGAACTTTACCTCCGCTTCCTGCGCACTATATGCGACAAGAACTAGGTCATCTGCATATAACAATTCCCGTGAGAATCCTGTTCTAATGTCCCTTGACAGAGCCTCTAGGACCAAAGAAAACAGTAATAGGCTCAGCACTTAACCTTGGGCGGGTGCCCAACCCCGAAAGGAATTGAAATAGGGGAGCTATCCCCCCGCCAAAGGCGGCTTTCTAGGGCCTTTCCTAGCTGATGCTGAGAGGATTGGGTTCTAGTCATGTGGTGATGGGCTGGTCTATCCGAGTGAGAACTGAGCGATCTCTGCCATACCCATAGCTTACTCTGACTGTTCCTTTTACTTATATATCTTCTAGATCTCAAGTGGCGGCGTCTTTTCCGTGGATTGACCTCCCTACTGCCAACCTAGAAGTTGGCAGATTGGGAGCCAAAGCGTCACATTTTTCCCTTACCCCTCAACTTTCCCTTCATAATTGCTGAGGGGCACAGGGCCTTGGGTGGGGCTTTGGTTTCCCGGGCGTTTCCGCACCCTCCTCAGCTCCCTGCCTTGGAGTGGCTTCGGTCACCCGGGCTTTGTTAGTGGTAAGCAGAGAGGATTTTGTGGGGGCGCTCGTTTATGGCCTTGGCCTTGCTCGAGACCTTGGGGCTGTTCGGCCAGACAGCCTGGGGAACAACAACAACAACAACCTTGGTGAGTCCCACAAGGATCCGTCCTATCGCCCGCACTCTTCAATCTGTACATGCACGATATAACTACACCCAATACGCCCCCTATAAACTTAGCCTCCTATGCAGATGACATAACACTCACATGCACACACCATGACCCAAAAAGAGCAACATATCTCCTTCAACCCTATCTCAACACACTACATGGCTGGTGCACTACAAACAGACTTAATCTAGCCCCAGCCAAATCCACCGCAACCCTGCTCACAAGCTGGACAGGAGAACACGAATACATCGCTCAACTCACCATAAACAACACACCCCTAACACATACACACACACCCAAAATCCTAGGAGTAACATATGATACTCATATGACATTCAAACAGCACACCACAAACATTAAAAGAAACTGACACCCAGACTTAACGCCCTCAGGTCACTTGCTCACACAAAATTTGGACACAACAAAGAAACTACCACCACAGTATATAAACAATACATAAGATCAGTGATGGAATACGTAAGCCCAGCCTGGGCTTCTAACCTAGCTGAAACACATCATAAGACCTTACAGACTATTCAAAACAAAGCCCTGAAGATCATTACAGGCTGCACAGCTACTGCACCCACAGATCACCTACATCAAGAAACCAAAATCCTCAAAGTCAAAGACCATCTGGACATGAGAGGCACTCAATTCCTGGCAGCAGCCTCCACGAACCAAGACCACCCACTAAACTACATGGCAACACACCCACAGACACCAAGAAATATCAAAACAACACCCAGCACATGGTATCACACACAATCATTGTCCTCTCTCCCTCCCTGCCCACCCCGAACCAACTTCCAGAAGCACATCCATACTCATATCTCTCGCCAATCCATCCACTCACTCACAGACAACACGCAGCTGCATGCACGACCTCCCGAAATCCATCCTTCCGAATCCTTCCTCCCTCGCGAGGACAGAGTCCACCTGGCCAGGCTGAGATGCGGACACCATCCAGCTCTCCTGAGCTATCAGAAGAGACTGGATGACTCCGTTATCGACGCCTGCCCGGGATGTAACACAGCACCCCATACCATTAAACACATCATAGAAGACTGCATTTCACACAACCACTTACGCCAACAACACAATCTACACTCAATGAGAGCTCTGTGGGAAAGCCCGATCGTGGCCATGGCCTTCCTCAGGGACTCGGGGCTGTTCGGCCAGGCAGCTTAGGGAACAACAACAACAACAACCTTGGTGAACTCCAACTTTCACTGGAAACTCTTCGCTCAGACCCCCATTCACTCTAACTTTTTTTTTTTTTGTTACAGTAGATCCTCTGGAAAAAGGCAAACTAGGCCTCTGTATCCAGCTCAGTACCAGTACTTGCACTGCTGCGGTCGTTCACGGTGTTGGCGGCGGCGGTAGCAGACGCAACATTTTTACTATTCTGTATTTTTGTTTTATAATCAAACTTCAAATCTTGTCTTCCCCATGCTTTATCAAGATTACTTTCAAACTCCCTTATTGATTCGGAATCGACTACATACTGGGGCAGTGCATTCCACTCATTTACCACTCTATCACAAAATGAGTTCTTTGCCTTCTCAAGCCTATTTCTTTCTTTGTAAATTTTCTTAGAGTGTCCTCTCGTTCTTGTTCCCTCCCGCATCAAGAAGATACCTTCACACACATCCTCATCGTACTCTCCTGACACTATCTTAAAAGTCTCTATCATATCCCCTCTCTTTCTCCTATATGCCAGTGTCGGAAGCCCCAGTGTCCTCAACCTCTGCTCATAGCCCACGTTCTTCAACGTTGGTACCAGCTTGCTAGCTCTCCTCTGCACTTTCTCCACTGCTTCTATATCCTTTACCATATATGGAGCCCACACCTGGTTCGCATATTCCAGTTGCGGCCTAACCAGCGCTGTATAGAGATTCCTGAAGATTTCTTCGCCAAGTGACACAAATGTCCTCCTTATCAGCCCTACAATTCTATTGGCTTTGTTTATCTTTTCCACTAAATGTTCTGAGAAATTTAACTTATTGTCTATCACTACTCCTATATCCTTTTCTGCATTCACTTCCTCCATCGCTTCATACATACTGTATCCTACCTTGTCTATCTTGCTTGTCCCAATCTGCATGCACTTGCATTTTTTTGGATGAAAAGGCAATAACCAATGCTCAGACCATCCCTTCATGCTCTCCACATCTCCTTGAAGCAAACCCACATCTTCCTTACTCCTCACTCTTCTATACAGCTTAGTGTCATCCACATACAGGTATACCTCACTTCCATTAGTTATAACTTCAGGTAAGTCGTTGATAAATATAACGAACAGCAGTGGGCCCAACACAGATCCCTGAGGTACCCCATTTTTTTTTTTTTCCTATGTGATTGAGGGAGGCAAAAGGCATAACTGCCTATAGCGAGTGCCTCCCCCATAGTTGAAAGAGTGACAGGGCCAAAATCAAGGGACGTTCGAGCCAAAATGCCTGGACACACAGAGTTTGAAGCAATTTAAGTCATAGGAAGTGGGAAAAACTGATTCTGGGAGAGAGTTCCAGAGCTCAGATGTTGAGTAGAAGAAAGTTTGAGAGTAACGTTTCACTCTTGGGTTGGAGAGTTGCACAGAGTAGGGGTGGGATTGAGTTGCAAGACGGGTACCACGTGCCCTACGTAAAGGAGGTGGTATGCACTGGGATAGCTCTGAGGAACACTGATTATTATAGTAGTGATAGAATAGCGAGAGAGATGCAACATTGCGGCGGAGAGAGAGAGATTGCAGAGAGTTGGTGAGTGGACGGGAGTTAATGATACGAAAGGCCTTCCTTTCAACCTTGTCTAGGAGAGCGGTGTGAGAGGAACCTCCCCACACATGTGAACAATACTCAATACAAGGGCGCACTATGCCCCTGTACAGAGCAAGAAGCTGTGCAGGGGAAAAGAACCCCCTAAGGCGGTTGAGCACACCCAGCTTCTGGGAGGCTGCCTTAGCAAGACTGGTAATATGGTCCTTCCAAATGAGAGCAGAAGAAAAAGAGACACCAAGAATATTGAGAGAAGATGAAGGGTTGATTTTTGTATTGTTGAAGAATAAGGGATAGTCCGCTGGGAGATCCTGACGGGTAGATAGATGGAGAAATTGGGTTTTGGAAGCATTAAAGTTAACAAGGTTTTCTCTGCCCCAATTGGAAATAGTATTTAGATCAGAATTTAAGAGTTGTATGGCTTCATTACGTTTGTCGTTGAGGGATTGCTGGCTGGGGCGTTCTAAAAAAGTAATGGAGTAGTGTAAGGTTGAGTCGTCTGCGTATGAATGGATGGGAATTAAGGTACAGTTAAGGAGATCATTTATAAAAATTAGAAAGAGAATAGGAGATAGGACAGAGCCCTGAGGAACGGAGTTTATAGGGTGAGGAAGTGAACAATGGCCGTCCACAACCGCGGCTATGGAATGGCCGGAAAGGAAATTAGAGACAAAGGCACAGATGGAGGGATAGAAACCGAAGGAGGGTAGTTTAGAAATTAAAGATTTATGCCAGACTCTATCGAAGGTTTTCGATATGTCTAGTGCAATAGAAAAAGTCTCACCGAAGTCCCGAAAGGAGGATGACCAAGAGTTAGTAAGATATGAAAGAAGATCACCAGTAGAGCGACCCTTAAGGAAGCCATACTGGCGATCTGAGAGCAGATTATGAGAAGAGAAATGCTTAAGAAATTTGGAAGCAAGAATAGTTTCAAAAACTTTAGAAAGACAAGAAATGAGAGCAATTGGACGATAGTTGGAGGGTTGAGAGCGGTCACCCTTCTTTGGGACAGGTTGAATGTGAGCAAACTTCCAGCATAAAGGGAAGACGTTAGAGGATAGACAGAGACGAAAGAGTTTGCCTAGGCAGGGAGTCAGCACGGAAGCACAGTTTTGAGAACAACAGGAGGAACACCGTCCGGACCGTACGCCTTATTAGTGTTAAGCCCAGAGAGGGTAGAAAGTACATCTTTTGAAGAGATTAGGATATTAGGCATAAGTAAGAGAGAGGAGGGCGGAGAGGGAGGAATAGCACCGGAATCATCCAAGGTGGAGTTTCTAGCAAAAGTTTGAGCGAAGAGTTTAGCTTTGTCAGAGGAAGAAGTGATGGTTGTGCTATCAGAGTGGGAAAGGGGAGGGAAAGACGAGGAAGAGAAATTGTTGGAGAGATTTTTGGCTAGATGCCAGAAAGCTTGGTAAGAGCTAGAGTTGGATAGTTCAGTGCATTTATTATTGATGAAAGAGTGTTTGGCAAGTCGAAGAACAGATTTGGCTTGATTCCGGGCAGAAACATATGAAGAATGAGAGTCTTGAGTTTTAAGGCGTCGGTACCGTTTGAATGCTTCCTCCTTATTGCGGACAGCAGTAGAACAGGTGTGAGTAAACCAAGATTTTTTAGCATTAGTCTGAGAGAAAGAGAATGGAATGTATGCTTCCATGCCCGATAGGATTACCTCGGTAATGCGTTCAGCACTCTCCGAGGGTCCTCGGCCACGGAAGCAGAAATCATTCCATGGGAAATCAAAGAAGTACTGCCGAAGAGCCTCCCAGTCGGCAGCGCCAAAGTGCCACAAGCGCCGCCGGCTAGGAGGATCGGGTGGCCGTACTGGAGAGATAGGACAGGTGACAGAGATAAGTTTATGGTCGGAGGAGCCCAAAGGAGAGAAAAGATCGACAGTATAAGAAGAAGGGTTAGAAGTTAGAAACAGGTCAAGAATGTTGGGCCGATCTCCGATGCGATACGGGTGGGTTGCTGAACTAACTGCTCTAGGTCATTTAGGATAGAAAAGACGTAGGCTTGTTCACCAGGTGGATCAGTAGTGTGAGAGGAGAGCCATTGGCGGTGGTGAACGTTGAAATCTCCTAAATTGGAGATTTCTGAGAAAGGAGAAATGGATAGAATGTGTTCCACTGTAGAGTTTAGATAGTCAAAGAATTTGGGAAAGTTGGTAGAGTTAGGGGAAAGATAGACAGCACAGAAATATTTAGTAAGAGAATGACAGGAAAGTTTGAGCCATAAAGTTGAGAATTCAGAGGAGTCAAAATCGGGAACACGAGAGCAAGTGAGTTTGTTGTGCACATATGCACAACATCCGCCTTTGGCTTTGAAACTAGGATAGAGAAAGTAGGAGGATACAGAGAAGGGGCTGCTGGATGTTGCTACAGACACCTGAGTTTCGGTGAGGAAGAGAAGATCAGGTTTGTAGGAGGAGAGATGGTGCTCAACAGAGTGAAAGTTAGAAGAAAGTCCACGAATGTTGCAGAAATTAATATAAAGAGTAACAGGCCGAGGTCCAGGTAATTGTGTGGGGTCGTCAGGGGATGGTCGGTCGGGTGAGGGGGCATTTATGGTCCCTCCCCCTGGGGACTCCGAGGCTGGGCTAGAATTCATAATTTTTTGTTTTTTTTAAATTTTGGTGTGGAGGAATGAAGTGTGGTGTGCATGTTTAGTGTAGTGAAGTGGATAGGAGGAGGAGGTGTTTGTGAGAGCTAGCTGGATTGCTCTCAGTGTAAATGAGGCACAAAGAAAATCAGTAAGAGAGGCCAAGCAAATGAAACAGGAGTTCCAGCGACTCTTTATCACATGCCTATAACTTGTAATTTCCCTCCACCCCGAGCCTATTCCATTCACCAGTACCCTCTGTCTCCGATCTTTCAGGAAGGCTCCTATCCATTTCACACATTTCTCCCCTATATTATAGCTTCTAACTTTCTCTATTAACCTTTTATGTGGGACCTTATCGAAGGCCTTCATAAAGCCGCAATATACCACGTCTATTACATCACCATCTTCTAGAATTTGCATCCAATCATCTACCACCTTAATTAGCTGTAGTACCGTCGACCTCCCCGGCAAGAATCCAAACTGTCTCCCACTGAAAAGTTGGTTTGACTTCATATGCTCCATTATTCCTTCTCTAATTACCGTTTCCATTAGTTTACACACAACACTTGTCAAACTGACTGGTCTATAATTCCCTGGGTCATTTCTCTTTCCCTTCTTAAATATAGCTCTTATGTTCGCCTCTCTCCAGTCCATCGGGATTTGTCCTGTATTAAACGATACCTCAAATAACATTTTCAATGGCTCTACTAACATCTCACCTCCTTCCTTTATGATTCTTTGGTGTATCCCATCCGGTCCCGGTGACTTACTTCTGTTAATTTTTTCTATAGCCCTTCTTATTCTAGCATGGGAAAACTCTTATTAGTTCTAGTGCCGGTGCCTGTTTGATGGGAATAGTAGGCACTGCATCATCTGACTCCACTGTTAGTACCCCCCAAAGTATTTCCCCAGCACCTCTGCTTTCTCCTTATCAGTCTCCGCTCTACTCCCATCATCCATCCCCCCTACCAGCTCTGGGATCCCTACTCTTCTTGTTAACTTTTCCTGAATGTACTTCCAGAATATTTTTGGATTATCCTTCACATTTCTAGCAATCTCTCTCTCCCTCTCCTTCACCCCCCTCCTTGTCTCCCACCTTATTTTATTGTTTATTTGTCTGCGTTCCAGATCCACTTCTTTAGCTTCTATACTAGACCCCCTGTTCTTTTTTAACAATTTTAGTCTTTCCCACAATCGTTTCTTTCTTCTAATCAATGTCCAAAGCTTTCTTTTCATTGGCAATTCTGGGTTCGTTATTTTCCTAAATTTTGTTTTATCCTTATATTCCCTTACTGGTACACTTTTGGATACAGCATTCTCCAGTTTGACTCTAATTTTCCTCCACATTCCTTCAGCGTCTTCACCGTTCAAGTATTCCCCCCAGTCAATGTCCAAACACCGTCTCAGCAGCTCATAATCTGCTCTATCATACATGTATATTTTTCTATTGCTTCTATTATCCCTCTCTGATTTAATATTGCAACTAAAGCTTATACAGGCATGGTCACTACAACCTATAGGGCTATCCACATTAACATGTTCCACTATATCCTCTTCATTGCTAAAAATAAAATCAAGTACACTCCCCTGCATCCCATCTCTATATCTTGTCATCTCTGAAATATGTTGCGTTAAAAAACAATCTCTCACTTTCTCTATAAACTTATTTTCCAGGCTACCCTGTCACGCTGGAGTAGTACAATTTGCCCAGTTGATCCTTGGCAAATTGAAATCTCCAATCAAAATTTTATATTTGTTCTCTCTATTATCTATTTCCTCCATTGCTTTCAATAGGTTATCATCCTCTCCCCTACTATTATTTGGGCTTCTATATATACTGTAGAGGCAATTAGAATTGATCCTCTTGCACATTTTACTTCAATACACAAATACTCACAATACTGCTGTCTCATATCCACCTCATTAACCTTGAGCTCTTTTCTTACATAAATAAACAGTCCTCTTCCGACCTCTGCTCTAATAGCATTTCTCTCATATAACTCAAAACCCTCCAAACTATATTCCACCAGTTCCCTTTCAATTCTATCATTTTTTGGTCTTACTTCCTGTAGGGCTATGACATCAGGTTTTTCCTCTTCATCCTGTAACCTACATATCAGTTCTCTTTTCTTGTCCTGGGTAAACACATCCACATTACTAAACATAATCCTTAATCCATCTACCATTCCTTCAGCAATTACACCATCCCGCTCCTCCTGTCCGTACCCTACTCCCCCGTTAGCACTACTGGGTCTGCCACTTTGTCTCTTGTCTCTCCCTGTGACACCTCCACCCCGTTCTCCTCCTCCGTCACAACTCCTATCACATTCTCTTCCCTCCCTGATCTCCCCCTCCCTTCTACTCTTATAAACCACTTCCTCAATTTTCCGTCCCTCACTCTCCAGTAAAAATTTCTCTTATCCTCCTCACCCAACTTTCCATTATTTTCATCAGCCTTTTCTTGTAATTCCTTAATTTTTTCCTTTGTTCTATACTCAAATCCTTCTTTAGTCTTATGTGTTTCAGTTTTTCATTTGTATTTAGCCTCCAACTAAAATTTGTCACAGTCTCTGCCACTGCCCTAGTTTTAAACTGTACCCTTATAGGTCTCATTTCTCCCCTTTTATATCTACCTATCCTACTGACCTCCTCCACCTGCCCTTCCCATCCATATCCGTCCTCATCCACACCTTTCATGACCTCCTTCACTGTCTCCATATCCCTCACTTTTCTCACTCCATTATCATTCATATGAGTCTCTATATCTCCATACAAGATTAAACCCCTATCCCTGTCCATGGCCTCCCTCACGACACTCTCCTTGTTCTTCATGACCCCTACAACTGCACTCTCAAACTTTTTTTGGACATATTCATTTCTTCCTTTTGCTCTTTCATAATATCCTCCAAATCCTTGAATTTTTGTTTACCTACCACTGTCCATGCAGTTGACTTCTTTACTTCCTTGAAACGTCCTTCATATTCCTTCAGCTGCTCCTTCAATGCCACATTCTCTGCTCCCAGTTCATCTACCCTTTTCAATACCATCTCTAGGCTATCATTAAATGCCGAAATAGGCCTGCATTCACTTCCTTCGCTAGGCCTATTCCCTTCCCCACCTGTCACACCACACATTACACACAGTGCCTTAACTTTCTCACCAATATCCCCCTTCCATTTCTCCGTATCACTCATCCACTTTTCCATATCCTTCACAACAATAATAACCTCTTCTAACTTCTTATCTGTGCTCTTAAACCCCCGAAAACGTTGTAACCTTTCTTCCGCCTCCGTCATACCCGAAATTCCCTCCGCCATGTTTGTTTACAAACTCACAACTCACAACACTACCGCTGTCCCGTCACTACACACTCTTATTACACTATATATCACCCCTCCACCACACCAATATATCCTCTAAACACTTCACAAATCCTTCCTGTTCTTGCTAGCCCCGTATGCTCTATATTCCGTGAATTACTATCCATTCCCATGAACATATGCCGGAGCCTCAAAACTTGTGTCCGCCTTCCGCCATTGTGTGCCGCCTAACTGCTGCCCGTGATCCCTCGTACATTCTCATTATCACACGCAGCAACCACTCCAAGTCTTCTCATACTGTAGTCCATAGTCGACTGTGGGGGGCGGGGGGGGGGGGAGGGGTGTGATGCCCATTTGCCAGCCTAATCACCAATTATGACTAAACCTAAAGAGAACAACGTAAGTCCGATGATCCATCACTGCACAGGATACGGACAAATGCCCCCCACAGTCTCAGACTTGCTAGTGTGAATGTTGGTAGTTTGAATTTTGCGTGCAAATGAAGTGGCCGAGATGTGTGAGAGGAGGCGAGTGGATGTCTGCTGTGCTCAGGAAACACTCGGGAAAGGGTATGGGGCACAGTGGATTGTTGGAAGAAAGAAAAGATATAGGATCTATTGGAAGGGGGTTGAGACTGATAAAGCAAAAGGAGGAGTGGGTGTTCTAGTGGGTGGAAAGTGTGCTTCAGATTACGAGAGTTAGTGAAAGGCTGATTGTTTTGAAGTTTAAAGTTGGTGAAAGAATTCTGAATGTGTTATCTGCATATGCTATTTTCTTCTAGTTTTTGGCTGAATACATTTCATTTCATTCAGATACTTGTTTAATCATTCAGGAGTGCCTGAATGAGCCCTAATATAGAGGAAACAAACGGAAATATGCCCGCAGCATAAGTGTTAATTTTATTGGGAGGGGTTTGGTGTTGGGAGTGAAATAAATATTAGATTATAGGGTAAGAATAGAAAAATAAATTCAGCCCATTAAGTCTTAGTCCCTCATAGCCCACTCGTCAACCCCTAGGTACCTTTGTGGCACCTTCATACTCTATCATTGTATCAAGTAAAAGGATTAGATTGGATGGGCAGAGGTAACAGTGCGAAAGAGAGATACTCTGTCATTTGATACTCTGAGACTAGTAAAAAAATAAAAGAGGTTTGTCTTATTTCGTTATAAGAGGGTTGTTAAAGCTTCTAATTTAAATGCGACTTCTCTGTATTTAATGCAGTTCTTGCATGTTGGAGGCGGATATCCAAGCTATAGCAAAAACGTGAAGCCCAAGAATTGACACTTAAAAACAAGGGAGTTTACTTTAAAATGAGCGTAACCAAACGTGCATTATTAAGAATAATTCAGTTACAGAGTGTGTCAAATCAATGGACCATATATGCCGGTATATAGGGTAATTAATATATATAAGGCTATGATATTAAGTAATACTATCTATCTATCTATATACAGTACTCAGGCCCAATCCCCACTTTTCCTTTTTTTTTGGAGGAGGGGAGGGGGTGGCCGACCCAAGACAGAGCCAGAATAGGGACAACACAACAGAAAACAATGAACACACAATAACAAAATACAAATTCACACACATCTAGGTCATCCAGGAGAAGACCCAGAGACCAGGGTCACCAAGGTCCCTCCAGCACTCCCCCGGACCCCAACCACGTGGAGAGGTTCCGATCTTGGCAGGCAGACATGCAGCAGAGCTGAAATCACAAGCCCGCCCACCACACTTCCAGGCTTTATATAAACCGTCTCCCCGGGCCAGGCGCCTGATGGACTATTATCTAGTCCAACTTGCGCCTGGTTCCTTCCCCCAAATGACCACGTGTTCACTCATCTATTCACAAGCATTCTCCATTAATTTCTGTTTCTTAAGTAATACATGGATGTCAAATCACAGTGATAAGGCCATTAGTTAAGGTAAATTATAAGATTAAATACTGAAAGACACAAATATTGAGAGACACAAGCCAAGAGTGAGCAAGGTGTAAATGAGTTACTGTACTTGAGAAGTGCGTGCAGAGTTACATGGAGGGATAAACAGACGAATGAGGAAGTACGAGAGTGGTGTGGATGTAAATTAGTATGGGAAGCGAGAGAATGACTAAGAGAGTGTACAAGAGCGAGGTAGAAGGACAGAGAGGGAGAAGTAAACCAAGAGAGAGGTGGAAGGATGGTTATGAAGTACAGTATATGTGTAAAAGTGGTGCTGGAACGGAAGAGGGGCGTCAACTGACTGGGGACAGAGGTGCATGGGGGCATTTAATTTGTGGCCACCCCTTCGGGGATCACGACGTCCGGCAATAGATAGATAGATAGATATACTGTACTGAAATAAATTACATCACTTAATATATAGGCTACATACTTATAAGCTGGTTAATAGGCTCCATCTCGAGTCGGCCAACCCCAGTAAAAAAAATAAAAATAAATAAAAAATATGATCAAATAAAAAACAAATGGGGAATGGGCCTGAGCAAATAGAGATAGATAGATAGGTTAATAGGCAATCACATATACAGTAGAAGGCCTCACATATCAATAAAGAATTGTTTGGTAAGTCACAGTGATAAGGCCTTGACATATAAGTAAGACATGAATGATAAGTTGTATATGTAAGGCCATATCAGACCTTAGCTACAGACCAACATGGTGAAACACATACAATAGCACTGGATATATCAAAGGCATTTGATAGAGTCTGGCATCAATCCTTATTGTCGAAGATGTCACACTACGGCCTTGCATCATTAGTTCCACTAATTTCTTCTTATCTTCATAACAGAAAAATACGTGTAATGGTAGATGGCCTTTATTCTCAATTTCACTCAATAAATGCTGGTGTTCCCCAGGGATCAGTTTTGGCCCCAACTCTGTTCCTCATTCATATCAATGATCTCATATCTACCACTCATAATCCAATACATTCCTACGCAGATGACTCAACACTCCACAGTTCCTTCACATTTACCAATTCTTTCACCCAACCCGATCTTATAAATTCAAAAATAAACACTGCAATTTCTCTGAACCAGGACCTTTCTAGAATTAATGAATGGGGACAAGAGAATCTAGTTTCCTTTAATGCACAGAAAACCAAGTACATTCAATTTTCTAACCGACAGAATCTCACTGACTCCCATATATTTTTTAATGATGTAAATATTCCCACTTCCCCTAGTATTGACATTCTCGGTGTAACATTAACTACTAACTTGAGCTGGACACATTATGTTAGAAGCATTGCTAAGAATGCCTCTAAAAAACTGGGACTCCTGTACAGAGTTCGAGAATTCTTCACTGACGAGCAGTTGGCCGTAATATATAAAAGTCATGTGCGTTCTCAGATGGATTACTGTTCACCTCTGTGGGGTGGAAGTGGAGTGGTTGCATTGAGGCAGTTGGACAAAATTCAAAATAAAGCTATTAGATTAATCAATAACCCTGCAATCACACAGGACCTTCCTACATTATCCATACGAAGAAACGTTGCATCCCTTGCATTATTCTACAGATATTTTCACAGCAAATGTTCCGAGGAACTTGCTTCAATTGTGCCGCCTCTCCACATCTTTCCCCGTAGAACTAGGGCAGCTGAGAGCGCCCATGAATTTACACTTTCTCCTCCACAATGCAGAACTTCTGTTTATCAGAATTAATTTATCCCCAGAGCTACTACTCTTTGGAATTCACTTCCCTCGAATTGCTTTCCACAAACTTACAATCTACAAATGTTTAAATCCAGTTGTTACAAACATTTTATGAATGGAGGATGCCTTTAGGCACATGGACCTTTTTGTTTTATCTGTGTTTTTCCTTCCTCCGTTCATTGTCTCTTAAAAAAAAAAAAAAAAAAAAATCAGATAGATAAATACCTGTGGTAAGTCATATTTATGTGTGATATGGGCAAGGCCAGCGCCCTACACATTATGAATCGAGATAAGGCAATGACACATAGGGAAATGTATGAGTGGTAAATCACAATTCTAAGGCCATAACTTACAGGTAATATCTGTGTGGTAAGTAATATCAATTAGGTTTTTATATACAGTACTGTATAGGCAAGTACAGTACATTTATAAAATACACATAGAGGAGAAACTACCCGGCATCACGACGCCATGGAAAATCCTGGATTCAAGATCAAAGGCGCCTAGTGGGATTAAATCTCGCCGCACAATTGGCCCAGCCCGGTACCGCTGAAACACTCTCTGTTTCTGGGCTGGTTCTTATAAGGCCCAAATTTGCCCCCAGAAATTCTAAGACAAGTAACAAGTCTTCTCCACTCACCTTTCCCAAGACAAGCAACAAGTCTTCTCCACTCACCTTCCCTAAGACTAGCCATAACTCTTCTCCCTTCCTCCCTAAGCAGCAGCACTCTAGCCTGGTGGACAAAATCGGTGACATTAGAGATTTACTGAGAAGGAACGACAGACATAGGGCTGACAAAACTCCTTGTGAAAAAGATAATGAGACAAATCTCTCCAAAGAAGTGTCCAAAGCTAAGTGCAATGCAAATGCTGATCTCACCTTATGACTACTGGTACTTTGAACAACTCAACAGAGAGAGGAAGAAAGAGTTGCACCGAACCCTCCAAGCCTGGCAAAAGGGTACACCAGTGTCAGGCGCCGAGTCTGAAGCCAAGCTCTGGTAGTGGCCGACCCTGCTCCTGAAGTTTCAGTAGCCCCTGCAGTAGTAGCAGAAGTCAAGAGCTGCCACAGACTCGACCACTGCCCATGCCCCTTTTCCTGAAGTACAGTAGTAGTAATCCCTGCAGTAGTAACAAGTCGAGAACTGCCACAGACTCGATCATTGCCCTTGTCCCTGTTCTTGAAGTACTTACAACCCTCTTCCCCTGTTGCACCCATTTTTATTCAACACACTGCCCAAATACTTAAATGAGCCAACATTCTTCATAACCTGACCATTCAACCTCATCTCACACTCTGTGACTGCACCCCTTTCAAAGACCACAACCTTTCTCTTCCCCGCATTTAACTTCATGTTCTGTTTTTCACACACTGTTCCAAACATATCTACCAGAAACTGTATCTCCCACTCATTATCACTCGTCAGAACTGTATCGTCAGCAAACAGCAGTACAGACAACTTCAACTCATATACCGGTACTTCCCTTATCTGGGGTACACCAACATCCACTGCTCTTCCTTTAATTTCTTTGATGACTCCATCCATATAAATATTGAACAACTGAGAGTGAAGATATCACACACCCTTGCTTTAACCAACATTCAAATCAAAGAACTCGCTCTGTTCATTCTCATCACTGCCGCCTTTGCACCCTCATACATGCTCTTCACTGCTTTCATTACCTTACCAGCTACTCCATATATTCTCAATTATTTCCACAGACCTTCTCTATCAACTCTGACATACCGGTAGGCTTTCTCCAAGTCCATAATGGTAGCATACAACTTTTGAACCTTCTCCAGATATTTCTCAACAACACATTTCAAGGCAAAAATCTGGTCTACACATCCTCTTCCCTTCCTAAACCCGCCTTGCTCTTCACCTACACATTTCTACGTTCTAGCTCTCTCACTCTTGATTACTACCCTACTGTATAATAAATTAACAGTTAATACAAAAATAACATAACTGTAAAAGAATAATACTAGGAATAAATACAATACAAATTTGGTATCTTGATATTTTTTTATTCATGATAGGTACTACAGTTTATTCAAACTTTTTACCATGATAAAGTCCAAATTATTCCAGTTTATATCAGATCTATTACCTGTATACCAATTTATATCCCATAATCCCATAGTAAAATATTTAGTGATTACAAATAAATAATAGTGTTAACCCCTTCAGTACAACCTCACAGGAAATTGACATCTTGCATTGAGGGTTATTACTACCAGTGAACTATAGGTAGCGCCAATGAACTCAGCAATAATCTTGGACCCTTAACCTCTTATAACTCAAAATTAATGAAAGCAATCGGGCTGACCTTTTTATCATTTGGGAAAAGTCCACCGGGAAATAGGTGTGGATATTTACAGCCAGTTTGCTCTAGGCCCTGTCGAGTTACAAAGAGGTCAGGGATCAAGATAATTGTCAAGTTCGTTGGCGCTACATATAGTAGTAGTAATAATAACATAAGCCAGCACATCACAAAAGCAACACAAAACCCTGCAGTGCATGCATGGAGTACTGCAGTTAAAACAAAACACATTATAGTATAATAAAACATCATATTCCTAATTTTCTTATACAGCCAGTGTCAATAAAAATTTCTCCAAATTGGTGAGCCTAAAATATTGATGTAAATCATGAAATCAAATATACAGTATATATATATATATATATATACAGTATATGGTCCCATGGCAGTTGGGCCGCATCCCAATTGGGCCGCCTGACAGTCGGGCCACCGCCCATGTAGTATTCGGGCGTATCGCCTACGTTCTCGTCTATTTTGACTGCAGTGGGGTACAATAATAGGTTGACGGCTCACCCCCCCCCATGACTTATTGTCATCATCATATACAGTATATTGCCAGCAGGGGGGGCAAATAACAAGTTCGCCGTGACCCAACCATGCCTCGGTCCGACCGACTATACACCGGTGGATTGCTGGGAGAGAGGAATCTATGATCAGACAGTTTAATTTTCTGCTAAATTCATGGTCATATATCTACTTACTTGTAGACCATAGACTGTAGACCATAATATTGAAATGCATGGTAACTAATCAAATATATAGAGCGGCCCTTAAGGAAGCCACACTGGCGATCTGAAAGTAAATTATGGGAAGATAAATGCTTAAGAAATTTTGAAATAAGAATAGTTTAAATAAAACTAATACAAGAGATGAGAGCAATTGGATGATAGGGTTGAGATTGAGAGCGGAAACACCCTTTTTTGGGACACGTTGAATGAGAGCAAACTTCCAGCATGAAGGAAAGACGTTAGGAGAAAAACAGAGACGATAGAGTTTGCCTAGGCAAGGAGTCAGCACGGAAGAACAGTTTTTGAGTATAACAGAAGGAACATCATCCGGTCCGTACGCCTTCTTAGTATTAAGCCCAGAGAGGGCAGAAAGTACATCCTTAAAAGAGATTATATTAGACATAAGTAAGTGAGAGGGAGGTGGAGAGGGAGGAGTAGCCCCAGAATCATCCAAGGTGGAGTTTTTAGGCGTTCGTTTTGTCAGAGGAAGAGGTGACGGTGGTACCGTCAGAGTGGAAAAGCAGAGGGAAAGCCGAGGAAGTGAAATTGTTGGAGAGTTTTTTGGCTAGATGTCAAAAAGCTTGGGAAGAGCTAGAGTTGGAAAGTTCAGAGCATTTGTTATTGATGAGAGTTATTATGGCAAGCCGGATAGATTTGGCTTGATTCCGGGCAGAAACATACAAAGTAAGAGATTCTCGAGTTAGAAGGCGACAGTACCGTTTGAATGCTTCCTCCTTTTTGCGGACAGCAGTAGAAAAAGAGTGAGTAAACCAAGATTTTTCTAAATTAAATTAAGAGAACGAAAATGGTGTATGCTTCCATACCCAAGAGGATTACCTCAGTAATGCGCTTGGCACTCTCTGAGGGTCTCCGGCCATGAAAGCAAAAATAATTCCATGTCATTTATAAGAAGTACTGCAGAAGAGCCTCCCAGTCGGCAGCGCCAAAATACTACAAGCGCCGCCAGCTGGGGGGTCAGAAGGCCGTACTGGAGAGACAGAACAGGTAACAGAGATAAGGCTATGATCGGAGGAGCTCAACGGAGCGAGAAGATTTACAGTGTAAGCAGAAGGATTAGAGGTTAGAAATAAGTCAAGAATGTTGGGCCGATCTCCAGGGAGGTCCAGGATATGAGTGGGGTGCTGAACTAACTGCTCTGTATATATACCTCTGGACCTTGCTAGAGCCACAGGCTGCTAAAGGTCTTTGTCCGAGGTTGAAACATACTTAGATAGTATTTTCCCAATAATGATAATGATGACAATAATATATATAAAATAATAACATTTATAACCTTAATTATAATTTATGCCAACCAAATTTTGTCAAAGATTTTAGGCAGATAAGTTATGAACATTTGACATATGATATGGGAGGCTCCTTTTATGCTTGAAACGTTTCCCACAATGACTACATTTAAACTTTTTATCTCCTGAGTGAACTATTAAATGTTTAGTGAGGTCACACTTCACACCAAACATTTTACCGCAGGCCTTACACTCAAACTGCTTCACACCCGTATGGACTAATAAATGTGTGTTGAGGTTACTTCTACTACTGAACATTTTACCACAGACTAGACACTCAAAATGCTTCACCCCTGTATGAAGTATTAAATGGGAGGTTAGATGACCCTTTCGACTGAACATTTTACCACACTCCTCGCACTTAAACTCCTTCAATCCTGAATGAACTAATAAATGTGTAGTGAGGTTGCCTTTCTGACTAAACATTTTACCGCAGACCTGGCATTGAAACTCCTTTACTCCTGAATGTACGACAGAGTGAAGAGAAAGGCTTTGTTTTGTACTGAATATTTTACCACAGGCCTGACACTGATGGGTCTTTACTTTTTTCTTTAGGGTGTTTTGGGGATGATGTTTTTTACTTTTAGTACCCCGTCTAGAATTATTGTTCAAAGTTTTATCACCACTCTGAGCTATATTATTCTTGTCAATCTTTTCTTTTTCACTTGCTATCACTTCATCTCCACATTTACCAACTATCTCTGTTTCTTCATACAGGTAGTCTAATCTTTCCTTTGCACACTTAATATTGTCCTTAGTTCCTTTATAGTCCAATATGTCTTCTTTACACTTAGTAGCTTCCTCAGTTCCTTCATAATCATACACCTCCTCTTTAATCCAAACAATTTCTACTGTTTCTTGATGATCCAACATTTTCTCTGCACCCTGCAACTTCACAGTTGGATCTTTATCCATCATGACTCTTCTGGCTCTATTAATACAGTATAGTCTATTTATTATAATTAGGCAAAAAATCCTAAGCATTAACCTCTATAACTAAAAAATTACTAGAGTAATCAAACTACAGTAATACTCTACCATTTGGGAAGAGTCTGAGCCAGGGAATAGGTGTGGCCATTTACAGCCTATTTGCTCTAACCCTTTTTGAGTTACAGAGGTTAGGTGTTATAATTGCTGACCTGCTTATATTGAACAGGGTATATCAGGCTGATCTTGAATTAATAAACCCTGACAAGTGAGGCTGCTCTGAACAGGGCTGCCAAGAGCACCGCCATTAGAACGTGAGACTGGAACCAAATTTTGTGTGGAGCACTCGGTCTTTCAATTTATGTATGAACACTTAACCAAACAATCAATTCGATAGTTCTTCACATCAATAAATTTGGTGCTTCTTCTTGATTACAGTATTGTATTTAGATGTGAACCTGGAATAAGAGATGTAATTATATTATCGTACCATTCATCATCTATCTAGCTATCTATTGCTGGATGCCGTGCTCCCATGAAAGGGTGGCCACGAACGAAACGCCCCCGTGCACCACTGTCCCCATTAAGTCAACGCCCCTCCTCCCATCCAGCACCGCTTTCACGCATATACTTCTTAACTCCATTATTCCACCTCTCTCTCGGTCTACCTCTCCCTCTCTGTCCTTCCACCTCACTCTCGTACACTCTTTTAACACTTACGCTGCGGGCATATTTCCGCATATTTCTGCAATATTAGGGCTCATTCAGGCACTCCTGAATGATTAAGCAAGTGTCTGAATGAAATGAAATGTATTCAGCCAAATAATTTGAAGAAATTAGCTTCAAAATGACACCAGAACGAGCATCGTAGCGCGCAGGGTTCATCCGCAGTGCTACCATAAACATCTGCAAATATTAGTTAATAATGAGCAATGTCGCGCTACATTTGCCTTTGGCAGCGCTGCATAGGTCTTGCGAGATATGGCTGACACTCCTCATTGCACCAGCCGCCGGGCTGGAGAGCGGACGGGGCCTGCCGCGCTCCCGCTCTCTTGCACTCATCTCCACAGGCTTTAAGAGGCTTTAAGGGCCTGAAAATTGCTTTAAATTGCCAGAGGGTTCCTGAACAGTTCCCGCAGCCAAAGGGTAATCATTCTCTCGCTTCCCATACATTCCACATGGCCGAAAAATCTCAAGGTGTTCCTTTTCAGACTTTCCAGCAAAAAAACTTGACAAGTGAAGCAGCCCTAACAAGGTTGCCTGGAACGCCGCCATTAGGACAAGAGACTGAAACTGCACGTATGTGTGGAGCACTCAGTCTTTAAAATTTTATGTATGTATGTATGTATCTACTGTACATCCACACCACCCCGCTCTCGTACTTCCTCATTTGTCTGTCCATGTAACTCCGCACACACTTCTCAAGTACCGGTAACTAATTTCCACCCCTCTCACTCTTTGTTTGTGTCTCTCCAACAACGTCCATGCTTCGCTCCCGTAAGTCAATGTCGGGATTACTACACTGTCATTTAAGGACTTCTTTACATCCATGCTGCCCACCCTATTTCTTGTTACTGCTTTCAGCGTTCCTACAACCCTCTTCCCCTGTTGCACCCTCTCCCGCACTTCTTCATCCATACTCCTATCTTTACTCAACACACTGCCCAAATACTTAAATGAGCTGACATTCTCCATAGCCTGACCATTCAACCTCACCTCACATTCTGTGGCTGTACCTCTTTCAAAGACCATAACCTTACTCTTCCCCGTATATACAAAGGAGTACAAAGGAAATCAAGCTACAACAGATCTAGTGACCCTTCTAGGCTGCTTGTCCTCCAAAACACTGAGGATCAAGTGTCCAAACAGTGGTTTAGAGTGGGTAAGGGAACATTGGAAAGGGAATTACTGCCCTGGAACTAATGTCCGTGGCAGGATTAGGAAGTTAGTAGGGAACAGATTGGTTAGTAACTGAGGGGGGAATAAAATAAAGTTATTCATTTACAAACGCAGTCAGTCGCTGGTTTGATGCGAGATATTTGTCTAGGCGGAGTTTAAATGAATCAACGGTGCTGCAGTCTATAACGTCTCGGGGGAAGCCCATTCCACAAGTTGACAACTCGATTGAAGAAGAAATTCTTAGATTCGTGTGAGTTAAAAGATTTACCAATAATTTTGCAACCGTTTCCCCGCGTGTAATTAGATTTTTTTTTTTTTTTTTTTTTTTTTTTAAAAGAGACAATGAACGGAGGAAGGAAAAACACAGATAAAACAAAAAGGTCCATGTGCCTAAAGGCATCCTCCATTCATAAAATGTTTGTAACAACTGGATTTAAACATTTGTAGATTGTAAGTTTGTGGAAAGCAATTCGAGGGAAGTGAATTCCAAAGTGTAGTAGTTCTAGGGATAAATGAATTTTGATAAGCAGAAGTTCTGCATTGTGGAGGAGAAAGTGTAAATTCATGGGCGCTCTCAGCTGCCCTAGTTCTACGGGGAAAGATGTGGAGAGGCGGCACAATTGAAGCAAGTTCCTTGGAACAATTGCTGTGAAAATATCTGTAGAATAATGCAAGGGATGCAACGTTTCTTCGTATGGATAATGTAGGAAGGTCCTGTGTGATTGCAGGGTTATTGATTAATCTAATAGCTTTATTTTGAATTTTGTCCAACTGCCTCAATGCAACCACTCCACTTCCACTCCACAGAGGTGAACAGTAATCCATCTGAGAACGCACATGACTTTTATATATTACGGCCAACTGCTCGTCAGTGAAGAATTCTCAAACTCTGTACAGGAGTCCCAGTTTCTTAGAGGCATTCTTAGCAATGCTTCTAACATAATGTGTCCAGCTCAAGTTAGTAGTTAATGTTACACCGAGAATGTCAATACTAGGGGAAGTGGGAATATTTACATCATTAAAAAATATATGGGAGTCAGTGAGATTCTGTCGGTTAGAAAATTGAATATACTTGGTTTTCTGTGCATTAAAGGAAACTAGATTCTTTTGTCCCCATTCTTCAATTCTAGAAAGGTCCTGGTTCAGAGAAATTGCAGTGCTTATTTTTGAATTTATAAGATCGGGTTGGGTGAAAGAATTGGTAAATGTGAAGGAACTGTGGAGTGTTGAGTCATCTGCATAGGAATGTATTGGATTATGAGTGGTAGATATGAGATAATTGATATGAATGAGGAACAGAGTTGGGGCCAAAACTGATCCCTGGGGAACACCAGCATTTATTGAGTGAAATTGAGAATAAAGGCCATCTACCATTACACATATTTTTCTGTTATGAAGATAAGAAGAAATTAGTGGAACTAATGATGCAAGGCCGTAGTGTGACATCTTCGACAATAAGGATTGATGCCAGACTCTATCAAATGCCTTTGATATATCCAGTGCTATTGTATGTGTTTCACCATGTTGGTCTGTAGCTTGGTTGATTTGATGCGTAAGAAGGCAAAGAATGTCTGCAGTTGATCGACATCGTCTAAAACCATATTGCCTATCACTGATTAATTTATTATTCTCAAGATGCTTAATTATGTGATTATTTAATATAATTTCAAAGACTTTACCAAGAGTGGAAGTTATAGCTATTGGTCTGTAGTTTGATGGATCTGAAGAGGCACCTTTTTTAGGAACTGGATGGATGTTTGCTTC
This sequence comes from Paralithodes platypus, assembly GCA_032716605.1. Taxonomy (NCBI): domain Eukaryota; kingdom Metazoa; phylum Arthropoda; class Malacostraca; order Decapoda; family Lithodidae; genus Paralithodes; species Paralithodes platypus. The sequence continues at coordinate 42,983,402 of CM064531.1, read as the reverse complement.
TTTCCAGGGTACTGGGAAGCATGAGGTATGAGTACATAGACGGAAAAATTTTGCCAATACAGGAGCGAGCACCAAGGAGCAATTCTTAAGTACTATTGGAGGAATTTCATCTGGACCAGGAGCCTTATCTACTGAGAGATTCTGCAAAATAGTTTTGACATGTCTGGTGTGGATCTTAAGTGAGGGAATTTCAGGCGAATTAAAATTAAGTACAGGGACATCTTGATTTATTTCATCTAAGGTTGAGTTGGTGGAGAAAATATCCGCAAGAAGGTTAGCTTTACCTCGTGGGTCACTTACAAGATTGCCAGTCGGAGATTTTAATGGTGGAATGGATGAAGCAGTTGTGAAGTTGGATTTGAATGAGTTAAGAGTAGACCAAAATATTTTGTTATCATTTGGATTATTTAGAAGTTTATTTGCCTGCTTGTGGAGAAAGTTTGATTTAGTTAGGTTTAATACAGTTTTGGCATGATTTCTGATGTTTCTAAAGTAATTAAAGGCTTCATGTGTTTTTGATCTTGTGTATGCATTGTAGGCTATTGCTTTTTGTTCAGTTACTCTAGCACAATTATGGTCAAACCATTTAGGTGAATTAGATCTTTTAATGTACTTTTGATGAGGAATAAAAGTTTCCATTCCAATTTTTACAAAATCTTGTATGTGGCTCAAGGTGGAGTGTGCATCATTAGAAAAGAAAGAGGTCCAGGGAATATCAATAAAGAAACCTTGAAGACCCTCCCAGTCTGCCCTATCGTAATGCCATTTAGTCACCAAAACAGGTTCAGAGTGGGAAGGTGTGGTAGGTGATAGACAGGTGGCCTGTATCAGACAGTGATCAGAAGATCCAAGCGGGGACCTCACTGTAACATCATAATTTTCTGAATTGGTTGTTAAAAATAAGTCCAGTAGGTGGGAATTATGATTAGGATTATCTGGTACACGGGTGGGTTGGTTGACTAGTTGAGTGAGATTCAATGAGTCTGCAAATAGCTCACATTCAAGACCAGCATCATCAGTCCTGGCTGAATGAGTGAGCCATTCAACATTATAAACATTAAAATCACCCAACACAGTGATTTCAGAAGAAGCATTTAAGTTGAGGACACTGAGTTGTGAGGACAGAGAATCAAAAAGACTTTGCTCTGGAGGAGTATTTGGGGAACGGTAGATGCAACATATGTATTTAAATTTACCAGCAGAAATTAATTTGTATATAGAATAATCAAAATAGGGACAATTGAAACTAGTAACCTCCTCCAGGGCAATTTCAGATTTTGCGAAGCAACATACACCTCCTTTAGGTCTGAAATTTTGGAGCAGTTGATAACCTGGAAAATTAAATCTAGACGTGTCAGATGTGGATGTTACTTAAGTCTCTGTCAAAAAAAGGAGAGTAGGGGATTCTGCTTGAAGAAATTGGTGTACAGAATTGATGTTAGAGTGAAGTCCCCTTATATTGCTAAAGAAAAAGCTGCACCGACGAGCAGCTTTGGGACGTTGCAATGCTCTTGACACAGTCGCATGATGACGACCGGGAGGGCCCTGTGTCAATGACCCAACCCTGCCGGGGGTGGATATCCGAGGGACCAACAGGTTTGCTCTTAACAATTGTACTGCCATATTTATTGGGTAAGGTGTATGGTGTTACATGTATGATATGTAGTGGGAAGAGTAGTGTTTTATGGATAGAGGATAGCGATGTAGGGCAATGTCGTGAAGTTGGATGTGTATGTTATATAAAAAGGGTTTTCCTGATACCCCTGATGTGTGAGGCAGAAAGATGTGGATCCAGCTACCAAGGCCTGGGAGAGAAAATAGAATTCAGGCTATTCCCTGAGTCTCCCGAAACCTTGGCGGTAGTACTTCCCTGGGCGGGGCTGCCTACCCCTACTACCTACAAAGATTGGTCGATAGTGAAGTACTTACTCTCATATTGTCGATGCCTTTGATGATTTTGAACACTTGAATTAAGTCACCTCTTAATCTGCGCTGGGTTAAAGGAAATAGATTTAATTCTCTAAGACGCTCTTCGTATGGTTTGTTCTTTAGGCTAGGTATCATTTTGGTAACTCTATGTTGAACTCATTCTAGCTTGTTTATATCTTTTTGGTAATAAGGGCACCAGGATTGAACGCAGTATTCCAAAAGAGGGCGGACTAAGGAATTGTAAAGGGTTAGGATAACTTCTTTGGATTTATGCTCAAATAACCTGCCTATAAAGCCAATTATTTTGTTTGCCTTTTTAATAACTTCTGAACATTGTTGACTCGGTTTTAGGTTACTCGATATTGTTACTCCCAGATCGGTTTATCTGTTTACATTCTTAACCCATTCGTAGCGGGGGCGGACTTAAGTCAGCCTCCAATTTGCAGCAAGTTAGGAGCATTATTAAGGCTTTTAAAGGGTTAAAATAGAGTGCAAATGGCCGGGAGCGCAGCGGGCCAGACAGCCGACTCCCAGGGCTTACCGCCGCCCACTGACTCATGTTCCCTCTGTTCTCGACAGGCCGGCAGCATTGCCAGTAGTGAGCGTAGTGGGAAAAAATATGCCGCTATACGCTAAACTCCCATGTTGGTGGTAACACTGCCTGAGAACGACGAGTGGTACGTAGCTCGTTCTGGTCTCATTTTGAAGCTTTTAGTGCCTAGTTTTTTGCTGAATAAATTTCTTTTCATGCAGATACTTGATTTATCATTCAGGAGGGCCTGAATATGCCCAAATAAGCCCAAAAAAAAAGCTCGACAAGGGTTAAGCTGAGTGCCATTCATCGAATAGTTTGCTTTCTCATTTAGGTATCCGATATATAGTACTTTACATTTATCTGCATTGAAACTCATTTGCCAAATTTGGGCCCAACATGACAATTTATCTAGATTGTGTTGCATATCGTCAACTTGTTCTTTTGAGAGTACGCTATTTACCATTTTTGTATCGTCAGCAAATTTTGAGATTGTACAGGTGAGACCCTCATCTACAGTATGTCGTTGATGTAAATTAGAAAGAGAATTGGTCCTAGTACCGATCCCTGGGGTACCCCGCTACTTACATTGGTCCATTTAGATGCCTTACCGTTTATGACTACTCTTTGCAGCTAATTAAGGTGGTAAATGATTGGATGCAAATTCTGGAGGATGGTGATGTTATAGACGTGGTATATTGCGATTTTATGAAGGCCTTCGATAAGGTCCCACATAAAAGGCTAATAGAGAAAGTTAGAAGCTATAGTATAGGGGAGAAATGTGTGAAATGGATAGAAGCCTTCCTGAAAGATCGGAGACAGAGGGTACTGGTGAATGGAATAGGCTCGAGGTGGAGGGAAATTACAAGTGGGGTACCTCAGGGATCTGTGTTGGGACCACTACTGTTCGTTATATTTATCAACGACTTACCTGACGTTATAACTAATGGAAGTGAGATATACCTGTAAGCGGATGACAGTAAGCTGTATAGAAGAGTGAGGAGTAAGGAAGATGTGGGTTTGCTTCACGGAGATGTGGAGGGATGGTCTGAACATTGGTTAATGCCTTTTCATCCAAAAAAATACAAGTACATGCGGATTGGGACAAGCAAGATAGACAAGGTAGGATACAGTATGTATGAAGCGATGGAGGAAGTGAATGCAGAAAAGGCTATAGGAGTAGTGATAGACAATAAGTTAAATTTCTCAGAACATTTAGCGCAAAAGATAAACAAAGCCAATAGAATTGTAGGGCTGATCAGGAGGACATGTGTGTCACTTGACGAAGAAATCTTCAGGAATCTCTATACAGCGCTGGTTAGGCCGCACCTGGAATATGCGAACCAGGTGTGGGCTCCATATATGGTAAAGGATATAGAAGCAGCGGAGAAAGTGCAGAGGAGAGCTAGCAAGCTAGTACCAACGTTGAAGAACGCGGGCTATGAGCAGAGGTTGAGGACACTGGGACTTCCGACACTGGCAAAGAAAGAGAGGGGATATGATAGAGACTTTTAAGATAGTGTCAGGAAAGTATGATGAGGATGTGTGTGAAGGTATCTTCTTGATGCGGGAGGGAACAAGAACGAGAGGACACTCTAGGAAAATTTACAAAGAAAGAAATAGGCGTGAAAAGGCAAAGAACTCATTTTGTGATAGAGTGGTAAATGAGTGGAACGCACTGCCCCAGTATGTAGTCGATTCCGAATCAATAAGGAAGTTTGAAAGTAATCTTGATAAAGCATGGGGAAGACAAGATTTGAAGTTTGATTATAAAGCAAAAATACAGAATAATAAAAATGTTGCGTCTGCTGCCGCCGCCGCCAACACCGTGAACGACCGCAGTAGTGCAAGTACTGGCACTGAGCTGGATACACAGGCCTAGTTTGCCTTTTTCTGGTAGATCTACTGTAAGAATATACAGTACCTTTAGATTCTGTTTTTCACACACTGTTCCAAACATATTTACCAGACCTGCAACTCAGATGCCGCTATGAAATAAAAATATAATACAAAATTAAAACATGACTGAGAGGAAGAGTGGAGAAGTTGTGCGGATAGTAAAAGCTGATAGAAAAAGGGTGAATAAGTAATGAGAAAAGAAGAGGAGTAGCTCTTGCGGTGGGACGTGAAATAGATTTGAAGGAAATAGACCTGGAGGGTAGTCTGGAGCAGGAGGATCTGATGGCAGTGAGGGTATCAATAGCAGGTGGAGGTGGGGGTGATCTGGTAGTAATTGTTGTATATACCGTATGAGTGTGCAGAGGTAAGAGAATATGAAGAAGTAAGAGACTTAGAAGAAAGTGATAAGAGAAAATCAGGGGGAGATAGTAGTTATGGGAGACTTTAACGGCCACATAGGATTGCTGAGAGAAAGAGTAAACACAAATGGACATATGATGCTAGACTTGAAGATATGGAGCTAGAGATACTGAATTTGACGAGGATGGACGGGAAGGCAACCTGGAGAGTAAGAGATGGAAGGTCAGCCGCAGACTTTATGCTAGTCAATGATGTGACGGGTAGAAGGGTGGACAAAATAATGAGTTGTTGAAGAAGGTGAGGTAGAGTTAAGGTGTGATCACAATCTCATGATGATGGAGCTAAGGAAAAAGGAAAGAGTCAGGGAGAAGGAAAGGGTAGAACATGTACAACACAAAAAATGGAACTTGAAGAAGGGAGATACTGTATTTAGGAATAAACTTAACCCCTGTCCAACGGGGATGTTTGTAACTTCTACTACCTGGCAGGTGGGCATATTTACCCTAAATGAGCTTCATTCCATGCTCTTTTTCATGCATAAACAAGAGCCAGAGCGTAATACAATTATGTATCCGTGAAAGGGCAATAATAGAGCTTTCCAATGACACCTGAATTATCCTTGTACGACCACGGGTTATCCTGTAGCGATCGCGCAACGCGAGGTGAAAAACCCTAAAATACGGTAATTTCCCGAGTTTTTTCCTGGTCTCGCGAGGCCGTGGGTGTGGAATGGTGCGGAGGTAGTGACAGTCGCGGCACTGGGTCCGTGCCGAGCGGTCAGAGCCCGCCTATCGTCCTCCCAACGCGTGGACTCTCTCTCAGAGCCAATAATGTGCTTAACATCCCTTGCGACATATGTCGGGCACCGCAGGGGTGGCCATGATTCTCTCACTCGACATATGTCGGGCCCCGCGGCTTGAGTGTTGTGTGGGAAAATTATTAAGGGGAATTGAACGAGAAATTGAAAATGGGAATAGTTACAGCGGCAAAGAAAGGAGTGGGTATTGAGAAACTGAAAGGTAAGAGAGAGTTGAAACAGTGGTGGAATGCAGAAATAAAGGAAGCAAGAGGTGAGAGGAGATGATTATATAGAGAAAGATGAGATGTGGATAGAAGGTGGCAGAGGGGCGAAGGGATCAGTGAAGAAACGAGGAAAGCAGCATGGAATAGATATGAGGGGCAAAGAAAGATAGTAAAGGGTAAAAGTAGGCAGGTGAAAACAGGATGGGAGAGGGAGGAGGTAAACAGGATTAGTATAGAGGGTGGAGAGGGAAGACGAGAGTGGTATACATGGCTGAAAGGAGATAGAAGAGAGTAGATAACAGTAAATGAGAGAGAGATAAGATGGAAGGACGCTGAAAGGGAACAAAATATGAGGAGGTGTAAAAAAGTATTGGGAAGAGATAGGAGCAGCGGGAGTAAAGATTGTGGAGAAGGAATGGAATCTGGAGATGGGGAGGAGGTGGATGAATGAAGAAGATTAACAAGGAAGAACTAAGGAGGAGTGTGAGGAAGTTAAAGGGTTAAAAAGCAGCTGGATTGGATGGCATACCAGCGGAGATGTATAATGAGGGGAGAGAGAGGATGATGGAGAATATGAAGTGTTTGATGAATACAATTTTGATAGAGGAGAGGTGAGCGCTATTGAATCTCGGAACGAGGGCTGGAGAGAAATGGCGCTATATATAAGTACAGTAACCTGAACATTATTATTATTACCTGGTGAGTGGAAAGAAGCAAGAGTTACCCTGAACCCAAAAGAGCAAGAGAGTTGAATAACTACAGATCGGTGGCTATCATAAATGTAATTTGCAAAGCAGGGTGTCAAACGAAAGCTGAATCCAGTATTTTTAGTCTTTATTATTGTACAGTATATGCAAAGATGAAATAATGGTCTATAATTCATATTATGTCTTTGGAAGTGATAGAATGGCCAAAACAAAGGTGTTCCATGTTAATTTTCTTGTATTCCTTCTCATATTCATTCAAGTTTTCAAACAAAATTGCTCCGATCTGACACCCTATTGCAAAGTATTAGGGAGTATTCTGAAGGAAAGATTGGAGGAAGAAATATATATGAATGCAGTTTTGAGCGACTAGCAGAATGGCTTTAAGAGAGGAAGAAGAGGAAGTGACAATATTAACATAATTGGGGAAATCATGGAAAGGAAAAGAAAGGAGAAGAGAAGGATGTGGATAGCATTCCTAGATATGGAGAAGGCATAGGCCTATGACATGGTAAGTAGAGAGGCACTTTGGCAGATTGTGGAGAGATGCTTGGTGAGCGAGAAGATAAGGAGGATTATTGAAAGTACTGGTATGTAGGTTATGAAAGGACAAGAACAAAGATAAGGCTGGGAGAGTGAGAGATGGAATGGGTGGAGGCAAAGAGGGGGATTAGACAAGATTGTACAGTACATTGTCACCACTACTTTTTGCCTTGTATGTAGAGGAATTAGTGCAACAGATTAAGAGGCTGGAGATAGGAGTTGGGGTAGGAGGAGGCAGGCTGGGTATTCTTACATTTGCAGATGACGTCTTTCTGATGGCAGATACTGTAATGCTAGACGAGGTTGGAAGATATGGGAGAGAATTAGAAGTGAGTTTCAGTGGGGAAAAGAGTAAAATTATGGAAGTGGGCACAGGCGAGCAAGAGAAGGAGAGAATGGTTGCTGAGAGGAAAAAGAATGGAGGTGGTGAATGAATAAAAATATTTAGGAGTGATAGTGGGAGTAAATGGGTTTGAGAGGGAGATGAATAAAAAGGCGAAGATGATGTGGGGACGATTGCTGAATGCAGTGAAAGAGAGGGCAAATGTGTATGAAGTAACCAGAGGCATATGGAAAGGGATAGAGGTAGGCTACCAGGGATCATGTATGGTATGGAAGCGATAGGGTGCACCTGTAGAGCAGTGGAGATTCTCGAAGGAGTACAGAATAGGTTAGGAAGTAGGATTGCATGCTAAAAGAGGACAGCAGTAGAGGCAATTTGAGGTGAGATGAGCTGGAGTACTTTTGAGGAGAGTGTGTCCAAAGCAAAGATCAAGTTTAGTATGAGACTGGAAGAAATAGTGGAAGAGACGTGGGTAAGGACAGTATATGAGGTGATAGGGGAGAAAAGTAGATGGGAAGGAAATGTAGAAACAGGTTAAAGAGGATTGAAATGAACAAGGGAAGATATGAAAAATTAATGTATGAAACCCGGGGACGGGTCGATGCAATAGGTAGAAGTCTTGAGAACATGTTAGCAAGAAGAGTCGAGAAGAAGGGACGGGAAGATTGGAGGAAGGGGATGGAAAAGAAAAAGACGCTGGAGAGGTACTGTATAGGAAGAAAGCGAGATCAAGGAGAGAGTCTGTTTATGAGGGGGATCGGGGTTCTCAATTATTGTTTCAATTCAGAGCAGGAGCAGCAGAAGTGAATACGAGAATGTGGAGATGGAATATAGGGGTGAAAGAATGTGAAGAATGTTGGGTGGGGGGTGAAAGAGTTAAGAGACGTTAGAGCATTTGATGATAAAGTGTGAAGGGTACGAGAGGGAGAAAGAGCATGTGGAAAGAAAGATGTGCGAGTATATAGAGGATGAGGAGTGGCAGAGAATGAAGACGAATGAGCACATGGGTGTAGCGTATATCTTGGCCACCCCTTCGGGGATCACGGCGTCCGGCAATAGATAGATAGATTATTATAGATAGTATATCTTGGGGCTGGAAGGCGCAGAGAAAAGGAACATAAGAGAGAGGATGAAGTGTACTAAAGAATATCTGAGGACCATATGAAGGGAGAGGATGGGAAACAAAAGAGAGAGAGAGAAAGGAGAGTACCAACTTTTCAGTGGGAGACAGTTCGGATTCTTGCCGGGGAGGTCGACGATACTACAGCTAATTAAGGTGGTAGATGATTGGATGCAAATTCTGGAGGATGGTGATGTTATAGACGTGGTATATTGCGATTTTATGAAGGCCTTCGATATGGTCCCTCATAAAAGGTTAATAGAGAAAGTTAGAAGCTATAGTACTGTATAGGGGAAAAATGTGTGAAATGGATAAAAGCCTTCCTGAAAGATTGGAGACAGAGGGTACTGGTGAATGGAATAGGCTCGGGGTGGAGGGAAATTACAAGTGGGGTACCTCAGGGATCTGTGTTGTTGTTGTTGTTGTTCCCCAAGCTGCCTGGCCGAACAGCCCCAAGGCCCCGAGCAAGGCCAAGGCCATAACCGAGCGCCCCCACAGAACCCTCCCTGCCGACCACAATAAAGCCTGGGTAACCGAAGCCACTCCATGGCGGGGAGCGGAGGAGGGTGCGGAAACGCCCGGGAAACCAAAGACCCACCCAGGGCCCTGTGCCCCTCAGCAATTATGAAGAGAAAATTGAGGGGCAAAGGAAAAATGTGACGCTTTGGCTTCCAATCTTGGTAGATTGGGAGGTCAATCCACGGAAGAGACGCCGTCACTTGAGATCTAAAAAATATATAAGTAAAAGGAACAGTCAGAGTAAGCTATGGGTATGGCAGAGATCGCTCAGTTCTCACTCTGATAGACCATCCCATCACCACATGACTAGAACCTAATCCTCTCAGCATCAGCTAGGAAAGGCCCTAGAAAGCCACCTTTGGCAGGGGGATAGCTCCCCTATTTCAACCCCTTTCGGGGTTGGGCACCCGCCCAGGGATCTGTGTTGGGACCACTACTGTTCGTTATATTTATCAACGACTTACCTGAAGTTATAACCAATGGTGGATTGGACTCGGTAGCCTTGGTCGGCAACCCATCTAGGGGAGATAACCTTATAAAAATCCGGGTGGATGGGACTCGTCAGCCTTGGTCGGCAACCTGTCTAGGGGAGTAAACCTTATACAAATCAGTACTGCTATCTTAGGGTGAAGCAGGTTAGTGGATGGATTAGCCACACACCACTACTGTAGAAAAATAGGGCTAAGAAATACATAAAAGGCCTCCGAGTCAGACGGACCCTAAATTGAGTGGTCAATCCTGTAAGTCCTTCAGTAAACTGGCATGGGTTGTCCCTCTTACAGGGGATAGGTTTGCTTGGGGGCATTTTGTGTATGGCCACCCCCATTAAGGTGAGTAAGGCATCTGGCAATAGATAGATAGATAACCAATGGAAGTGAGATATACCTGTATGCAGATGACACTAGGCTGTATAGAAGAGTGAGGAGTAAGGAAGATGTGGGTTTGCTTCAAGGAGATGTGGAGGGCATGAAGGGATGGTCTGAACATTGGTTTATGCCTTTTCATCCAAAAAAATGCAAGTACATGCAGATTGGGACAAGCAAGATAGACAAGGTAGGATACAGTATGTATGAAGCGATGGAGGAAGTGAATGCAGAAAAGGATATAGGAGTAGTGATAGACAATAAGTTAAATTTCTCTGAACATTTAGCGGAAAAGATAAACAAAGCCAATAGAATTGTAGGGCTGATAAGGACATTTGTGTCACTTGACGAAGAAATCTTCAGGAATCTCTATACAGTCCATCCTCCTATAACACGACTACAGTCCATCCTCCTATAACACGAGCTCCTACAACGCGATCCTCCTTCAAAACGAGGGGGGTTCCGAATTACCTAAACCTCTTATAACCCGAGCCGAAAACATATAACGCGAAATGGCCTTGCCGAGTGCTTCAAATCCGGCGCCTCCTCTTACTGCGCGACCCCCCCCCCACCTACAGCGCAATGACGTCGATGCGCACTGGATTTTAAGATGATTTTGCTAATGGATAATGCCCCCTGCCATCCTGCCTACCTGCAAAATCTCCACCCTCAATGCAATGTTATCTTCTTGCCTCCAAAAACAACATCCTTATCTCCATTTAAAGTGTTATTCCTACAACGCGAAATACTGTACCTACAACACGAGGCGCAGTGCTGCCCCTAAACTCGCGTTGTAGGGGGATGGACTGTATATGGGCGGCAGAGCCCCTCGTGCTGTAGGAATTCGCGCTGTAGGAATAACACTTTATATGGAGATCATTCTATATGGGTCTTAACCCGGTGAGACCCAGCGTCGCACGTGATGCGTCGGCAGTGTTTGATCACCAACTCCGAGCGACGCATCACGTGCGTCCGACATATAAAAAACACTTACGTGGCTCGTAAGGTAGGAAATGGCGGGAGAATAGGAGGGGGAGGTACCGTAGTGTGTGTGGGAGCCGGGCCGGTAGGTGTGAGCGGGCCGAGACAGCCGCGCGGCTGGTGGTGGTGGCCGGGCTTAGTGGGGATACTTTACACCCTTGGTTCACCGCCAATTTGAACCTTCATTACTCCGGTCGTATGGGAGCTAGAGGCTTGAGATTTATGTGAGACACTCCTTAGGATGTATGCCGTACAATGCCATACTCAGTTTTCACCCTAGTGCTCCCGGGCGGGTGGTCATGCGGGGGAGACGAACTTTCGACCCCCCCCCCCCAAATGACCGAGGTGATTTATTTTTTATTTTTTTCTTCATTTCTCACCATTCTCTTCCATTTTGGCTCAACAAATTTTTTTGAGGCTTCCCCCCCCCCCCAAAAAAAAAAAATATCCAAGGTGATTTTTTTTTTGTTTTTTTTCATTTCTCATCCTTGTCTTCCATTTTAGCAAACACAAAAAAGAAGTGAAAATGGCTTGGGACTGGGGTGAACAAAATATTATAACTAGCCGGGGCTCAACGGGTTAACCCCACAATTTTGCCCCTTAATTTTCCAGATTTCTTGCTAAACAAACACCTATATTACCTACCAGATACCATCAAACCATTAACAAATATAAAAAAAAACATCACTTACCTTAAAACAAATGAAGAAAAATGGGTCGATCTGACCCTCGCACTATATGAAATTCGCGCTATGCGATCGCGTATACATACGGCGGTAAATAAAAGTGATCGATCGGTCCTAGGGAAGACCTAGAATATATTAGTTCATAAGAACACAAGAACATAAGAAAATGGGAGTCTTCAGAAAGCCGATCGGCCCACACAAGGCAGATCCCTGTCACACCCAACCCCAATTACAAGGCCTAATTATAGACCCAACTCACTAATACCTTGGGGACTGACCTCACCAAGTTCATAGAATATATAAAAATTTATGAATATATAATAGAGAAATTAATTAAAAAATATTTGAATCTACAATATCATGGCAACAATTAACTGAATAAATGTACTATTTATCGGGACCCCCCCTCGTGTTGTAGGAGGATCGCATTGTAGGAATTCGTGTTATAGGAGGATGGACTGTACAGCGCTGGTTAGGCTGCACCTGGAATATGCAAACCAGGTGTGGGCTCCATATGGTAAAGGATATACAAGCAGTGGAGAAAGTGCAGAGGAGAGCTAGCAAGCTAGTACCAACGTTGAAGAACGCGGGCTATGAGCAGAGGTTGAGGACACTGGGACTTCCGACACTGGCATATAGGAGAACTGGCATATAGGAGAAAGAGAGGGGATATGATAGAGACTTTTAAGATAGTGTCAGGAAAGTATGATGAGGATGTGTGTGAAGGTATCTTCTTGATGCGGGAGGGAACAAGAACGAGAGGACACTCTAGGAAAATTTACAAAGAAAGAAATAGGCTTGAAAAGGCAAAGAACTCATTTTGTGATAGAGTGGTAAATGAGTGGAACGCACTGCCCCAGTATGTAGTCGATTCCGAATCAATAAGAAAGTTTGAAAGTAATCTTGATAAAGTATGGGGAAGACAAGATTTGAAGTTTGATTATAAAACAAAAATACAGAACACATACATACATACATACATAAAATTTTAAGACTGAGTGTTCCACACATAAGTGCAGTTTCAGTCTCTTGTCCTAATGGCGGCATTCCAGGCAACCCTGTTAAGGGCTGCTTCACTTGTCAAGTTCTTGGATTTGAGATCGGCGCGTATAGTCCGATCCCAGGTCTTCCTCGGTCCACCCCTTGGTGCAGCTCCCTCCACAATCACAGACCTGCATTTTTTCACCCAATTTTGTTCATCCATTCTCTCCACATGTCCATACCATCCCAGTCTACTTGTACGCATCACCTCGCTAATACTCTTTATACCTAAACGTCTCCTCAGCTCAACATTTGTTATTCTATCCTGTAGCCTGGCCCCACACATCCATCTCACCATTCTCATCTCATTACGCTCCATTCTGTTGACATCCTCTACTTTAACGGCCCATGTTTCTGAGGCATACGTCATTGCACTTCTAACACATGAGGCATACACCTTTCCCTTCAGGGGGAGAGGCATTCTTTTCATGGTCAGGATTGGCATCAATTATCTGAACTTCCACCAGCCACACCTAATTCTAGCAACAGTGGCAGCCTCGGCCCCACCACCGGCAGAGATGGTATCTCCTAGGTAACAAAACTTGTTCACCAGCTCCAAAGACTCATTTCCAAAATTCACAGCCACAGGATCATCACTTAACACAAGCTCGCCTTTGCACACTACGCACTCAAATTTCTCCATTTCTGACTTATCCTTCGGCAGGGGCCCCTTTATTCTACTACAGCGCTTACTCCCATGGTGTACCCAACAACGACAGATGCTACATTGAATTGAGTTAACGCCCACTCCCTTGTAAATATGTTGCATATGTTGTAAAAATGTTGCGTCTGCTGCCGCCGCCGCCAACACCGTGAACGACCGCAGTAGTGCAAGTACTGGCACTGGATACACAGGCCTAGTTTGCCTTTTTCCAGAGGATCTACTGTAAGAAACTGTATAAGGGATGAGAGGAGTTTCCTGTTAAGCTTTTTATTCAAAGGTATGTGGAAAGTACCGGTACTGAGAATATACGGAGTAGATGGCAAGCTGCTGAAAGCAGTGAAGAGCATGTATGAGGGTGCAAAGGCATCAGTGCGTGTAGGAGAATGAACAGAGCGAGTTCTTTGATATGAATGTTGGGTTAAAGCAAGGGTGTGTGATGTCCCCATGGTTGTTCAATATTATATGGATGAAGTCATGAAAGAAATACAAAGAAGAGCAGTGGATGTTGGTGTACCGCTGATAAGGGAAGGAAACGAGTGGAAGTTCCTTGTACTGCTGTTTGCTGATGATACGAGCGATAATGAATGGGAGTTGCAGGGTCTTGTAAATATGTTTGGAACAGTGTGTGAAAAATGGAATCTGAAGGTAAATGCGGGGAAGAGCAAGGTTATGGTCTTTGAAAAGGGTGCAGCCACAGAGCGTGAGGTGAGATTGAATGGTCAGGCTATGGAGAATGTCAGCTCATTTCAATATTTGGGCAGTGTGTTGAGTAAAGATGGGAGTATGAATGAAGAAGTGCGGGAGAGGGTGCAACAGGGGAAGAGGGTTGTAGGAACGCTGAAAGCAGTAACAAGAAATAGGGTGGTCAGCAAGGAAGTAAAGACGTCCTTAAATGACAGTGTGGTAATCCCGACATTGACTTACGGGAGCGAAACATGGATGTTGGTGAAGAGACTCAGACCAAGAGTGAGAGAGGTGGAAATGAGTTACTTGAGAAGTGCGTACGCCCGAACTCTACATTCTTGCCGATGTATGTCATTTTCAGAGTAAATAAACAACCAATTTATTGGTGGCTCCTTACGTCAATGACGTAAGAGCCTATGGTAATATGGCCTCGTTCCGGGCTCCTCTGAGCCCGGGTTAATCCTGATCACTACGGTCGAGAACCAATATCTTCTTAGGGGGTACCCCTTAATCATTCCTAAGGTACGTCATTGAGACGGAGCAACTGAAAAGTGAAAAATAAAAGGAAAAGGAATAGTACAGTTCGAACACCGCGCCACTTGCGCATTCAGGTCTTCCTCTGTTCCCATGAGCATGCCCTGATATCCCAGTTGACCTTGAACTGGCCTCTCTCGTCCGTAGGCCATAGGAGGCAGACAAAGTTTTCTTATCTCCACCACAGTGTTTATATAGCCCCTCTTCGACACAAAATTTTTGTCCATAGTGAGTTTTTGTGCAGTTGTAATAGTATATGCGTCTAAGAAAGTATGTACAGTAGGGTCCCGCATAAAACGTGTTCGCATAAAACGAGTCTCGATTAAAACGACCGACCTAAAATATTAATATTTAATTTTCGATCAGAACGAATGTGATCACATAAAACGAGTCCGCCGCCAAAGTGGGGCAAATACAAGGAGTTTTCATATAGAGCGCCGAAATATCGTACAAAACGTACAAAATATCATACGCTTTCATATAAAACGCCGAAATATCGTACAAAACGTACGAAATATCGTTCGCTTTGTACGAAAATTTTCGCTTACAGTGAACATTGACGATATTGCGCCACCAAAATGCTGTGTTCACATAAAACGAATTCACATAAAACGCCCTCGTTTATCGACCATAAACTCGTTTTATGTGAGACCCTACTGTATATGGACTAATTTTCACTTGTAAGCCTGTGAAGTAAGATCTTTCGTCTGGCTGGCCTACGAATGTGCCATTCAAGAAGCCACTTTCCACAGAGCCTCTAACTATTATGTTTTATCTCGTTTGTTCGTATCATACGAACCTCGGCTCTATAGCTGCAGTGTCTTAGTGTTCTGTAAATTTGTTTTTAAAGTGTAATTCGTCAGTTTTTCCCTTAAGTATCAGTTTTATATAAAGTGCCCTATCTTTTTAACTATATCGGCTGACAGTAACCTCTGGTTGTGCCCTGGCCAGGGTTTACTCGTCACGCCACCGAAATTGTTTATTAGGGCCAAAAGTGCTTTCAATATTTACATTCAAGTCTCTTTTAATTTAATTTGTTTAGTTTTCACTCTAGTCGGTCACGAGTCCCTCATCATATTTATTACTTTCAAGTTTTTGTCACATGACAGTGTTTCCTATAAACCAGCATCACATCAACTAGTGATCGAAATTGTAATAACCCACGGGTTCTGCTCATCTAAACACTCGTATATATAATTTTATTTTCCCAAGTTATCATGAGCTCCTACTCCCAATGAGTACCCATAATAATATCATAGTTGACCTTGTCCCACTACAATGAAAAAATGTTGTAAGACATGCTGATATTCCAATTACCCAGGTAACCTAGACCCATCAGTTATCACAAAAGGGTCGGGTACCAAGGCCCGGACACCGGGACCGCCAGCAGGGTGGCAGTCCCGAGTGCCCGATCAGGCGGGAGACACCAGAATACCATTCAATACCAAATTCCCGGTTTGATAATATTCCAATTACCCAGGTAACCTAGACCCATCACAAAAGGGTCGGGTACCAAGGCCCGGACACCGGGACCGCCAGCAGGGTGGCTGTCCCGAGTGCCCGATCAGGCGGGAGACACCAGAATACCATTCAATACCAAATTCCTGGTTCCCGAGTCATTATCTCAACAAACTCCGGTCCCCAAGACCCGGGTTTCAAGACTGCCGGGTAGGGAGACCCACCCAGACAGGCGGACAACATTATGTTACCATACATTCATAATTTCCCCGGTTATCCTAGTCCTCATTTCGATGAAACTCGGACACCAAGGCCCGGCTACCAGGACTACCGAGTATGGCGAAAGTCCCGGGTACCCGGATGGGCGGGAAAGACATTACTACCATATAAATATAACCCAAGACTCCGGGTTTTTTTCCTCCATATAAATATAACCCAAGACTCCGGGTTTTTTTCCTAGGACTTATATTAATAAAGCTAGAGCACCAAGACTCGGTACCGGAACTACCGAGTATGACAACAGTCCCTGGTACCCAGATGGTCCAGGAACACAAAAAAAAAAAAAAAAAAAAAAATTATAACCCAGACATGTTAAGGCTACGACCAACTATCCCCAGACTAGAATAGGTTTTATAACCCACAACACCCGGCCGGATACCATCAAGCTATGAGCCGGGTACTCTAACACTAGGCTAGGCCTAAGCCTATCCCAACAACACCAGGTACCCTAAGAGAAGGGCCCCAAATACAGGAATCAAATAGAAATTATTACTGGGTACTCTTGGTTAGGCCATACTATAGTAGGCTAATTAACCTTAAACATGTTAAATAATAATTAACAAAATGTTCAGAATTAAGTCAAATACGAGAACTTATGATAAACACGTCTATATAACCAGTTAAATTAAAGCAAATCATGCAAGGCTAGACCCTAATCCTAGCCCAAACCAAGTAGACCTAATAAGAACGATGCTTATCTCATTATGCAACATTGACTCCTTGATATTTCAACAGGCTCAGGCAAGGCACGGCATTACATAGGAGGAGCTCTGATCAACAATTGGACCTACTCCCTCCGTACCAAGAGATACCACAACAGGTCCTGTACATTACCCCAGACTTCAAGCCCTTGACAGCCCTATCCAAGCCACCTGTGGGCCCCTGCTCACACCTAACAAACCTGCAATATCAGGTGAGTCTACGGATCAAATCTTTAGACGTTTTTCTGGTCCACCGGCTAAGGTTATTCCCACTAATTACATAATTTAATTAATTTACAGGGATAGGCCTACTTACAAAATTTTAGGTTTTCAGGAAACAAACACAAATTGTCTTCCCTCTCTAAAAGAATCCTTTTGTTTTCTTTTCTCCCCTCTCGTCAGGGCCTACATGCAACCATAGAAGAAAGCTAAGGTGCAACAAACAGAAGTCCTCATCCTGGAAGACGATTTCTCCTTCAGAGGGTTCTCCTCCCCGGAACCCTCACCAGCCGACATGGACAGTATCACAGTACATGAAATGGACCTTCCCGAGGACTCAACTCTATGCTCAAACAGGGAGTGCACCACATTATCCCTTACAGCTCATAATCTCTGCTCCTATCACGCTATGTGTATTGATAGGACAAAAGCTAGGTGGAACCCTAAAGTTTGTGACAGGTGTAATTATTACATAGCTAAGTTCCATGGTCCACTTTCTCCACTAGCCCCCGACACATGTAAGAATATTCTGAAAGCTGTGTGGCATGCGGTAAAATCGTATATTTCAGGTACATTGAAGAAACACCCAGAAATTACAAACCCAGAGTACGTAATATTCTTAGAGATATCCGTAGCTAGATTTCGTAGCTCTTCCTCATCACACGACAGGAGAAAGTCACATTCTAGCAGGAAGAGAGAGAGGTCAACCAGCCCCCAGTCTCCCAGTAAAAGACACAAGCATACAAGGAAACCCCATGCCAAAGAACCACCATTCATCCGGACTAAACCAGGCTCTGAGGAGGTCAACCCCTCCCCACTATCCCTAGACAAGTGGGCGGACTCTATGGATCAACAATTTGAACTAACCCCCTTACCTACCTCTACCGAACCAGCTCTCCCTCAAGCAATCAAGATATGTACAAGAGCGAAAATACATATCCCAGGAGACGTATCTTACCACCAGCCTTCACATCCAACAGCCCAATCACATTCCACTCTGGCAGACCCAGACCAAGTAGGGTACAGTACATATGAAGAAGATCAAAATACAATACCTCCTGAAGATACCCAAGAACCCTACGATATGGCCGACGACAGAATAGAGTGCTACGACATCAATTCCAGCAGCCACACTGACGAAAGTTGGAATGACAAGGACTCCCGCACTTATCAGGGAGACCATTCAGAAGAACCTCACCAGTCTGACATGAAGTTGCATAATAAATCGTAGGCAGTGTCCACCATTCTTTAACTGTCCTCGTGGTGCGATGCATAAGGTGTTGATTTTCGGTGTGAGCATCCTGGATTCGAATCCACGGACTGCCACATGTGTTAGTAAATTTCATTAATCGATTTTAGGAGTATAGTTGGTTGTTGGAAGGAACATAATAATAGACTCAAGACTGAGCCCTCGTAATGACTTATGGAGAGAGATGAAAGATACTTTAAGATCATTGACCAACGAGTTAATGGACAACTTACATCAGAAATTGGCTTCTATGGATAAGGCTATCCAGGACCTTCAATGTAGGGCCCTGTCCCCATTCATGTTACAACCAGCCACACCCGACCCAGTCCCACTAGCTCAGATACCTGCCCAGCCCAAACAGCATGATCAGGAATTAACACCCACTCCGACATCCTCCACTCAGCCCAATCTTCAAGCCACTGGCCTTCCCAGTAACCTATTCCTGTCCTATATTCGTCCCCCTCCTATTGAACAAGAACCGGAAGTCTCCAAGAAACCCTTCCCTCTTCTGTTTGGGGACTCCCGTCACTGGAAGCAAATACCAGTGGAAACACCTGAAGATGCGGACACAGGCCATCCAGAACTGATACCAGTCCCAAATGACTGGGTGATCGAAATGGACGAACTGCGACACCTCCGGGCAAAAGACGCACATGACCAAGTACTGGACGTAGTCATAAAACCTTTCCCGTCTATGTCAGACGCTAGGTACTTTACGTTCACACAGACATCCGCAGTCCCCTCGGGAAAACGCTTCAAACCATGGTCGGATTTGAATAAAGCTGATGGGCATAATGCCATTAAATCTCTATCCACTCTCGCAACAGACGTGCAATGCTCCACAAAAATGTCCGAAAGTAAAATTCCCATGCTGGAGGTTTCATCCTTAGGCTATGGCCCATGGTCTGAATGGGTATTTGGGGCAGAAAAATTTGCCCTGTCCAGTATGGATACTACACCCCAAAGAATCCCACAAGATGATCACCAGTTTGCCACAATGTATGTGCAGAACTCCAATTCTATTCCCCAGGGGTTCTGGGAATATCTCAGAGCCCCAAAGATAGTATGCAAGCCATCCAATGACCCCATGATCTCTACACCTACTCCGGCGTTGATCGACAAGGATTTTAGACTACGCCAAAAAGCCCACAGACTGCTATCAAGCTTCATCACATGGCAGAAGCTCTCTAATTCCATGAGACAGGTGGCAGATTCCATCGCTGAACACAAATCCAGAGCAGCTCTTCATCTCATCAGGAGAGCATCTCTTGTCAACTCTCTAATGACCACGGGTGATGTCAAGACTGCTATTTATGAAGCAGCCAGAGCAAGACAAGATATACGCATCCACTTGCCCAAGAAAATGCCAAAAGATATCGCCGCTCGAGTTCTCCTCTCACCCCTATTCACCAGCAGATTAATGCCCCAAGCAACATGGAACGAAGTCCACTCCCTACTACTAAGACCGGAGATAGCAACGTCAAGACAGTCTCAAGCATATAGGCAAGGCCACCCTAGTAGGTTCCACCCTCACTCTCACCCTCACCGTGGAAGGGGGAGGGGCCAGTTCCCCCCTCGACAATATACCCCTCATACATTTCAGACGCACAGGGGTAACTCATCAAGCAGCAGAGGGCACAGGGGACACTACCAGGCCAGAGGTCGAGGCGCACCAAGGACCCAACCATCACCCTACACACGACCTCCACCAAAACAACAAAACTACGGGTCACAACAGAGACCTCAACAAACAGGACGTCAGACTCATCAAGCAGGACGCCATGCTCCCAACCACCAGAGACCACAAGGTCACCACCAACCCAACTCTCACCAAACGACCCAGGATCCAAAAAACTGATTTTCCAAGAGGCCATCAAC
This sequence comes from Paralithodes platypus, assembly GCA_032716605.1. NCBI lineage: Eukaryota > Metazoa > Arthropoda > Malacostraca > Decapoda > Lithodidae > Paralithodes > Paralithodes platypus. The sequence goes on along the minus strand of CM064531.1, from coordinate 42,963,193 downwards.
CAAGAACTGGCCCTGCATTCGACAGGCCAATTCAGGGAAAATTTTCGGCATTGGCCTCAAAGATCCTGGGCAAAGAGAGTGGTAAAGAAGGGCCTCACATGGAAATGGCTGGCAAGACCCCGCCTCAGAGCTCAGCCAACAAGATACAGCTATCTCCAGAATTGGTAACAGTGATAACCAAATGTTAACAGACAAAGTTCTCACTCACCCTCCAGAGGGCACACCAGTTTTTCTGTCACGCATGTTCCTCGTCCCAAAAAAAGACAGCCGTCAACTAAGACCCGTGATAGACATGTCCCTTCTCAACAAGTCAATTCACAATACAAAATTCAGAATGCTAACTATCTCCCAAGTAAGGCTAGTACTACAACCAAAGGCCTGGATAATTACCCTGGACCTAAAAGACGCCTACTGGCACATCCCAATAGCAAAAGGATACCAAAAGTTCCTAGCTATCCCATTCAGAAACAAAGCGGTAATGTTCACCAGAATGCCCTTCGGTCTGAACATAGCCCCCAGAATTTTCACCAAGATAGTCAAACAAGCTCTCCTCCCACTACTCGAAAATGGAGTAAAAATCCTGTTCTACCTAGACGACTGGTTGATTCTCGGGTCCACACCTCTCCAATGCCAAGAACAAACCTTGAAAGTAGTACTGTACAACATGTTACAAAGCTGGGCTTCAGAGTGAACCTACAGAAGTCAATGCTCACTCCCTCACAATCAGCGGAATGGGTAGGTTTAATCTGGGACACACAGAGAGGAGAGAGAGGGGAGACATGATAATGATGTACAAATGTACCCGGGGGCTGGAGAGGCTGGATAGGGAGGATATATTAATTATGGATACAGGAATAACTAGAGGCCACAGCTACAAAGTAAAAAGACCTACCTGCAAGAACGATATCAGGAAGTTTAGCTTCCCCTATAGATGTATTGACAAATGGAATGGGCTGGAGGAGGAGGTGGTAGGGGCAAGGAACATCCATATTTTCAAGAAAAAATTGGATAAAAAGTAGACTGAGAGACGGGACAACACGAGCTTAGCTCAACTCCTGTAAACTACAATTAGGTAAATACAATTAGGTAAATACAACTCCAAACGATAAAGCAAAGCCCAGCCAATGCCAAACGTCTACAATTAAAACTGTTCAGAGTATTACATGCGAAGAATATCACCAGGAAACTTTGGGAATCTCTGATAGGCTCACTAAATTGGGTACAAATGACAGTACCCCTAGGCCGCCTCAGACTGAAAAGACTAATCTGGCTAGGCAACAAAGCCTTCCCTCTAACACCTCACAATTACCCGCTCACCATCCCAAAGAGGATCCTACATCTCCTGGCCTTTTGGACAAGATCTCAAGTACGGGAATCGGTGACAGACTGGTCAGATCCACCTCCCACCTTATGGATAAACACAGATGCCTCGAGCCTGATAGGATGGGGCTACCAGTCAACGGAAGGCCATCAGAAGCACGGGAAATGGACCACACTAAATCAGTATCACATCAATGCCAAAGAGCTAGCAGTTCCTCTATTCTTTCTCAGGGACCATGCGACGTCATTGACCTCCAGATCAATAGCGTTCCGGATGGACAACATGGCTTCCGTAACTTGCTTAAAGAAACAAGGCTCCACCCGGTCCAGGATCCTGCAAGACCTCTCAGAAAAGATATTCTTTCTAGCCCAGAAATACTCCATAATAATCCACGCAACATACCTACCAGGGGTCTCCAATCTATGGGCCGACGCTCTATCAAGGGGAAAGAGCACTTCAGTGGAATGGGCCCTCAAACAAGAAACATTCAACCAATTAGTTCTACCATTTTCACCACAAATCGATCTGTTCGCATCTCTTCAATCAACGAAGCTCCAGGCTCACATTTCTCGGGATCTCAAGACACGGGAGGGAGGCCCGGATGCCTTCACAGTAGATTGGAACAGGTGGACATCGATTTACCTCTTCCCACCCCCAGACACCTCACTAATGTGCAAAGTCATTCACCACCTCAGATCGTTCCAGGGACAAGTAACCCTGGTCGCTCCAATGTGGCCTACTCAAGCGTGGTACACTCAACTTACTCAATGGTGCAACAACCCCCTGCAACTCCCCCTAACAGATTTCCACTTGGAAGAAATTGGGAACCTGCAGACCTCGCTCAATTTTGCTATGTGGACATTCTCAAATCCAAGTGGCTCCATCCTACGACGAGGAAGTCACAGACAAGCTCACAAATCAGTACACAGCTTCCACCCTGAGACAATACAGCTCTCACTGGAAACAATTTACAACGTGGATTGTAGATACTAACCAGAAGAACCCATCAGCTTCCTTGTTATTGAAATACCTAAATTACTTGTTTGAAACTAAGAATCTAGCAGTGAACACACTTAGAAACCACCTGTCGGCAGTGAAGGAACCCTTCCTCACGCTTACCGGTCTATCCTTACCCCAGAAAGACGAACAAGGGTTTATGAGAGCTTGCTTCAAACTCTGAGCCCCAAATCGTCAATTACTTCCTCAATGGTCAATCTCGAAGGTCCTAACGTTATTACAGTCTAGGCCCTACTCGGTGAAACCAAACATAGAGAAGAAACTTAAGAAGTGTGTATTTCTGATGGCCCTAGCGACTGGCCATAGGGTCTCAGAATTGGCGGCCATGGCAAGGTCCCCAAACTGTCTACGGTTTACCCCTAATAACGACTCTGTACATATTGCACCTGCACCAGATTTTATTGCAAAAAACGAGCACCAGGAACATATCTTTACACCTTTCTCCATTCCTGCCTTGAAAAGAGGAAAGATACACCATGCATTATGTCCTGTGAAAGCATTATATACCTACTTTAAGTCTGTTATTCCTAGAAATAAGGAACATTTATGGGTTTCTCCAGATGGCTCAACAAGGTTGGGGAAAAAAGTTTTAGCATCCACGATAGTAGATGTAATTAAGGAGGCAGATCCCCAGGTGATTGCCAAAGCTCACGACGTCCGCAAGTGGGCCACTATCATTAGGTTCCTCAACAACTTTTCAGTAGAAGATATCTCTCAAACGGGTCTTTGGTCCTCGAGCAATACTTTCCTACCCAGATATTTGTCAGTACACCTGGAGAGACCCAATTTACCATGCATAGCTTTAAGGCAAGAACATACCCCTTGAGGGCATTAAGTAGACTGTTGTATCTGATTCAGCACTTTTATTACCAGTCCAACAGCATAAGAGAGAGTGTGCCCTGCCAGTCACTATAAATGGAAAGAAAAGAGGGGGGCGTGTTGAAGTCCCATGACGAAAAGGCAGGTCACACAATCTGAAACATATAACAAGAATGTTATGACCACATGATATCTATTACATAGCAATACCTATGTTTATTGCAACTACAAATGTTTAACATTATTTTGGATTTTACTCTAAATTGATGAGATAGATTACCAGTATGTATTCACATCTCAATAGTTCTGTTTCTATGAAATAAGGCTTCTTTTAATGGTACCCGCCTTATACTGTATATCTTTTCTTACTGTTATACCTTTTATAAGTAAATACATGTCTATCTATCTATCTATCTATTGCCTGACGCCGTGATCCCCGAAGGGGTGGCCACGAACGAACCGCTCCCATGCACCTCTGTCCCCAGTCAGTCGACGCCCCTCCCCCCAACCACACTCATATTCGGTCTACCTCTCCCCCTCTGTCCCTCCACCTCGCTCTCGTACACCCTCTTAGTCATTCTCTCGCTTTCCATACGTTCCATATGGCCGAACCCGGCACGCACTCCTTAAGTAATTCATTTCCACTGCTCTCACTCTTGGTCTGAGTCTCTCAACCAACGTCCATGCTTCGCTTCCGTAAGTCAGTGTCGGGATTACCACACTGTCATGCAAGGACTTCTTCACTTCCATACTGACCACCTACTTTACTCAACACTGCCCAGATACTTAAAAGAGTTGACGATCTCCATAGCCTGACCGTTCAGCTTCACCTCACACTCTGTGACTTCACCCCTTTCGAAGACCATAACCTTGCTCTTCCCGTATTTACCTTCAAATTCCGTTTTTCGCACACTGTTCCAAACTCATTTACCAGACCCTGCAACTCCATTCATTATCACTCATCAGAACTGTACACTGCTTTCAGCAACTTGCCCTCTACTCCGTATATTCTAAGTACTTTCCACAAACCTTCTCTATCCACTCTGTCATAGGCCTTCTCCAAGTCCATAAAGGCAACATACCCATTTTTGTTCTTCTCCAGATACTTCTCCACAACACAATTCAGGGTAAACTCTGATCTACACATCCTCTTCCCTTCCTAAAACCTCCCTGCTCGTCGCCTATCCATTTCTCCGTTCTCACTCTCACTCTCTCAATCACTACCTACTGTATACCTTCCCTACTACGCTTAGAAGACATATTCCTCGTGGTTACCACACTCCTCTTTCCCCTTTGCCCTTATATAGGGGGACTATTATGCCAGTCTTCCAGTCATCGGGTGCACTCCCTTCTCCCATGCTAGTTTGCACATTTTCCATACCATTCTATCACTATCTCACCATACCTCAACATTTCCCACACACTCCATCTGTCCGGTGCTTTCCCAACTCACTCTTTTCATGGCTTCCCACACTTCTGACCTCCTGATCCCCACCTCCTCCTCCACTACTTCTCTCTTCTTATACCATATCCAGCTATGTTTGCTGGCTCTTCATTCCTTTCATTTAGCAAATACATGTCACAGTTCATATATTAGTTTTCAGTCTTCCTTTTAATTTGTTTTATAGCTAAAGAGCATCTGAAGGTCCCTCCACCGGCCGTGATATGCTAGGCTCTTACGTCATTGACGTAAGGAGCCACCAATAAATTACGGTTTTGACAACCCGTAAGGGAAGGAAGGAAAAACTACTATTTATTGGTGGCTCCTGAAGTCAATGACGAAATTGCCCTCCCTCCATCCCCTTCCCATTCACATGCTCAATTTGGTATATGCTTTAGAGGCCAGTTCAAGGTCAACTGGGATATCAGGGCATGCTCATGGGAACAGAGGAAGACCTGAATACGCAAGTGGCGCGGTGTTCGAACTGTACTATTCCTTTTCCTTTTATTTTTCACTTTTCAGTGGCTCCGTCTCAATGACGTACCTTAGGAATGATTAAGGGGTACCCCCTAAGAAGATATTGGTTCTCGACCGTAGTGATCAGGATTAACCCGGGCTCAGAGGAGCCCGGAACGAGGCCATATTACCATAGGCTCTTACGTCATTGACTTCAGGAGCCACCAATAAATAGTAGTTTTTCCTTCCTTCCCTTACGGGTTGTCAAAACCGTAATTTATGACTTGGGATACCCCCCCCCCCCAATGACTTATTGAAATCAGCATCTATTTTGCCAGTAAGGGGCTCATTAAGCCAGGGACTACGGCCAGACTCTTAAGAGGTTCTACTGGGCGAATGCGGCCAGACTCTTAACCTCTAAGCTGCGCAGGTATGGTATTTGAAAGTGCCCGCGGTGCGAAGGTATTCTGATTCATTCCTCACTAAAATAGTTAATTTACCATATATATAATAAATACTTATCCATATGCGTCTATTTTACTTTTAATATGAACATATGAACATGGGAAAGCATTAAGGCTGGTTCAGACGGACATGTTTTTATCCACCGTCCCTTGGGGGCTGAGAATTGGAAGGGCAACTCTCGCCGTGGTGTCATATTTCACTGGGGAATTCAGGGAACCAACTGGTTGGTTTCTTAGCTACTCGCCGCTCCCAGTTGTCGGCGTATATCCGATACAATGACTTGGCCACTTGTTTGGTCACCTTTCGTACCACACGAAAAACAAAATACGTTGAGTAATGCGTGTTTGTTTACATTCATACCATTCCACTTCAAGAAACAAAAACGATATATTAAGCAGGTCATATACGAAGAAGATATATGATACTATTCTGAGAAGATAAGAAGAAAGAAGAGGCAAAAATAATAATTACAGAAATATGAAAAGAAGGATAAAAGTCAGTCAACTCATTCACTTGATAATAACAAAACAAATAGGGAGGCAATCTCACTAACCTAATATCAACCAGTCGTGTATACCACTATATCCCCAAGCACCAACAGACGCATTAGGTTTATCTTAAGTTTATTCTTAAGTATGTCTGCCAAAACAAAACGCATACGATCTTGTGAGTTGGTAAAATATCCATTGTTAATATTTTACTATAGTTTGCCATCGCCCGTTTTCTCTTTTGCTCCCATCATTGTATTGTAACCGCCCGCATTCAAGTACTTGCCAATAATAACAACTAGAGCTTACCAGCCTTACCTCATGTATTTATCTCACCCTGGTCATTATAACCATCATCCTGCACCCCTGAGACCCTCTACAAACATGAGTGGCCCAAAGATGCACTCATATCACTATGCAAATTGATACATGTGGATTCTGCTTGGTCATTCTCCGTCCCCAGTCCCTACATTTGACTCGGCTCTCTCGTGTGGACACTTTTTGAATTTCGCCGGGAATTTTACAGCAACTCTGGAGAGAATTGGAAACAAAAACTGTCCATCTGAACCGGCCTTTATAACAAGTGGTAACAGCAATTGGCTGGTGAAAATTGTATATTTTAGCCCTGCGGTCGTAATCTGACCTTGAGCAGTGAGAGACTAACACCCTCACTCTCTCGTGTCTCGCGCGGCTCTGAGAGACCAGGGGAGCTTTCAGACTGGCTAGGAGGGTTGGAGTTACACTCCTCCACCCTCCTCCCTCTCTCCCACGAAAACACTCGATAAATATCGGGAATAATATAGAAATACCTATAAAAAAAGGGGGGGGGGGGGTAAAAGGGGGGGGGGGGGAGGGGAAAGGGGGGTTTGGACATATGTGTAGGAGTGGTAGAAAGTAATGGAGGGAAATTATCTCACCTAAACACAAATTGTTTTTTTTTTTAGTGCTACTGGGGTGTTTTAAATGCTTTTTTTTAGGCCTAGAATCTTTAAGTCTTCCCGCAGCCGCCCAGTAGGACCTCTTAAGAGTCTTCTCGCAGCTGTCGGGTGAGGATCCAAAGCCTAAAAAAAAAAACTTTAAAAACACTCCAGTGGCATTCAAAATAAAGCAATTTGTGATTAGGTGAGACAATTCCCCTCCGTTACTTTCTACCACTCATACACATGTGTGTAAAGCTCAATTATCGCCCTTTCAGTGATACATAATTGTATTACGCTCTGGCTCTTGTTTATGCATGAAAAAGAGCACGGAAACAAGGTCGTTTAGGGTAAAACTACACGCTTGGCGAGTAGTAGAAGTTACTGACGGGCCCGCTCGTAAGGCGTTAAGCCAGTTTGAGAGCTCTCCTTGTCTCTCAGTTCCATGCCAGACACAAGAGAGGGAGGGTGTTTCTCTCTCGCCGGTCAAGGTCAGATTACGACCGTGGGGCTAAAATATACGATTTTCACCAGCCAATTGCTGTTATATTGCTTTCCAATGTTCATATGTTCACATTAAAAGTAAAATAGGCGCATATGGATAAGTATTAATTACGTATATATATATATATGGTAAATTGACTATTTTTGTAAGGAATGTACCAAATACCTTCGCACTTTCAAATACCATAGCTGCGCAGCTTATGAGTTAATGCTAGTTTCACCACCGTAAATAGGGAGAGTTTTTTTTACAGTGCACTGTAAATATAGTAATATATAAATATATATATTATATACCGTATATATAATATATATATATATATAATTATATATATATAATTATATACCGTATATATAATTATATATATAATATATAAATATAAATATAGTAAATATATTTTTCATATAGTGCACATAAAATGTATTTCCGGTGGTTGAAACAAAATTTAATTTGATCTTTGCTACATCCTTATTCTATAGCCTAATAGCCTTCAAATATTGATAACAAAATAGTGGTACTGTAGTTTCGGTAATAGTCTAGCCAACTACCCAAACTAATAAAATTTAAAAAACACACCCACAAATTTACCGTACTTTAAGTAGGATGGGTCACTAAATTTTTTTATTGTAAGAACATAAGAAAATGGGAGTCTGCAGAAAGCCGATTGGCCTAAGCAGGGCAGATCCCTGTGTAAGCGTTTTTTTAGGAGGCGGGGATTGTTTTAGTCCGTTCATTCTAGGTTGGGCGGATATCGTACTCTCTAACTTCTGTAACTCAAAAAGGGCTAGAGCAAATGAGCTGTCAATTTCCACACCTATTCCATGGCCAAGTCTTCCTTTTTCTTTGGTAGAAAAATGAGCTCGATTAGGCTACTCATCCTTTTTTATTTACAAAGGTTAAAGGTTACGATTTCAATATCATTAAAGACGTCTTGCGCCACACTATTAGAAACAATATATTAGAGAAAATAGGGACCAATAGACTAGCCATATATTTCTCATTAGCCTATAGTCCGCATGGAGGAATATTCGTTATTCGTCAACTTGAAAAAACCTGATTTCACCGAAAAATATAATCAGTACCGAACATAAATAATGCATTCCGTCGACTAGACCTTTTTGTTTTGTAGGAGACGGCGCACAATTCAACAATAAATGGCGCGAGCGTTAGGCTACTCACCAAAACAAAAGTAGCGGCAACCGCAACCTGTTTTTGTCTCTTACAAATCAACATATATGAGGATGACAATAAGTCAAGGGGGGGTGAGGCCTTTCAACCCATAATGTATCTAATTTACCCTACAATTTCACCCAATAAATGGCGCCATTTAACGCCGTATCTTCAGATTACTGAATACTGTAAGGGTAAGTTAGTGCAAATCCTCGGAATTTATCCAGTTTAACACCGGGTCGAAATGATTGATATATTATTTACTGTAGGCAAATATATTAGTTATGTCATGTACTTCATTGCCATATATGTCCAAACCGTCGGTAATTCATTATAATATACGCCCTAAATAACTAACAAAAAATCTAAGGATGTGGTATCCGGGCTCCGATCGTCATGTTTACATAGGTCGTACGCTCGCGGTTTCGCTTTTGTCTTTGTTTTAGGTACTGTATTAGTTTATGACCAACCAGTTACGGGCCCCATCGATGATTATTAGTGTGTTATCACTTTCATGAGCGATACTTTGTTGGTGTACATGTAATGACCGTCGCAAATTCACTATGAGTGAAATATGAGAAACTGTAAAAAATCCCTCCCTGTCGATGGCCGCACCGCAATACTGTAATACACAATGGCCGTCCTTCGGGAGCTCTTACCCTCAACCTGTCAGTCGAACGTCACTACACCTAGCGGACTTTTTAGGAATCATGAACCATAGCATGGGAGCTGTGGTGGTCAAGTGGTGAGCACGCTCGCGTGTGAATCTGAAAGACCCGGGATCGAATCCCTGCCACGGCGGACATTTAGTGGGTGCGGTAGTACGTCCTAGCATGTTTCACATGCTTGCACCCAGTCAGGGGACATCCTGACGACGTATACAGACTAAATACACATAACAAAGCCACTCCAACACCTTCCTCTCTCTCCAACACCCCTTCTCCCCTCTCAACACTCTTCTCTGAGCTAGTGCCGATAAAACTGGCATGGTCAGTCCTGTAAAGAATCGTAAGATTCAGAGTCATAAAGATTCCAGGACGAGCTCATTAGCGGCGGATCCCCAGATCGACCGTGGTGATTTTCACCTAAACATCTACAAAAGTACAAAGTAGCATGAACCAATCACAATGCTTCCCATCACTCATGGAACCAATCACAGCCTTCCATCAAATTATCAACCAATCACACAATCTTTCAGTCGTCATGTCACGCCCCTCGCCGAGCGGGGGCCCGGCTCAGTTCTAAGATGGAGGCCGAAGATGGAGGTCGTATGTGCTTTGGGACAGATATTGGGGACGGATACCAGGCCGTTTAATATATTCTTTAACATCTCGCCACAGCCTTTATACATGTTGTGTATGGATGGCGGGATTCTCATGATTCAAGGAAGCTGAGGCTGTGAGTCTCTATTGCGGGGACGTTTTTCACAGTTGTCACCTATGAGTGGAACGATGAATCTTCTTGGAGACTTGCTCTATTCCGCCAACAGTCAATACTGTTCTAACTGCCGGCCCACATTGAACTTGGCCTTGACGACAAAGGTTTCGTCTATTTCGACGACGACACCTTGACCCCAGATTGGCTATTGGTTTTCAAACCAATAATTTGTAACTTCACTACAAAAAAGACCTCCAATCTACACTTGTTTTCTGTGAAATCTCAAAATTTAAAGTAGCCTTTCCATGTGAGAAGTCTTTTTGCACTAAAAAATGTATGAAACCAAGCACCTGCCAGGCTTGTAACTTAGTTTGATGCAAAAAACTGCCTTTATAATGAGACCGACCTGATATAGCTGCCAACTTCTACACACCTGATTTCGACAGCGACCCTGATGATCCACTGGAACCTACTGCATCAACCTCCTCTCAACCTACTGCAATCTCTTCTTCAGCCTCTCAACCTACTGCATCAACCTCTTCAGCCTCTCATTAAGGTATGTTATCGTCTAAGGGACATATACTAGGTGTAGGTTAGGTTAATGGCAAAACTTGGCTCGGATTTAAGGGATTTAGCGGGGGTGTGGGGACGGCAGCCGCCACCCCATAATACTACTAGGTTAGGTTAGGTTCTTTGGTTAGGTTAATGACAAAACTTGGCTCGGATTTAATGGATTTAGCGGGGGTGTGGGGGCGGCAGCCCCCACCCATAATTGGCTACTAGGTTAGGTTAGGTTAGGTTAGGTTAGGTTAGGTTAGGTTAGGTTAGGTTAAGCTAGGCTAATGTTAACCACATTCTTACTGGGTTTTCCCAAGTTGAAAAACAAGAAAACCCGAGCCAACTTTCAAAATGAGGTTAGGCCTAGGCCTACTGTGATTTTGGACTAGGAAAATTCGAAAAACCTGAGCCAAGTTTGGTCAAAACTTGGCTCGGGTTTTTCCATTTTCAGGTTTTGTTACTTTTAAATTTTGTATTTTCAGAGTTCCTCCAATATTACCAATTTATTTTCGTCTTTTACCCTGCAATTTTCCTGACCTTCATAGCACTCCCCACTATCGGGGGCCGTGTCTTAAGATTGATGGATAATGGGAAAATACGAAAATGCGACGGTCCTCAGTATTAAACAACACTGTAGGCTATATCAAAGAAAAAAAGAAAAACAACTAAAAACTAGGCTAGGCTAGGCTAGGCTACCTGAAAAACTTTTACGGTAACTGGTTGGTGATAAATTTTTACCTTGTTTTATTCTGTTTTTGCCCCCTGCTGGCAACATATATGATGATGACACTAAGTCATGGGGGGGTGCGAGGGGGCAAAGCCCCCTTTAACTTATTTTTGTTTTTTGTATTAACTTTATTAATGAAAAGAAAGCTTTGGATATTGATTAGAAGAAAGAAACGATTGTGGGAAAGATTAAATATTGTTAAAAAAGAACAGGGGGTCTAGTATAGAAGCTAAAGAAGTGGATCTTGAACGTAGACAAATAAACAATAAAATAAGGTGGGAAACAAGGAGGGGGGTGAGGGAGAGAGAGATAGCTAGAAATGTGAAGGATAATCCAAAAATATTCTGGAAGTACATTCAGGAAAAGTTAACAAGAAGAGTAGGGATCCCAGAACTGGTAGGGGGGTTGAATGGTGGGAGTAGAGCGGAGACTGATAAGGAGACAGCAGAGGTGCTGGGGAAATACTTTGGGGGGGTACTAACAGTGGAGTCGGAGGATGCAGTGCCTACTATGCCCATCAAACAGGCACTGGCACTAGAACTAATAGAGTTTTCCCATGCTAGAATAAGAAGGGCTATAGAAAAAATGAACAGAAGTAAGTCACCGGGACCGGATGGGATACACCCAAGAATCATAAAGGAAGGAGGGGAGATGTTAGTAGAGCCATTGAAAATGTTATTTGAGGTATCGTTTAATACAGGACAAATCCCGATGGACTGGAGAGAGGCGAACTTAACAGCTATATTTAAGAAGGGAAAGAGAAATGACCCAGGGAATTATAGACCAGTCAGTTTGACAAGTGTTGTGTGTAAACTAATGGAAACGGTAATTAGAGAAGGAATAATGGATCATATGAAGTCAAACCAACTTTTCAGTGGGAGACAGTTCGGATTCTTGCCGGGGAGGTCGACGGTACTACAGCTAATTAAGGTGGTAGATGATTGGATGCAAATTCTAGAAGATGGTGATGTAATAGACGTGGTATATTGCGATTTTATGAAGGCCTTCGATAAGGTCCCACATAAAAGGTTAATAGAGAAAGTTAGAAGCTATAATATAGGGGAGAAATGTGTGAAATGGATAGAAGCCTTTCTGAAAGATCGGAGACAGAGGGTACTGGTGAATGGAATAGGCTCGGGGTGGAGGGAAATTACAAGTGGGGTACCTCAGGGATCTGTGTTGGGACCACTGCTGTTCGTTATATTTATCAACGACTTACCTGAAGTTATAACTAATGGAAGTGAGGTATACCTGTATGCGGATGACACTAAGCTGTATAGAAGAGTGAGGAGTAAGGAAGATATGGGTTTGCTTCAAGGAGATGTGGAGGGCATGAAGGGATGGTCTGAGCATTGGTTAATGCCTTTTCATCCAAAAAAATGCAAGTACATGCGGATTGGGACCAGCAAGATAGACAAGGTAGGATACAGTATGTATGAAGCGATGGAGGAAGTGATTGCAGAAAAGGATATAGGAGTAGTGATAGACAATAAGTTAAATTTCTCAGAACATTTAGCGGAAAAGATAAACAAAGCCAATAGAATTGTAGGGCTGATAAGGAGGACATTTGTGTCACTTGACGAAGAAATCTTTAGGAATCTCTATACAGCGCTGGTTAGGCCGCACCTGGAATATGCGAACCAGGTGTGGGCTCCATATATGGTAAAGGATATAGAAGCAGTGGAGAAAGTGCAGAGGAGAGCTAGCAAGCTGGTACCTACGTTGAAGAACGCGGGCTATGAGCAGAGGTTGAGGACACTGGGGCTTCCGACACTGGCATATAGGAGAAAGAGAGGGGATATGATAGAGACTTTTAAGATACCGGTAGTGTCAGGAAAGTACGATGAGGATGTGTGTGAAGGTATCTTCTTGATGCGGGAGGGAACAAGAATGAGAGGACACTCTAAGAAAATTTACAAAGAAAGAAATAGGCTTGAGAAGGCAAAGAACTCATTTTGTGATAGAGTGGTAAATGAGTGGAACGCACTGCCTCAGTATGTAGTCGATTCCGAATCAGTAAGGGAGTTTGAAAGTAATCTTGATAAAGCATGGGGAAGACAAGATTTGAAGTTTTATTATAAAACAAAAATACAGAATAGTAAAAATTTTGCGTCTGCTGCCGCCGCCGCCAACACCGTGAACGACCGCAGCAATGCAAGTACTGGTATTGAGCTGGATACACAGGCATAGTTTGCCTTTTTCCAGAGGATCTACTGTAAGACTGTACTGTAAGTATCCCACGGCAGTCAAAATTGCCGGAAATGTGATCGCGAGAGAGCGAGCGAATATGTTTTGTTGCTTTGGTGTCTTAAGATTGATGGATAGGCCTAATGTTTGTTTTGCAATTTCCAACGGAGTTCATAAAATAATAGGCTAGGCCTAGGTCTAGCCTACACCTAAAAAACAAAAAAACAAGGAAAACAAATAAAAAATAGGCCTACTTGTAGAAATCGTCCCCAGTGTTAAACAGGATATTTACCAAATCGGTAAATCTTCAGTTATACTACCCCTCCCCCCTTCAAAACACGCCTTTTAGCGTGTTTTTGGATGGTTCAGCAGACGCGGAAACTGGAAAAAAAACTTATTTTGACAAAAATTTATCACCAACCAGATACGAGTTTTTCAGGTAATTTGTTGTTGTTTTTTATTATTTATTTGATATACAGTGTTGTTTAATACCGAGGACCGTCGCATTTTAGTATTTTTAACATTAGCCTAACCTAACCTAACTTAACCTAACCTAACCGAAAACTAACCTGTCTCGCGACCGGTCTAAACCCAGCTCACGTTCCCTGTTTATGGGTTCGCGAAGGTTTGTATACTTCAATGCATCTATTTCAAGTCAAATATACATTTCCGCGCATCATCAAACCATACTAAGTCTACTACTAATAACATTAACCCAGGTCCTGATGTGGCGGCGTCTACGCCGTGGGGCCACCTCCCGAGGCTGCCAACCGCGGATGGCTGCCGACCCTCCACAGCCGAAGACAAAATCAACGACCAGTGGAGGAAAACCGGATGCCGGCCGCGGGGAGCAGTTTCGGGAGCCAAACCGTCACAACCATCCCCTGCCGGGGCTGTTCGGCCAGGCAGCTTAGGGAACAACAACAACAACAACCCATTAGTACCAACAGAATAGCCACAAAATAGGGGTAGTATAACTGTAGATTTATCAAGATAGGCCTATAGACTAAGGAAAACTTGGTAAATAGCCTAAGGCTGCACTAGCTGTCTGGAATGGTAGGCCTAGGCTACCACGATTTCTGTCCAACCTAGAATGAACAGACTATAGTGCTAGCCTACAAGGCCTATTACCATTAGAATTTACCTTGCTACAATGGTGAAGATTCTACGAGAAAACGAAGCGAAAATGAAATTATGCTCTGGAAGTTTGGAGCAGAAAATTACGTCTAGATAGTAGATAAGATGACACAGTTGCCAATTCAAATTCGGAATTATCGAAATTTGAGCTCATTTTCAATCAAGAGTTGCTGCTGGTCCGCGGTCGCATGCAGATGTCCCGGTGTCCAGAGCAAGCTATGGCTATATAATATTTGGGGGAATATTAGTCGGTCCCGATGTTTGTCTGCTGCGTCGGTGGTTCTACGGCCTCTCCCTCCGGCTTCATCCCCTTCCTCCATGCTCTCCTACTCTTCCTCAGTCATCCTCTGATCATCCATCTGGTCTGTGTCGGCTTCTTCACTCTGCGCGTCTCTTTGTTCCTTCCTGGTTGGTGGGGACCGGTGCCTCTATGGATCTGTGACCCGTGGCTTGCCCGCTAGAGAGACGTGGCACCCACGGTGGTCGGCTCTGAACCCAACGCAATCTTTGGGGTTCCTTTGTGGGCTCCACCTTCCCCGTCAGTGCCAGGGCCGCCTTCAGCCTCTGGGGTTTGTGACGGTTCCATCCTCGTCTCTTCACTTCACCACGTGTCTTCTTCCTGAAACCATCCATCTCCTTCCTTATCAATGAGCTGCACACTACCAGTTATTTCTTCCTCATAATCCTCACCTTCCACTTATATTCATTCCCATCCATCCACCCCTTCCTCCTCCTCCCTAAACTCTCACCCCATCGATCACTCCTATCATTGCCCCCCCTAGGTCTCATTCCTCCTTATCCTCCACTTCCACCTCCATACCATCCGACTCTACCCTAGACTGTTCTTCCAGATCCTCTCCCAACTCACTTAATTTGACTCCTTATCTGATATTCCTTATCATAGTCCAACAACTCTCCGCCTCCTTAATATTAATTTTCGCAGCATCCAATCAAAAATACCCCAACTTCAGCATACCATATCACCACCTATAACCCTGACATCATAATAGGGACAGAGACATGGTTGATGCCGGACATTGACTCAATAGAAATATTTCCCCCTCCCTTTAACATGACAGTAATACGTAAAGACCGATTGCCGGAGGCCGGGAAAGGTGGTGGTGTACTGATTGCCACCAAACCTCGCCTCACAATTAAGCACAGACCGGACCTCGACACAGACTGTGAAATCGTCTGGATCCAACTCCAACTTTCCAACTGTAAATCACTCGACTTTCTCGCTGCTTTCTAGAGACCACCTTCTTCCAACACTGTATACTTACACAACCTTCACACATCCCTAGCACATATTTACGCAGACAAACACATATGGATCTCAGGTGATTTTAACCTCCCCAACATTGACTAGACTGCTATCTCCCCCCTCGATCCTCCTGATGCTGACACCCCTGATCCTATCATTCCCCACACCAACAGATGCCAACTACACGACGCCTTCATAGACGTCACCATCAATACATTCTCACTTTCACAAACAGTACTCAAGCCAAGCACTCAAGCCCCAGTGGCGACAGCGGCCCTTCTACCACATCTCACACCTTAGACCTATTTCTCACTAACAACATTCTTAACATAACAAACACACAAGTTGTTCCAGGACTGAGCGACCATGACATTGTACTTGTTGACGCTGACCTCCGACCAACTAGACAAAAACAGCGACCAAGACCTATCTTGATCTACACCAGAGCTGACTTAGACCCGGCTGATCAAACAAGACTTGACTAAATTCAAAAATGACTTTGTTATAACAGACCCACACACAAGATCCTTCTTATCAAATTGGAATAGCTTGCAACACACCATCCATACAGCCATGAACAAATACATACCACAAAAAATCCATCAAGTAGATATATAGGCCTACTCTTCCATGGTTCACCAGGGATCTACGCAGACAACATTGCAAAAAACAAAGACTTTATAAAGGCACGCAGACACACAACATACCTGCCAACCGGTCCACGTATAGGCTACATCACACAAAAAAACATTTGCCAAAAACATGAAAAAGGCGGAACGCGTACACATAGCTTCTTATCTCGCAGACGTCAGAAACAACACCAAACATTTCTACAAATTTTTCAAGTCGCACAGGCAGGATACCACCACCATCACATCACTTAACCCGGGAACTGCGGGGAGACTCTTAAGAGTTCCCCCGGCGGACTGCGGGGAGACTCTTATGAGTGAGTGAAAAAAAAAATCAACTTTTGACATCGAATTTTATTTTTTTTTTTTATTTGGCCCCTGGGCCATGCAAAATCTCAGTCCTCTACCTCCCCTCCTTCCCCACTTTCCTCCTCTCCTTCAGTTATCACCTATTTTCCCTGTTATTCCCTTATTCTGAGGTATATTTTCGTGCTAACATTAGCGAGTTGCAAGCAGGGTGTTGTCATCACTGATGGCAAGCGAGTGCAAGAGAGAGAGAGAGAGAGTATCGATCGACTGTGTCTCAGTGGCCTTGGGGGAAATTGGCGGGAAAGTTGCTTGCCTCACCCATACATTATACAACTCGCGGGCTATATCTCCGATTTTGACCATCCAAACGCTGTTTTCACTCGTTTTATTGTTGTTTCAGGTTATTACCTTTATAATCAACCCATAATAGGCGCATATGGATAAGTATTAATGCTATTAATGGTACAATGAATATTTTAGTGACGGAAACACCTCAAATACGTCAGCACAGGGGGACGTTTCCAATTACCCCCATGCGCACTTCAGAGGTAAAGACAACAACAACACTCTACAAACCACTCCAGAACACAAAGCACAGATACTGTACTCAACACTCATTTCCAATCAATATTCACACAAGAAATCAACCAAATACCTAACATGCCAGAAAACCCCTACCAACCCATACCCCACCTAGACATAATGACTAACGGTATACAGAACCTACTAGAGACACTTGACACAAACAAAGCCACTGGTCCTGACAACATATCCCTGCCTTCATCCTTAAAAATTGTGCCTCAATCCTTGCACCCATCCTGCAGAGCATCTTCACCCAGTCACTTCACACAGGCATCCTTCCACCTGACTGGCTTTGTGCGAACATCACTCCCCTTTTCAAGACAGGTGACAGGACTGACCCAAAGAACTATAGGCCCATCTCACTCACATCCATCCCATGCAAATTTTGTTAACACATTATACATAAACACATTATGAATCATCATTACACAAACAACATCCTTACTGATACACAACATGGATTTCGGCCCAAAAGATCATGCGAATCTCAACTCATTGCCACATATCATGACTTGACTAAACAACTAGACCGACGAGACATTAAACAGGTTGACGCTATTGTCCTCGACTTCGCCAAAGCCTTTCACAAAGTCCCCCACAAAAGACTTCAGCATAAATTAGCTTTCTACGGTATAACTGGACCTACTCTTCACTGGATAACAAATTTCCTTACAAAACGGACCCAACGTGTACTCCTTGACGGCTCTTCCTCCGACTCAGTCCCTGTTTCTTCTGTTGTCCCACAAGGCACCGTTCTTCGCCCTCTCCTTTTCCTTCTTTATATCAATGACCTTCCTCTGTCAACACCTAACTTCTACTAGACTATTTGCCAACGACAGTTTGATCTTTAGGCCCGTACAGACTAGCGACGACTGTGGACTTATCCAGCATGGTTTAGATGCCCTCGAACATTGGGAGAACACCTGGCAGATGTCTTTCTGCCCAGACAAATGTAAACTTGTCCGCTTCACCCGCTCCTGATCACCCATCACTTTCAATTACACATTACACAACCAACCACCATAATCGTGTCAGTTCCTTCATATTGGTGTCCACCTCTCCACCAACCCAAGATTCAACACTCACATTCATCACATACAAAGTCAGGCAAACCACTCACTAGGGTTCTTGAGGAGGAATTTACATAATCGTACACAAGACATCAAACACTTAGCATATATAACACCCTAACTGTTCGCCATTACCCCCTGGGGGTAAGGGGCCTCCATCTCATGGTGGAGGAAAAAAAGAATATGCCTACGTGTCGTACAAGGCGACTAATAGGGGGAATGGGGGTAGATTGTAGGCACCAATAGAACAGGGCTATACCCAGGAGAGGCTGTGGGTATTTGATAAGGAATTGCTGGAATTCCTGTTTCATTTGCTTGGCCTCTCTTACTGATTCCCTTTGTGCCTCACTTACACTGAGAGTAGTCCAGCATGCTCTCACAAACCCCTCCTCCTCCTATCTACTTCACTACACTTAACATGCACACCACACTTCCTCATTCATAATTATTAAAAAAAAAGAAAAAATGTACAAAGGCGCAGCCTCGGAGTCCCCAGGGGGGGAGGGGGGGGAAGACCATAAATGCCCCCACACATCCCCGACCTTCCCCTGACGACCCATCTAAAAACTCTGGACCACGGCCTGTCAATCTTACTATCAACTTTTGCAATATTCGCGGCCTTTCCTCTAATTGTCACTCTATCGAACACCATCTCTCCTCCTCCAAACCTGATCTACTTTTTCTCACCAAAACTCAGGTGTCTGAAGCAACTGTAAGCAGCCTCTTCTCTGTATCCTCCTACTTTCTCTATCCTAGTTTCAAAGCCAATGGCAGATTTTGTGCATACTTGCACAACAAACTCACTTGCTCTCGTGTTCCCGATTTCGACTCCTCTGAATTCTCAACTTTATGGCTCAAACTATCCTGTCATTTTCATACTAAATATTTCTTTGCTGTCTATCTTTCCCCTAACTCTACCGACTTTCTCAAATTCTTCGACTATCTAAAGTTCTAAACTCTAAAGTGGAACACATTCTATCTATCTCTCCCTTCTCTGAAATCTCCATCTAGGGAGATTTCAACGTTCACCACCGCCAATGGCTCTCCTCTCACTCTACTGACAAACCTGGTGAACAAGCCTACGTCTTTTCTATCATAAATGACCTAGAGCAGCTGGTCCAGCAACCCACCCGTATCCCGGATCGCTTCGGAGATCGGCCCAACATTCTTGACTTATTTCTGACTTTTAACCCTTCTTCTTATACTGTCAATCTTTTCTCTCCTTTGGGCTCTTCCGACCATAAACTTATCTCCGCCACCTGTCCTATCTCTTCAGTACGGCCATACAATCCTCCCAGCCGGCGGCGCTTGTGGCACTTTGGCGCTGCCGACTGGGAGGCTCTCCGGCAGTACTTCTTTTATTTCCCATGGAATAACTTCTGCTTCCGTGACCGAGGACCCTCGGAGAGTGCTGAATGCATTACCGAGTTAATTCTCTCGGGCATGGAAGTGTACATTCCATTTTCTTTCTCTCAGTCTAATGCCAAAAAATCTTGGTTTACTCACGCTTGTTCTACTGCTGTCCACAACAAGGAGGAAGCATTCAAACGGTACCGACGACTTAAAACTCAAGAATCTCATTCTTCCTATGTTTCTGCCCGGAATCAAGCCAAATCTGTTCTTCGACTTGCCAAGCACTCTTTCATCAATAATAAATGCACTGAACTATCCAACTCTAGCTCTTCCCAAGCTTTCTGGCATCTAGCCAAAAACCTCTCCAACAACTTTTCTTCCTCGTCTTTCCCTCCCCTTTTCCACTCTGATGGCGCAACCATCACTTCTTCCTCTGACAAAGCTGAACTCTTTGCTCAAACTTTTGCCAGAAACTCTACCTTGGATGATTCCAGTGCTATTCCTCCCTCTCCACCCCCCTCTCTCCTACTTATGCCTAATATCCTAATCTCTTCTAAAGATGTACTTTCTACCCTCTCTGGGCTTAATACTAAGAAGGCGTACGGTCCGGACGGTGTTCCTCCTGTTGTACTTAAAAACTGTGCTTCCGTGCTGACTCCCTGCCTAGGCAAACTCTTTCGCGTCTGTCTCTCCTCTAACGTCTTTCCTTCTTGCTGGAAGTTTGCTCACATTCAACCTGTCCCAAAGGAGGGTGACCGCTCTCAACCATCCAACTATCGTCCAATTGCTCTCATCTCTTGTATCTCTAAAGTTTTTGAAACTATTCTTGCTTCCAAACTTCTTAAGCATTTCTCTTCTCATAATCTGCTCTCAGATCGCCAGTATGGCTTCCTTAAGGGTCGCTCTACTGGTGATCTTCTTTCATATTTTACTAACTCTTGGTCATTCAACTTTCGGGACTTCGGTGAGACTTTTTCTGTTGCACTAGACATATCGAAGGCCTTCGATAGATTCTGGCACAAATCTTTAATTTCCAAACTGCCCTCCTTCGGTTTCTGTCCCTCCACCTGTGCCTTTGTCTCCAATTTCCTTTCCGGCCGTTCCATAACTGCGGTTGTGGACGGCCATCGCTCAATTCCTCATCCTATCAACTCCGGTGTTCCTCAGAGTTCTGTCCTATCTCCTATTCTCTTTCTAATTTTCATAAATGATCTTCTCAACTGTACATCTAGTTCCATCCATTCATATGCAGACGACTCTACTTTACACCACTCAATTAGTTTTCCAGAACGCCCCAGCCAGCAGTCCCTCAAAAGTAAATGTAATGAAGCCATAAAATGCATATCTTCTGATCTAGTTACTATTTCCAATTGGGGTAGAGAAAACCTTGTTACATTTAATGCTTCCAAAACTCAATTTATCCATCTTACTACCCGTCAGGAACCTCCAGAGGGCTATCCCTTATTCTTCAACAATACAAAAATCAACCCTTCATCTTCACTCAATGTTCTCGGTGTCTCTTTTTCTTCTGCTCTCACTTGGAAAAACCATATTACTAGTCTCACTAAGGCAGCCTCCCAGAAGCTGGGTGTGCTCAACCGTCTCAAGGGGTTCTTTACCCCTGCGCAGCTACTTGCTCTGTACAGGGGCACAGTGCGTCCTTGTATGGAGTATTGTTCACATGTGTGGGGTGGATCCTCTCACACCGCACTCCTAGATAAAGTAGAAAGGAAAGCTTTTCGTATCATTAACTCCCGTCCACTCACCAATTCTCTGCAATCTCTCTCTCTTCGTCGCGATGTTGCATCTCTCTCACTATTCTATCGCTACTACAATAATCAGTGTTCCTCGGAGCTTTCCCAGTGTATTCCACCACCTCTATGTAGGGTACGTAGTACCCGCCTTGCAACACAATCCCACC
The DNA here is from genome assembly GCA_032716605.1 of Paralithodes platypus. NCBI lineage: Eukaryota > Metazoa > Arthropoda > Malacostraca > Decapoda > Lithodidae > Paralithodes > Paralithodes platypus. Next base: position 42,941,483 of record CM064531.1, on the reverse strand, counting down.
CCTACTCTGTGCAACTCTCCAACCCAAGAGTGAAATGCTATTCTCAGACTTTCTTCTATTCAACTGCTGAGCTCTGGAACTCTCTCCCAGAATCAGTCTTTCCCTCTTCCTATGACTTAAATTGCTTCAAACTCTGTGTGTCTAGGCATTTTAGCTCGAACGTCCCTTGATTTCGGCCCTGTCACTCTTTGAAATCTGGGGGAGGCACTCGCTGCAGGCAGTTATGCCTTTTGTCTCCCTCATTCACATAGAAGAAAAAAAAGCAAAAAAACCAAAAAACACTGGAGTACTGTGTCGCAATTTGGGATCCATACACACAATCTAACTTGAACTTGAACAAATTAACACAAAGGCAGACAGGTTCATCACACACAATTACACGCAAACCACAGGCATCACGACCCGTATCAAACAACAAATAAACATGGAAACCCTTAACATACGAAGACTCAGGCACAGGCTCACAGTAATATATAAAATCATACACAATTATATTGACATTAAAACACATGAATACCTACACAACTCAAACACCCGCAACACACACTCTCATAAGTATAAAACATACCACACTAATACAGATTTCTACAAGCACTCATTCTTTCCACAAACCATATGGGATTGGAACAGTCTCCCAGAAAATACAATTAATAGCCCTAAACTAGACACATTCAAACACAGAATAAATGAACATTTCACCACTTAAAATACACATCACACACACGCACAAGTCATAAACCCTCCACTTAGCTCTCCCCAATCCTATATCCTGACCCCCCATCCTCCACTCTAATACCCTTATATGTGTGATATGAGCAAGTCCAGCGATCTACAAATTATGTATCGAGGTCGAGAATCCTGCCAGGTACCATTGTTGATCGCTTCACCTTCTCCTTCTACCGCATCTTCCATAACCTATCCCCTATATCTCCCACTGACCTATTCGACCAACCAGAGTTGTGCCCTTCATGCCCGGAGATATCCTCAACACAACATCTCTGACAGAAGAGACACCAACCATTGGCAAGCAATCAGCCTGCTGGCTTAAGACCTATCTTTGGATCTTACACAGACAGTCCTAAGGTTAACGGGAAGGACAAAACTAAGTCTAAGGTGGGAAAGGCTAGTCGAAGTACCAACTGGGGATTAGGGCATGTAACTTACAACACTTGCTGCTGTAATCTTAACTCAGTGCAATCCCGTGTAACCTACAATGCTTGCTGGGAAAGCGAGGTACTAGACGTAGACTCAGAAACCAACTGGGAATTAGGGCATGTAACCTACAACACTTGCTGCTGTAACTTTAACTTAGTGCAACCCCGCAACCTACCATGATTGTCGGGTAAGCAATTAAGGTGAAAGAGTCTGGCTTAGTAACCCTCAGTGTTATTGAAGAGAACCTGTGGCCCTTGTCTGGCACAGAAATTCTTGGGAACATTAAGTCAGTAGGAAAGACCATCCCTGACTCCCTGAGCAGTCAGTCTTCTGCCCCTGTCTTGGCTGTCCCTGATGAGAAGTGGCTAGAGCATGTCGGCGGCTTACCAGTAATTCAGGTAAGCTTACCTGCAATCTAGGAATCGGTTTTTACACCATACCCGAAAGAGGATGGTGTAAAAACCGATTCCTACAGGAACCCCCTGGAAAGACGTTGATCGATCCAAAGGTTCCGGATAAGCTGCCTCTTTACCCCAGAGACTGTGTGGGAGAGGACCAGAAGCGAAGCCGAGGACCCCGGAGGAAGTGCCCCATTGTTCAACGCCTGCTGCAGCTCTTCGGCCCGGATCCAAGCTCGTGAAGAAGCCGGGAATGTGTGTGAATTAGTCCGGACGTTAGACGAGTTCTTCGGTTCCTCAAGAAAGCCTTGCAGAGTCAGCTGGGACTCTTTGGCCTCAACCCAAGCTCGTGAGAGCTCGTCGGGTTGGTTAAGGTCCTGTACCTAGCCGGCTCGTGTGTGGGCAGCCGGGACCTCAGCCCTTCGTCGACCTCCAGTGCCAGTGCTCCTCTCTCCCTCAGTGCTCTCCTATCCCCCGAATTAAGTGCTTATGTGTTTCTGTCGTGGTAATAGTGTTATAGTGAGGCTTAGACCTAGATGTGCCAGGACTCTTTACTAGTGTTAATGTAAGAGACTCAAAGTCGTGCTTTACATCTTCCCTTATACTTGTTTCTCTTTACCCTGGTTGTTGGGGAACAAAGTACACCTGTCCTACACCGGTTTTGTATATAGATACTTCCTCGGGCCCGGGCTCCCGTGACCCCCTGAAGAGGAAATATAGATAGAACATTGCCATTTTAATTATTACACACACTCTATACATCACTCGAGAGCTCCTGCCGCATATCTGAGTTTATGCACTCCTATCACTAAGGTCTAAACATAATAGTGTATCTTGTTGCAGAGTTGATGCTTGAAATTCATGCTTTAAAGTCTATTTAATGCAGACTCTTTGTTGTATCAGAGTTAATCTTTGCAGTTTATGCTTTTATGGGTTTATTCAATGTTAAACTCTTTATTTACCTTTTGAGAGCTATCACTCTTTGTTCTTAAATCTTATTAGCAGTCATCCTTTGTATATTATTATCAACTTATGATTATTACTTTGCCGTACCTTTAGGACGAACTGCTTGTGTAGTGGCCTATGGCCTCTTGTATTTAAATTAACCCATAATTATCCTATGTACGAGCCTTGTGAGACGACCTGTATATGCTATTCGATTTATCTATGAACCATACCCACTTGTATAAATAAAACCATTGTAATCTTTCCGTGTGTTTCTGTTGATTGTTTGTTATTTGTTTGGTATAAATAGAGTTAAGGTCAGTCCTCGCCCAGTTGAGAACACCTTAAGGGGGGTCACCGTTTTTTTTTTTTTTTTTATCTTTCTCTCCTTTTCTCTTTTTCCCTGGCTTGTATCCATTCGGTCCCATTCAGCCAACTGTTTTAAGACGTTTATCCCCATCCAGGTGTCGATTTCTTCCTGGCGAGCGATAGCGAGCCAGCATTGTATGGAAAAATGTACAAATTTAGCTTGCTGTCAAAACAAAAATATATATATGCCGACTCGCTACCGCTCGCCGGGAAAATATTGACACCTGGATGGGGGTAAACGTCTTCAAACAGTAGGCTGAATGGGGCCGAATGGATACAAGCCAAAGAGAGAGGGAGAGAAAGAGAACAAAAAGTGAGGTGGGCTCCCTTAAGTTGAAGATTACTGCAAAATTCCCAGAGCGGGAAGTGTGACCAGAAAAAAAAGCGTGGCATAACAAGCTAGGTTTAGGGGGGTGACCCTACTTTTTTCTCTCCTTTTCTCTCTTTCCCTGGCTTGTATTCATTAGGCCCCATTCAGTCTACGGTTTTAAGACGCTTATCCCCATCCAGGTGTCGATTTTTTCCTGGCGAGCGGAAGCGAGCCATCAAATAAAACAACAAATTCGACAGCAGGCCAAATTTGTAAATTTTTCGATAGAAAAATGTCTTCGACGAAGCCGAATTTTTTCATATATTGCTGGCTCGCTATCGCTCGCCAGAAAGAAATCGACACCTGGATGGGGATAAACGTCTTAAAACAGTAGGCTGAATGGGGCCGAAAGGATACAAGCCAGAGTAGGCCTAAGAGAGAAAAGAAGAGAACAAATGCAGGTGACCCTCCTTAAGAAAAGTATTTGGCAGTGGGTCTCATACTGCCAACGTTGACATCCACCCATTAAGGGGAGGCAGTTGGTTTTTCCAGTCCTCCTCCTCCCTCATGTTTAGCCCTATTAGTTATGAGATTTCAAGACATTCTCCCCATTAGTTTGCCGATTTTCAGACCTTTTACCCCATATCTTTGCCAATATTAAGCCTTTTCGTGCCATTTAGGTGTCGATTTTTTTCCTGGCGAGCGACAGCGAGCCTGTATTTGAAGAGGAATCGGCCTTCGGCCGGGGCATTTTTCTACCGAAAAATGTACAAATTTATATCGAAGGGGGGTCTTGTGGGTATTTATATCGAAGGGGGGTCTTGTGGGTATTTATATCGAAGGGGGGTCTTGTGGGTATTTATATCGAAGGGGGGTCTTGTGGGTATTTTTCTAAGTTTGATGGAGGTTTAGAGAGCAAACTAAACCTCCTCCTTAAACCATTGAGCCGGAGAGTAAATTTTTATGAACCCCCTTCTCTCTCATGTTAAGCATATTAGTTTTGAGATTTTAAGACGTTCGTTCCATTAGTTTGGCGATTTTCAGACTTATCGCCCCATTTCTTTGTCAATATTTAATATAAGACCTTTCGTGCAATTTAGGTGTAAAAAAAATTCTGGCGAGTGATAGCGAGCCTGTAATTTTAGAAGGTATCGGCCTTCGGCCGGGACATTTTTCTACCGAAAAATGTACAAATTTATCTTTAAAGAGGTTCTAGGGGGTGTTTTTAAAAGTTTGATGGAGTTCTAGTGAGGAAACTCAAAAATATATTAACCCTCTCAAGGTCCAATACGCGTTTCTCTTCTGTTTTCTGGCTGCTATTAGACGATTTTATTCAGATTAGTAACGGTAGGCTATATGGAAGTCAGAGGGTTAATTGAGATAGTATTTACCCTTTTAATACCCACTGAACCTTCCTAAGCTGCATAAAATCGTCTAATGATAGCCAAAATAAACTGCTAAAATGCGTCAGAGCTTCAAGGGGTTAATAAATTAATACATACCTATCACCTATGTTCACCTATGTGGAGTTCGCCATTCTTGCTAGTGGCACCAAAAAGCGCACCGCCCTTCGTTGCTGTTTGAGAATTGGTGCAGCAGACTATTCGAAGAGGTGGAGCGCACCCTTGTGAAGACGGGCTCTTCTGGCACTTTTTGTAGTTCGACATCGAGAGCTCTCTTGAAGCTGTCTAACGAGACACCTCTTATGTCTCTCACTCGCCGCGGGAGATTGTTGAAGAGACGTGCTCCTCTATGTGATAACCAGCCCTCTCGCAGAGAGCCCATAGCCCCCTGATTTATCATTTAAGCCAAAAAACAAGCACTACCCGCTTAAAATGCAGATTTCAACGTCATCATCTTGCCATACTAAAATCATTAAGGAGAGGTTTTTAGTTTACTCCCTAGACCTCCATCAAACTTAAAAAAAAAAAAAGGCCAAAACAAAGGTATTGCATGTTATATTGCTTGTATTCCTGTTCACATTCATTCAAATCTTCTCACACATTTGGTCCGGTTTGCCACCCTAGCAACTATAGTGAGACGGTCTTGGCAGCTGGCCCGGTCTGTATAATTATATGCCAAGCAACTGAACACCTCTCAGTTGCACCCGGACCCCCACCATGAGTGAAGCTCTACACATTCCTCCGACACTTATCATTGCCTGTGATGTGCGGATCACTTATATATACTGGCTATCATAACCTGAACCTACATGGCCTTCTGAATAACGGTCCTCAAAGTGTTGGGGCTTGTACTGAGTGGTAAATAAAGAATATGAAAACAAAATAACCTGAAAGTTGCTACAATAAAATAGAGATATACATTAATTATAAATTATATATATATATATATATATATAATAAATTATATATATATATATTATATATATATATATATATTATATACCGGTATATATATAAATAAAATATAAATTATATATATATATATATATATATATATATATATATATATATATATATATATAATTATACTGTATATATTGTGTTATATTAATTTATGTATTTATTTCAGTCTATCTATCTATTGAAGAAGCCTACCTGAATATATATATGTATATATATGACTGGGTTTTTTTCTTCATAATTTGTGAATACTTTTGCTTTAAACAGGAATCTTTGAAAACAAGTTCCCTAAGAGTGATTCAGGTACGACTAAGACAAGTTTTATAATAAGTAAAATAAATGATTCTCTGGAGACAAGTAAGTACGATTTGTATTTATCGATATTTGATGTGCAATCAAAGGTGCTAAGTATACCCTCTTCCATATATGTAGGCCAATAATCATCTTGGACATTAACCTCTATAACTCACACATGACTTGGGTAATCAAGCTAATATTTCTACCATTTGGGAAGGGTCAGCCAGAGAATAGGCGTGGAAATTAGCGAGGAAACTAAAAAAACAAAGGAATATATGAATTAATAGACTACAAAAACCAGCCATTAGCCCCTGAGTTATAGTGTGTTGAATGTGAGAGGTAGAGAGGAGGCTCATGTTTGTTTTGGCAAGGTCCTGTATGTCAACATTCTTGCCACCTCTTGGGCACACCTTGTATAGTCGGCTAAATAAGTGACGTATCGGCACCAAGTATATATTTTGATCAATAATTGGTCTCGGCAATATATAAACATGATTTATTAGTTTAGAGCGAGATACGCAAACATGTTCCTACACTTACCCACCCTATTCGACATCTGACAGACATTAATACAGCACAGAGCGAGCTAAACGTAATGCCAGCTGAGACATGATTTATTAGCACTACCGTACGGTCGCGCTAATAAGTCATTTTCCCAGCTGTCATTACGTTTGGCTCGCTCTGTGCTGTGTTAATGTCTGTCAGATGTTGAATAGGGTGGGTAAGTGTAGGAACATGTTTGTATATTTCACTCGATATGAAGAAATAAAGCTTAGATATTGCTGATACCAATTATTGATGAACACATACTTGGTGCCGAGACATGACTTATTAGCGCTACCTTACATCTATATAATACTTGGTTTAAACCCCTTCAGTGCCGGTGACGTCCTTTTTAGTGTATGCTGGCAATTATTAGACGATTTTGTTCAGTTTAGAAAGGACGTCTACCCATTAAATGTATCATACTGTCTCAAGTCAACATTTTGGCTACCATGTATCGTTCCTAAGCTTCATAGAATCGTCTAAATAGGCCTGTAGCTGAAATCAAATAAATAAAGACATCACCGGTACTGAAAGGGTTAAGGGGGAGGTATTTGTTTATTTCTGGACCCCTTTCTCCCTCATGTTTAAGCCCCACTAGTTTTGAAATTTTAAGACGTTCACCCAATTCGTTTGTCGATTTTATAATTATGACCTTTCACCCCATTTCTGTGTCAATATTATGCCCTTCAGGTGTCGAACTTTTCCTGGCGAGCGAGAGCGAGCCTGATATTTTAGAGGACCAGCCTTTGGCCGGGAAATTTTTCTACCGAAAAAAATGTACACATTTATTTCAAAGGGGGATCTTGGGTATTTGTTGTTGTTGTTTGAATAGCTTGATGGAGGTTTAGGGGCGAAACTAAAATACTATATGGTGTAAATAATTAAATAAATATATATATATATATATATATATATATATATATATATATATATATATATATATATATATATTATTATTTTGTATAGCTTGATGGAGGTTTATGGGCGGAACTAAAATAATATATACTGTAAATAATATATACTGTAAATAATATATACTGTAAATAATATATACAGTAAATAATATATACTGTAAATAATATATACTGTAAATATATACAGTAAATAATATATACAGTAAATAATATATACAGTAAATAATATATACTGTAAATAATATATACTGTAAATAATATATACAGTAAATAATATATACCGTAAATAATATATACTGTAAATAATATATACTGTAAATAATATATACTGTAAATAATATATACTGTAAATAATATATACTGTAAATAATATATACTGTAAATAATATATACTGTAAATAATATATACAGTAAATAATATATACTGTAAATAATATATACTGTAAATAATATATACTGTAAATAATATATACTGTAAATAATATATACTGTAAATAATATATACAGTAAATAATATATACTGTAAATAATATATACTGTAAATAATATATACCGTAAATAATATATACTGTAAATAATATATACAGTAAAATATAATAATTAAATATAATATATAACCAAATAAAGCCCACCCCCCTTAACACTGAGGCAGGCGACGTGTGAGTTTATTTACGTATTTAACCCTTTAGTTACTTATTAACCCCTTCAGTACCGGTGCCGTCCTTTTTACGGTATTGTGGCTACAATTAGACGATTTTATTCAGTTAACCAAGGGCCTCCAATAATTAACAGGCTTGGAACTATCTCACTCATCCCTTTTTACAAACAAAGATCATTCTTAAACTGCATCAAATCCTCTAAATATTCATAGAATAAAATGAAAAAGCCGTCGTCGGTACAGCAGGGGTTAAGGGGACAGTGGCTGCTTTTTTGGTCTATTAATTCATTTATTCATATATTTTTTAGTTTCCTCGCTAGACATCCCTCAAAATTAGAAAAACATCCCTTAGACCCCCCCCCCCCCTCAAGATAAATTTGTACATTTGTCGATAGAAAAATGTCCCGTCCGAAGACAATGTTCCCTTACCCACTCTAAACCACTGTTTGGACACTTGATCCTCAGTGTTTTGGAGGACAAGCAACCTAGAAGGGTCACTAGATCTGTTGTTGCTTGATTTCCTTTGTACTCCTTTGTACCTTTGTACCCTTTTAATACCCACAGATCCTTCCTAAGCTGCATATAATTGTCTAATGATAGCCAAAATAAACTGCTAAAACGCGTCGGAGCTTCAAGGGGTTAAGCTAATTGTACCTTGGATATCGTAATAGGGCGCATATGTACATGCATTTTGTTTAGCTCATATAAAAGTAATTCAAGTATTTTTTAAAAGTTTTATTATAATCTAAGTAAATAGAGACCTTGGTGACCCTGGTCTCTGGGTCTTCTCCTGGGTGACCTAGATGTGTGTGAATTTGTGTTTTTTATCTATGTCTGTTCGTTGTTTTTGTGTTTTCCCTGTTCTTGCTCTGTCTTGAGTCGGCAAAAAAAAAAATGAAAACAAAATAATAAAATAGAATAAAATAGAAAATAAAACTAGGAAAAGTGGGGATTGGGCCTGAGCATATAGATAGATAGATAGAAAGAGAGAAGCTCAGTTAACCCCTTCTGTACCGGAGAAGTATTTTTTTTGCTATATTCTGGATACTATAGACGATTTCATTCAGTTTAACATGGGCCTCCTCCAGCAAATACCCTTTGAGTAACAGGGACAAAGGAGTACAAAGGAGTACAAAGGAGTACAAAGGAGTACAAAGGAGTACAAAGGGACGTGTGTTATAATATAGTCTAGCTATATTCGATCGATTTTATGCAGCCTAGGGAGGATCTGTGGTAGCTAAAAGGATTGGATGAGATAGTCTGTAGCCTTTTGATAGCTATAAGTCCTTCCTAAGCTTAATCAAATCGCCTAATAGTACCAGAATATAATGCATAAGACGTCGTCGGAACAGGAGGGGTTAAGGGGAGATTTCCACTCGAGGGATTTTTTTCTTGACCCCTTTCTCCCTCATGTTTAGCCCCATTGCTTTTGATATTTTAAGACGTTCGCCCCATAATTAAGAACTTTCGCCCCATTTCTGTCAATTTTAAGACCTTTAATGTAATTTAGGTGTCGATTTTTTCCTGGCGAGCGATAGCGAGCCTGTAATTTAAGAGGAGCGGCCTTTGGCCGGGACATTTTTCTACCGAAAAATGTACACATTTTTCTTGAACCTTGAACCTTTCTTACACCTAGAGGGTGTAATTTTAAGCTTGATGGAGGTCTAGGGAACTAACTAGAAACCTCCCCTTAACAGGCTTCGAACTATCTCACTTAACCCTTTGTTACTACCACAGATCCTTCTTAAGGGGAGATTTCCACCTGGAGGATTTTTTTAAGAACCTCTTTCTCCCTCATATTTAGCCCCATTGCTTGTGAGATTTAAAGACGCTTGCCCCATTAGTTTGGCGATTTTAAGAACCCTCGCCAAACTAAGGGTTCAGTTTTCTGCAACTCATACGGGAGCTGGACCCATTTCACCTGCACAACACTTGCCTCCATGAAATACTACACAAACACCTGGACATGTTCCTCATGCCCCTCCCTCTCCCAGTCAAATCCCTCCCCTAAAGCCCGTCCACCTCTCCTCCCCAACCCACATAACCTTACCATGCCATCCACTCCCTCTCCCTCTCCTAAAACCCGTCCACCTCTCCTCCCCAACCCACATAACCTGCCCATAACATCCACTCCCACTCCTAAAACCCGTCCACCTCTCCTCCCCAACCCACATAACCTGCCCATAACATCCACTCCCACTCCAAAAACCCGTCCACCTCTCCTCCCCAACCCACATAACCTGCCCATAACATCCACTCCCACTCCTAAAACCCGTCCACCTCTCCTCCCCAACCCACCCAGCCCATCCACACCCCAACCTAATCCATTCCTACCCTCATCTCCTCCCCCCCCCCCCCCCCCTCCCCGTGCCGCCGCACCCAACATACACCGCACACACAACATTAACATCCTTCAACTAAACATAGATGGCATCAACACAAAGAAACACGATATCACACACTTCATCAAACAACACAACATACACATTGCCATCTTACAAGAAACAAAACTCCGTACAACACAAAAAACACCTACATTTCACAATTTCACCACCATACGACAAGACCGAGCCGTCGGCATTGGCGGTGGACTAATCACCCTGGTACACAAAGATTATAACATACATAGACACCAGTGCACATACCAAATCCCTCCTCCCCCCAACCAATAACACAACAGAAATACAATCAATTAAAATACGCACTGGCAACAGCTCCAACATTACCATCATAAACACATACATCCCTCCCCAAACATCCCCTACAGTACCAAATTATTACAGACCACAAATACAACACATCACAAACACCCCACACATCATCCTGGGTGGTGATTTCAATGCAAAGACATCGGCCTGGTTTGTCGACAACCCCGACACAGACAGAGGGCTGGTCCTACAACACCAAACAGACAACCTATAATTATATCCTCAATAACATTCATCAGCATACCCATACTCCCCACCAAGCCCTCTACACCCCATCATCTCCTGATATCACCTTTTGCTCCCCCGAACTCGCCCCCACAACATCCTGGAGGGTGGTCAGAACCTTAGGCTCAGACCACCTCCCGATCATTATAACCACCTAAACAAGACTCACCCCAGCTAGCCACAGACACACTTACACTAACTATAAAAGAGCTAACTGGGAAGCTTTCACAAATGAGACAGAACAACACTTTGAAACCTTAAACAGTACACCAATCACTAACATCAACAATGCTGTACACACATTCAACACGACTATCCAAAACGCCGACAAGAAACACATTCCAAGAGGTAACATAAAAAAACACAACCCCAACTTCTCACCAGAAATTCAAAACCTCATCATACAACGCGACACACTGAAACACTCCCCAGCACCCCACACACAAGACATCAATCAACAAATTCAAGCACTCAACATCCAGATTAACAACAAAATACAAGAACAACAAACACTAAATTGGAATAACTTCCTACAAACACTTGATCACAAAACAAACCCCAAAAAACTCTACAAAACACTAAACAGCATCACACTCTCCAACAGCAACACAACACAATCACATGCTGCAATCACAACAACAGATTCTACTCCTTCACGTAAACAACAAGCAAACACTCTCATCAATCAATTCTCTCATGTCAGTCACCTCAAACCCCACAAAGACGACCGACGTGTCATCCGACGCAAAAGACAATTCCCCACAGACCCTGACTATAAACCCTTCACCAACAACCAGACAAAGCATATCATCAACAATCTCAAGCTCTCACCCGCCTGTGGCCTAGACAACATAAGCAACATTCACCTCAGACCACAAGGCATACAAGCACTCACTAACATATCAAACTACAGCTGCTCACACAACACAATACCAGACATCTGGAAGCATGGTATTGTTATGCCCTGTTTTTCTACAGGTTTAACTTGGGTAATGTGAGTTCTAAATTGACTGGGTATATAAGGCTGCATGCACAATACAAGATATGAGGAATAGAGAACACAAAGAAACACATGGTAGCAAGTTACATGATCACGTTTATTGTTATACCACTGCAGAATACTTGTGTAAGACAATATAATAGAATTGAACAACACTAGCATAAGTGGATCTGGATGGAGCCTAGTCTCCCACTTCCAACGTTCAGGTATTAATCTTCTGATCACTGGCTTTGATTTCACAGGTTTATATACCGAAGACCATCAATGTTACTTATAGATTCATATTCACTGTTAGATTTATTACGGGTAGCTCTGGTGCACAATTAGTTCACAGAGTAGATTAGACACACCTATTTTTAGAGCCCGGGAATTCTAGTTACCTGAGGCCGTTCTGATGTAAGTTTTATATCCTTGTTTCAGAAATACATAGAAACGTAAATCGGTGGGCGAACGTTAGATATCACTAGTTTTAATATCTGAATAAGGTAATTACGAGAGCAAGGTCGCCTGTTTAATTAAAGAGCAACTGATCGCTTAGTACGTCCCAAATGGAATGGTTAAGTATGAATTACACTGGGCCAGGTCTTAGCCACTTCGTAGAAATATTAATTAGTGAATCTAAAACAGCCCAGTAATATGTAGTACTGCTCAAGGGAATCTTGGGGGTAGTATCTGATGTGGGTCTGGTCCTGGTTATGTTGCGTCCATGATGTTGGGGGCTAACGACTGGGTCCGCGGCCGTCCCCGGGGGGCAGATGTGTGAAGTTCTTCGATACGTGGGCAGGTCCTTCTTCCAAATCTGCGCACGGGAGTCCTGCCGGTCTGGGATCTCACTCCGGAACAACACAAGGGCAGAGCTAGAAAGTTAACTGCAGGGTAGTGACCCCTGGTTGGTGTCTAGCTTTCAACTGATTTGACTGGGGGCGGGAGTTAGGTTAGATTTATAGGCTCGGTTTCTGGACCCTGTAGACAGTAGGGATCTCGAGTCTTATGGACTTAATTGAGCTCTCAATAGAGATGGGGACTAGGTAAGATGATATTTACAGTTGTGGCACAGGGCGATAGGAAGCCTTTATATTTTCATATAACTGAGCCTTAGTAAGAGGTACTATTTGGCTATACTGGACGTATTTAGGGGAGAGAGACTGGATCTACTTTGCGAGGAGGATGGGGACAGCTGTGATAGGAGCGTCTCTCTAGATTGTTCAATCTTCATTCTATGGTATAGCTGAGGTGCTAATTTAGTGATCAGAGCATGCAAGAAAGGTAAATGGTTTATTGTGAGTTAATAGAGGTTAGTAAAGGTGTTAGTCATTTATAGTTAAGTCATCATCGATAGGAAGAATTCCTGTGCTACCTGGCAATGACCTCGAAGTCAAAACAGGGGCCAGGTATACCTGCGCGGGGGTGGGGGTCTCCCTCCTCGGGTGGGCAAAAAGGGGGAGCTGGCGCCCTCTCTGATATAGTCGTCCGGCGGCTGTGGCTAGGGGCTTTGCCATATCACCAGTGTTTGTAATAACCTCTGTGTATGAGACAGATGTGAGTGTCTTTAATACCAAAACCGAAGGTGCCTTAGCTAGCTGGTTTTACTCGGCTGGTTGTTAATTTGTAGGGTTTGCTGGATATGGTGGAGACTGGGTTGCTAACTCTCTGCCACATTTATCTGGAAGTATGACAATAGAAGTTACTTTCCTGCCGGGCGGCCAGCCTCGCCCCGACGACCCTTGGGTGCAGGGTTGTGAATGTGTTGTAAGAGAATAGATGGCATGCAAGGGGCTAGTAAAGTTCTAATGTTGTTCTGCCTACTAAGTGAAGGTAGGCTGGATAGGGAGTATATATATAAAAGGTTTGGAGAGCGTTAGTAACGGACAATTCAAGGATCTTTCAAGAGGTATGAGAGAGAGGCTAGGTCGGACAAGAGTCGGGAAGCGCGGGTGTCTGAATGAGAGGGGGGGGCAGAGTTGAAGGGCCTACAGGGAAATTTTGCCCCTAAGGTCCCTGGGCGTGGGGTGGCATTAGGCTACAATTTATATGGAAGTTTGAAAAGGCAGTAGAATACGTTAGCCAAATGCTACCGGGGAATGCAACTATGGGGTGGTATATTAGTCTGGAAAAGATAGAGTTAATGTGATCAGTCAGAGGTTATGGATACTATTAGTTGGCCCTGGGAACTGCGTTTTCTATTAAATATAAAATACCAACCACAGTGGCAGTTCGTAGGGGTACTTAGTTATTGTTTCGGGGTACTTATGGACAGATACTGATAACCAGGTTATCTTATATAATCTCTGGTTGGGGTAAGAGGTGTTAAGACACGAAGTAAATTGGCGTAGTGTGGACTGTGGATACGAAGGAGGCAAGAGGAAGACGTATGACAATTGTGGAAAGTAAATGGAAAAAGGTGAACACAATGGCGGATAAAAATACTTAAACCTAAGGGTTGCATACATAGATTTATGGGGCGATGGGTCTTCAGAAGCTTAGTCTGGCAAGTCAAGATGTAGGGAATGTTAATATTAATACTTAGTTACTAGAGGAGCAATGCAAGGGCGACTGAGCACGGGTTACATATATCTCTAACCGTCATGGAAAATGATATAAGAGATCTAGGGACAGCGTGGGTGCTTTAACTTCTAAGATATATACATCTACTTCTCGGATGCAAGAACATACATAGATATAATTATGGCTGTCTGATGTGTTGGCATTGGCTCAACGCGGGACAGCATGGGTGTTTTTAATATGAATGTATATTCCTGTTCATCATCTTTGTAGTTAGGAGTGTAGGACACGAGGGGGTTAGTGTACGTAAGGTGTGGAAAATGGTCAGTTTTAGAAAAGGTAAATGGGTGTGTCCTGGAGCTGTTTAGCCCTGCGGGCTTGGGCCTGGCTGAAATGGCTGGCTCGGTCGGCTGGTCCTTTCGTTCTGTGGACCTTTCCTTTGGTGTTTCTGTGTGGTGTTCGTTCATGGCTTCTGTGGTGGGCTTCTCGTTCTGGGGCATTTTAGGTATCATCATCACATTCCCCAAACCTAACAAAGACCCCACGCTACCCTCCTCACACCGCCCTATCACACTCCTTTGCACCCCCTCCAAAGTCATAGAGCGCCTTGTACTACAACTGATGACACCTGACTTACCCCTTTCTCCAACACAATACGGCTTCAGGCCATTGCCTTCAGGCCATTGCCGACCGTGGCCATGGCCTTCCTTAAGGACTCGGGGCTGTTCGGCCAGGCAGCTTAGGGAACAACAACAACAACAACAACCCTCGCCCCATTTCTGTCAATTTTAAGACCATTCGTGCCATTTAGGTGTCGATTTTTTCCTGGCGAGCGATAGAGAGCCTGTAATTTAAGGGGAACCGGCCTTCGGCCGGGAAATTTTTCTACCGAAAAATGTGCAAATTTATCTTGAAAGGGGGTCAAGGGGGAGTAATTTTAAGCTTTATGGAAGTCTAGGGAATCAACTAAAAACCTCCCCTTAAGCTGCACTAAATCGTCTAAATATAGCAAGAATATAATTCAAAAGACGTCGCCGGTAGAGAATGAGTTACAGGTCGAAATGTATGGGTATTAGCTCCACCTTAAGGGGGTAGTACTCGCTTTTTATGGACCCCCTTATCCCTTATGATTAGCATATTAGCTTTGAGATTTTAAGACGTTCGTTCTCTTCGTTTGGCGATTTTGAGACCTTTCGCCCCATTTCTTTGTCATTATCAAGACCTGTCGTGCCATTTAGGTATCAATTTTTTCCTGGCGAGCGAAAGCGAGCCTCTAATTTTAGAAAGAAGCGGCCTTCGGCCGGGACATTTTTCTACTGAAAAATGTACAAATTTATCTTGGAAGGGAGTCTAGGGGGTGTTTTTCTAAGCTTGATGGAGGTCTAGCGAGGAAACTCAAAAATAAATAAATATATAGACCACAAACCAAGCACTACCCCCTTAAACACTATAATAGCTTGGATATCGTAATTTGTGTATTTTGTGCATTAATTTAGTTTAGCTCACGTAAAAGTAAAGCCGGTGTCACACGAGCGATATTCACGTCAATTTTCGATGAGGAGGTTTTTTCTCGTACTCTGTTGAGCCTCTTTGGCATTGGAATCGGAAACTAGATCGAAGGTAGATTATTTTAGGCAGTTTAATTCGACTACTTGCGAGTTTCAGGCTATAAGGAAGTTGGAGCCGTAGACGTTGATGTTTAGAAGAATTACCAGCTTAAATACGGTTGTAGTACATTCATAAATACATAAAACCCAATTCAACCTACTTTCTATCTATCTTAAACCCACATTATTATTGTATTTCCGTTTAAAATCGATGTTTACGGCTCCAACTTCCTCATAGACTGAAACTTGCAATTTAAGTGGTCAATTGCTCCTAAAAATTGACGGAAAAATCGTTCGTGTGACACCGGCTTAATTGACGACTTGCGAATTTTGGTCTGTAAGGAAGTTGGAGCTGTGGCCATCAATATTTAGCAGAATTATCAGCCACAATACTGGCATAATACATTTATAAAGACATAAAACAAAATTGATCATACTTTTTATCCATATGAAACCCACATTAAGTTTGCATTTCTCATTAATATCGATGTTCTCGGCTCCAACTTCCTTATAGCCTGAAACTCGCAAGTGGTCAAATCGTAAGTAAATTGAGAAGCTCATTTAATCAATGTAATGTTAACCCTTTCAAGCTCCAATACACGTTTTTGTTCTGTTCCTGGCTACTATTAGACGATTTTATTCAGATTAATAACGGTATATGGAAGTAAAATGGTTGATTGAGATAGTATTTACCCTTTTAATACCCACATATACTTCGAAAGCTGCATACAATCATTTAATGATAGCCAAAATAAACTGCTAAAACGCGTCAGAGCTTCAAAGGGTTAATGTTTATTCCAAAGGACGTTGAGAGTCCTACAGGGCTTATCAACGTGGAGCTAATATGCTTACGTCATAACCTGCGGCAGTGTTGCTAATTTGGCTACTTTCCCGCTATTGACCACTTGCGAGTTTCAGTCTATAAGGAAGTTGGCGCCGTAAACATCAATTTTAAACTGAAATACAATAATAATGTAGATCTATTGACTAGAGGTACTTACTTCGATCTAGAGGCAAATATTACATCTCGCTACATGAATTCTAGCGGCATTTATTTACTATCTAGCGAGCTTGATTTGGTAACCCTGCGACCTCAATCCCTTAAGCTGGTATCACACGAGAGCTTTTATACTCAACATTCGACGATCAAAATTTTTCTGGTAACATGTATGGAATATTTTGCACTGTTATCGGCAACTAGACTAATGATAGATGTATTTAGGTGACCCAAATATAATAAATGTTGACCTTATAAGCTGCCAGACCAGTGTTGAGGATAAATGTTGAGGGTAAAAGCTCTGGTGTGATACCGGCTTTACGGAGTTATACAGACAGACGCCTACCATGGGCTGGACTGAGAGCAGATATTCGTCTCAACTCAGTCTACATTTCCTTTTGTGTTGTGTTTAGTTACAACCCTCTGTAGAAGGTAGGTTGAGATGAATTGTGAAGTATTGAACATCAGTTTGAGACCATATGTAAGATAATTTAAGCCCAGTTTATTGTATTTAATTACGAAAACATACGGCACTTTTCTTATGAAGGTGAAATCATTCATTCCGTCTGATAGTTGATGATTTAGTTTTCGAATTCCCATACCATTCCGCCTGTCAACCATATAATGTATAAGATAATCTATTAACTGTATTATGTTAGTGTAGTATTATCATGTATTACATCTTATTATTATTATTATTATTATAAAATAATTCAAGGTCAGTGAAAGTCGTGTTTACTCGCGTTTTCTATTTGGATTGGGACCATAGTTTTCTTTGTATATTTTCGAGGGTCACTTAAGTAAAATATAGCTGTATCCCAACAATTTATATACACTTTGTTACACTTTATTACACTTTGTAGTATTCCGTCCGTTAGCGACACAGTTGAGCTGGGGCTCCACTGCGACCAGGCAGCTCCCTTTCTTCCACTCTCCATTCCAGAAGTCGGTTGGAGTTGGCGCTGGGGTATCCTGGTGTTGGTGGCCGGTCCGGTATTTTGGCCAGCCACATGTCCAAGTGTTTCTTAAAGGTGTCTGGAGACACCCCGGTCATGTTCCTGAGAGGGGCTGGTATACAGTTGAACAGTCTTGTTCCATTGTATGCAAAGCTGTGATGGATCGGGGATTTGATTTTTTGCGTTGATCCCGGCGTAGTCCTCACATAGCACAGCCTCCCTCGCCTTTGGTGTTGAGTCTCTTGGATGTTTGGATTTGGTACCTTTTTTTCCAAAATCTTCCAGACGTAGATGATGATGTATCTCTCCCTACGTCTTTGAAGTGAGTACAGCTGCAGTCCTTGAGTCTCTCCCAGTAGTTAAAGTGTTGAAACCCATGGATTTTACTGGTGAATGTCCTCTGGGTGGCTTCAATTTCTGTTATTTCTCCTACTTTTTGGGGAGACCATAGTTGAGAGCAGTACTCAAGTCGTGGTAGGACCAGTGACTTCCACAGTGTTAACATACACCTCTCATTTCTTGTGTGGAAGGTTCTCAGGATCCAGCCTGCTATTTGTTTTGCTGTTGTTGTGGCTTTGGTAATATGCTGGGAAAAAGTGGCGTCACTGCTCATATTTACTCCCAGGTCCTTCACTGTGTCCTTGGCAGTAATTTCTTGCTGTCCACTTTTGTAGTTGGTGGCGTTTTGTAATGCTCTCTTGTTCCCGTACCTTAGAAGCTCGAACTTGTCTCCGTTTAGGGCCATGTTGTTTTCTTCTGACCACTTCATGATATTGTCCAAGTCTTGTTGTAGTAGCTGTGCATCATGTTGTGAGGTGATTTTCTTCATGAGTCTGGTGTCGTCTGCGAACGATGTGGCTGTTGAGTGTGCCAGGTCTCTGTCGATGTCTCCTATCATGATGAGGAATAGGAGAGGTCCCAGTACTGATCCTTGTGGTACACCGCTGATGACCCCGCCTGCTTCTGATAGGCTTCCTTGAACCGTGACTCTTTGTTTTCTGTTGGTGATGAAACTGTGGAGCCATCTTCCAAGATCTCCACCTATTCCAAGTTATTTGAGTTTATGTAGAAGGATCCCATGGTCCACCTTGTCAAAAGCTTTGGCGAAATCTAGGTATATGACATCTACATTTTCTCCGTCTTGAATATCCTGTAGGATTTTGTCGTAGTGTGATAGTAGTTGTGAAAGGCAGGAGCCGCCTTGTCTAAAGCCATGTTGACCCTCGTTGAATGCCTCGTTATCTTCCAGGTAGCTGACCATCTTAACTCGTATTGTTCTTTCTATGATTTTAATAAGATGTGACGTCAGCACCACTGGTCTGTAATTTCTGGCTATGCCTTTACTACCCCCTTTGTGGATTGGTGTGACAGTACCTTCTTTTAGGGATTGTGGTACATATCCAGTTTGGAGGGACTTGTTCCACAGCAGTTTTAGAGGCAAGGCTAGCTGATGTTTGCAGTTTTTCAGCAATTGAGCATGAAAGCCGTCTGGTCCTGCTGCAGAGTTTGGTCCAATCTTGTCGATGGCTGCTATTATGTCCTCTGTTGATACTGCTACCGAGGAGAGTTGATGTGGTGCCCCTGGAGCGTTGTCGAAGAAGGTCGTTGCATTGTCGATTTTCTTGTCTTCATTTGGTGGGCTGAAGACACTTTCGTATTGCTGTTTGAGTATCTTGGCCATTTCGGTTGGGTCACTCTCAAGTTCGCCCATAGATTTTGCAAGCGGTCCTATTGTTGAGGTGCTCCTGAGTCTCCTTTTTGCGTATGCGTAGAAGAATTTGCTATTTACTCGTATGTTTGCAACTGCTCAGAGTTCTTCACGTGTTCTTTGCTCTTGGTGTGACTGGATGAGTTTTCTTTCGATTTCATCGAGCTCTTCTTGTAGTTTGGTGATAGTGTGCGCATGGCTGGTCTTCCTTTGCTTGGCTTTCAAGTTCGTCCTTTTCTTCATTAGTATTTTTCTATCTCTGGGAATCTGTTTTATCTGCTTCCTGCTTGATTTGGGTGGTATGGTGTTTTTACAGATCTCCAGACATTGTTTCTGGAGGATACTGAGAGTTTCGTTGACGTTTTTATCTTCAAATAGTGCCCTCCAGTCGGTTACTGCCAGTTCTGCTCTCAGTCTGTCCCAGTCTATTTCTTTGCTGTAGAAGTTGAGATCTTTCAGAGAGGTGCATGGGATTTGGCTTGAGTCCTGTTGACATCTTCTGGGTGGTGTGGCAGTGGGGGTTCTAGCTTTGATGAGGCTGTGGTCGGATATTACAGTTTTAACAGTTTCGTACGAGTGTACCAGGTCGAAGTTGTTGCCAAATAGTAAGTCCAGTGTGTTGTTGCCTCTTGTAGGTTCCTTGATGTATCGCTTCAAGTATGCAGTTGATGCGACATTTATATCTCTGCATGAAACAGTCGTTAAGGGAGGCCACCTCGCTTTTTTTCTCTTTCTCTCCCTCTCTCTTTGGCTTGTATCCATTCGGCCTCATTCAACCTACTGTTTTAAGACGTTATACCCCCATCCAGGTGTCAATATTTTCCTGGCGAGCGGTAGCGAGCCAGCATTTATATATTTTTGTTTTGACCGCATGCTAAATTTGTACATTTTTCGATAGAGAAATGTCTCCGGCGAAGCCGGATTTCTCCATACAATGCTGGCTTCCTATCGCTCGCCAGGAAGAAATCGACACCTAGATGGGGATAAACGTCTTAAACCAGTTGGCTGAATGGGGCCGAATGGCTACAAGCCAGGGAAAGCGAGAAAAGGAGGGAAAGATAAAACAAACCGGTGACCCCCCAACACCTTACGAGCGGCCTATGCGGTTTATTTATATGTACCGCCCAGCGGGGTGTTTTTAGCCAAAATAGGGCTGTTTACGTGATCATTTTCATGCCTAAATAAGACCCAGAACGTAAAACAAGTACCTATCCCTGAAAGGGCATAAACAGAGCTTTCGAATGACACCATAACGATCCTTTTATGATGGCTAGTTTTCTTGCAATAACCGTGCAACGCGAGTGCAAAAAGCATGTAATTAGCCACTTTCCCGATACAATTCCTTATACAGCGAGTGAGAGAGGGAGGAGGGAGCTGGGATTCGTGTCAGTATGTTCGCCGCGGTGGTCTGGAGCAGTCATACGCTCGCTACTCTCCTGCCACCACTTGTCTCTCTCTCTCAGCAACATTACGTGCTGAAATTGCCACTCGAGTTATGTCGAGCGCCGCCACATAGTCCAGCTTTATTTAACTCGACTTATGTGGTGAGCCTCTAATTAAGGGTTAAGCTACCTGTGGTTTACGTTGAATTAATAATCTTAGTTAAGGGGGGATGGGCGTATTTATTTGCATATTTATTAATATAATTTTTGTGTTTCCGCCAATGACCTCCATCAAGCTTTAAAAAAAAAAAAAAAAAAAAAAAAAAAAAAAAAAAAAAAAAAAGGAAAAAAAAAAATAGACCCCCTTCAAGATAAATGTGTACATTTTCCGATAGAGAATTAAATGTCCTGGTCGAAGGCTGGTTGCTCTTATATCACAGGCTTGCTATCGCTGGCCAGGAATATATCGACACCAGGCTAAATTGCATGAAAGGTCTTAATATTGACAATTAAATGGGGCAAAAGGTCTTAAAATCGACAAACTAATGGGGCAACCGTCTTAAAATCTCAAAACTATTGGGGATAAGCATGAGGAAGTAAGGGGACCAGAAAAACGGCCCATCTCCCCTAAAGAAGGATTTGTGTTATCAAAAAGGGTTATATGAAATAGTTCGAAGCCTGTTAATTGCTGGAAGCCCTTTTTAATCTGAATTCAATAGTCTAATAGCAGCCAGAGTAAAGTTAACCCCTTCAGTACCGGTGACGTCCTTTTCATTACATTCTGGCAACTATTAGACGATTTTGTTCAGCTTAGGAAGGACCTCTAGCAATAAAAAGGCTTCAAACTATCTCAGTCAACCCTTTTAACTACCACAGATCCTTCCTAAGCTGCATATTATCGTTTGAATATAGCTAGAATAGAATATTATTCACGACGCTGGTACTCAAAGGGTTAAGGGGAGACTGGCCGATTGTTTGGTCTATTAATTCATTTATTCATATATGTATTTAGTTTCCTCCCTAGACCTCCATCAAGCTTAGCAAAACACCCCCTAGACCCTCCTTCAAGATAAATGTGTACATTTTTCGGTAGAAAAATGTCCCGGCCAAAGGCCGGTTCCTCTAAAAATTGCAGGCTCGCTATCGCTCGCCAGGAAATAATCGACACCTAAATGGCACGAAAGGTCTTAAAATTGACAACAAAATGGGGCGAAAGGTGTTAAAATCGCCAAACTAATGGGCCGAACGTCTTATAATATCAAAACTAGTGGGGCTAAGCATTAGGGAGAAGGGGGTCCAGAAACACGGTCTGCCTCCCCTTAAAAGGACGGCACCGGTACTGAAAGGGTTAAAGGGGTAGATTGTTACGGACACTTTATGGACCCTTTTCATACCCCTGGAAAATTATGATGCACTTTAATCAATAGACGATTTTATACAACTTAGGAAGGATCTGTGGGCATCAAAGGGTCCAATGCAACAGACAGTAAACCCTTTTCTATATCCTCCTACTATCTGTATCCTCAATTCAAAGCCAAAGGTGGATGTTGTGTGTACGTAAGCAACAATCTAACTTGTGCTTGTGTTCCCAACTTTGACTCTTCTGAAATCTTAACTATCTGACTTAAACTATCTTGTTACTGTCTCACTAAATATATCTGTGCTGTTTATCTCTCCCGTAATTCTACTGACTATCCATAATTCTTTGATTATCTTACTTCTAAAATAGAACACATTCTATCCATCTCTCCCTCCTCTGAAAACTCAATCTAAGGAGATTTCAATATTCACCATTGCAAATGGTTCTCCTCTCTCTTCACTGACCAACCTGGTGAACAAGCCTACATCTGTTCTATCCTTAATGACCTAGAGCAGTTAGTTCAGCACCCCAACTGCATCCCAGACCGCCCTGGAGGTCGGCCCAACATCCTTGACTTATTTCTAACCTCTAATCCTTCTGCTTATACTGTAAATCTGCTCTCTCTGTTGGGCTCCATATTTTTAGGATCATATTTATTTTATATACAAAATATATGTACATATATTTTGTATTTAAAATAAGTATGATCCTAAATATATGGCAACAGGCAGTAGGATGGCAACACTTTTTGTATTTATATGCTAGTTAGCAACTCACAGATGATTTAGGACGGGTATTTAAGCCTCACTCTCCCCTTGTTTTCTTGTATTACCCTGAAGATGTATTGAGAGAATAGACGAAAGCTTGGTGTTCCATTGTTTCAATTTTCCTAGCGAGTTTTACTACATAATTTGATCACACGTATTTGTGATTTTACCTCCATATATAATTATATATATATATATATATATATATATATATATATATATATATATACTGTATATATATATTGTGTATATATACAGTATATATATATATATCATGGTGTTTTAAAACAACACTGACAGACCTCATCTGCTAATTAGTAAATAAAATAACGAAGAAGATTATCTAAGGACAAAATGCAAAATAATATACCATTAATGATTTAAACCGCATAGAGTAAAATAATTAGTGACACCCAGGTATGAGCTATAATCCGAACACGGGCTAGTGTCCCCCCTCCCCCCAAATAGCCTACCTCTTGCCTCCCATCCCATCCCTCCTTCCTCTCACCCTCAGCAAACAGTTCGTTTCAGTTCGAGTTTTTCTTCGAAGCTTTGGAGTCATAACGAATCTTCTCATGTGTTTAATCATCTGCTCGGCCATGGTGCTATCTTCTTCTGTCATAGTGATTTTATTTACCTTATAATATCACATAAATATGGATTGTCGTTATTTAGGTGTGTCTCTGCCTTTGTTATTTTATACTTGTTAAGTCCTAGTGACGTAAATTGTTTGTTTTGGGTACCATTAGATGATTTTAAATATTCATTAGTGAACACCGTATACTTGTATGTCTACAGCTACATAAAATCATCAAACTTCAACCATAAAATTGATAGACATATTTCATTAGTACTCTGTGATAATAGTAACGTAATGAGGTATTTCTATTGAAACAGTACATTGCGCAGGAACAATATTTTCCCATTCAAACAGTTTCACAAACGATTAAATTACCTATAGCAGTGTTCGGATACCTGACCCAGACTTGAGATTCATTATTTTACCTCTTGGTCATCGTTACAAATGGTGCATATCTTTTTACGCTACTTGGATTATAATACTTAGTAGTTTTCTTCTAATTGCAAAATATCATTACCAATTTTATGTTACTTTGATTTTGTAATTATTCATATGTGATTAGGTCAGTAGATATCTCCTCTTTACCTTTTTTACTTGGTAATCATTCATATTATGTATCATATGTTTTGTGCTGAGCTCAGAACCCTGTTTTGCTACATTTCTAAATAACCATTTATCTCCGTTACAATAATATTTTTGGTAAAAATAGAATAGAAATAATTATATGTATTATATATTTGTATCAATGTGGTCGTCATACTCTGGCAGTATTGTTTTAAAACACCCTAAACATCTTAAAACAGTAGGCTGAATGGGGCCGAATGGATACAAGCCAAAGAGAGAGGGAGAGAAAGAGAAAAAAAAGCGTGGTGGGCTCCCTTAAGTGTGATGATCATGATATATAGGATGTCGACTGCTTTGATTATAATGCCATCTTTATATTTCAGGTCCAATATAATAATATACACAGAAATACAATATCTAAGAAAGTAAAGAAAAGAACTTTGAAAACTCAATTATGATGTGGAAAATATAATAATCGAATTAGAAAACTGATGGTGATGACATTTGCTAGAATATTAATAATAATGTAAAAGTAAGCGAAAGTTAAAAGAACAGTTAAAGAACATACTATTCGGTATTATCAGAACTCTTGTGATAATTACGTTCTCATGAAATCAAATATATCAAAACTGACTTCCCCCAGACGCCCAAGAATTGTCGCACATATATCCATCCCTAGACGAACCTCCAGCACCGCCACCACGCCTGAGGCCTCCTGTCCTCCACTGTAAGTTAAAGATCTTCCCTCACCACCACCATGAGCTCCACTACCAATACCACAATCCGCTCTACATCTAGAACAAGACTTGGCTTAATCTCCACAACAACACCTTCCACCACCACCACCAGACCTTTCACTACTGCCACCACCTCCACCACCAGAACAAGACATTCCTTAGTCTCCACAACAACACCTTCCACCATCATCACCAGGCCTTCCTCCACCACCATTAGACCCTTCACTACTGCCACCACTTCCACCACCAGAACAAGACATTCCTTAGTCTCCACAACAATACCTTCCACCAACATCACCAGGCATTCCTCCACTACTACCACCACGATGCAAAGACCTTCCGCCACCTCCACCGATATCAGATCAGGACCATCCACCACCACCAGCACCACGAGGCTAAGACATTCCTGCAACACCACCACCAGACCAAGACCTTCCACCACCACCACCACCACTACCATCAGACCAAGACTTTCCACCACCACCAAGCCAAGACCTTCAACCAAAACCACCAACCCGAGACCTTTCCCCACCACCACCACCAAGCCAAGACTTTCCACCACCACCACCAAGCCAAGACTTTCCACCACCACCACCAAGCCAAGACCTTCCACCAACACCACCAAGCCAAGACTTTCCACCAACACCACTAAGCCAAGACTTTCCACCAACACCACCAAGCCAAGACCTTCCACCACCACCACCACCTCTATCCCTACCACCAAGCCAATACGATCCACCAACATCACCAGCACAAGACCTTCCACCATCACCACCACCAAGGCCAGACTATCCACCACCACTGCCAGGCCAAATTATTCTACCACCACTACCACAAAGCCAATACATTCCACCAACAACACCAGCCTAAGACCTTCCACCACCACCACCACCTCTATCCCTACCACCAAGCCAAGACTTTCCACCACCACCACAACCACCACCAAGCCAAGACCTTCCACCACCACCACAACCACCACCAAGCCAAGACCTTCCAATACCACTGCCACCACCAAGAAAAGACCTTCCACCAACACCACCACCACCAAGCTAAGACTTTCCACCAATACCACCAGGCCAAATCCTTCTACCACCACCACCACCACTACCACCAAGCCAAGACTTTCCACCACCACCACCACTACGCCCATAAGACCTTCTACAAAGGCCAGTATAAACAACGGGTGTAAATTGATCAAGATCTTGGATGGGTGTGGTAAACGTGTGCTGTACCGAGTATTCCGGTGGGGTACACCAGACAAGGACCCCAACATTGACCTCATCACTTACCTCAAAAACCTCCCACCAACCTCCACCGCCAGCTACCGCACACTGACCAGTAGGCACCGTAGCTTCAACAACATGCAAGAGCAACAAATCTCCCGTGACACCACTGGGGAGAGTTACGATATATCCCTCCTTTACTGTGTAATAAAGTTATCATGTGAGGGTGTGGCCGAGTACATGAACCCAGTTTGGTACACTGCCGGGCCTCACCTGGAATATCTTTTATGTAAAATAAAAAACGAACGCAATGATGTATTCCACGGTGAGCTAATGATGACTGAGGTA
Organism: Paralithodes platypus; assembly: GCA_032716605.1. Taxonomy (NCBI): domain Eukaryota; kingdom Metazoa; phylum Arthropoda; class Malacostraca; order Decapoda; family Lithodidae; genus Paralithodes; species Paralithodes platypus. The sequence goes on along the minus strand of CM064531.1, from coordinate 42,914,864 downwards.
AAGTTCTTGGACAAGGCAAGAACACTCTCTCAACTACTGATTGACACTTTGACTGCTGCACAAATCAGATACAACCTCAGTGTGAAACTGCAGAATAAGGACATTTTACAGGTGAAGTCTGATATACGTGACATAATCTATGAACCTTTCGGTATGGATGAAATATTGAAGCACTGTGAGTCTGAACTACTGAAGAGTCTCCTCATAGAAGCTACTAAATTCCTGAAGGATATAACCGAGAAAGAGACCTATTTAGATATCATGTGTTTCCTCAGTGGTATCAAAGTGCGTATATATGTTGAAAATATATTCACCGAGATTAAGGTTGTAAGTGGTAGGCTTGGTACAGAAACTATTAAGTACACCGACCTTCTGACTGTGGCCCAAGGTGGAGCAGCACAAGTTCAGCATGGATCACGACCACAAGTGGTGGTGGTGGAGGCCCTGGCTGGGGGTGGTAAGACTACCTTGGTGACGCTGGTAACGGCAGAGTGGCGGCAAGGTGGCCATGGCAGCCTCAAAGGTCTCCACCACTACCAGCTCCTGCTACGTGTACAGTGTCGGGACTCTCATCTCACCTCTCTCACTGACATGCTTAACCATCTCCTCCCACCTGCCTCTCTCAAGTATCGTGACCTTCTGCCGAAACTCATCAAAATTTTTCACATTCTAATTGTCATCGATGGTCTAGATGAGAGAAATGCTAAATCTCATAGGCTGGTCACTGATTTACTGGATCAATTTCAAGACTCTCCAAACTGCATCCTTTTCTGTACCACTAGGCCTGAGGCTCTAAAGGACTTTCTGGACTCTGTTCCCAGCAAGTATGATGTGACACATGTAAAACTAGTAGGCATTCCTATTAAACTGAGAACAAAGTTTGTCGTCACATACTTTGAAGAAATTGTGAAAATCTCGAGCACTCAACAGCCATCATCATTAGCATCACATCAAGTGACACAATCATCACTTACTGATAAAGTAAATGAGCTGGTGATTATAATGGAGAGAGAGAAGAGCAAGGAATATAATCGAACTCCGTTAATGTTAACAATAATCAGTTGGCTGTTCTATTTTGACCCAGAGAAGTTGAATAAAACCTCAACTCAGACGGAACTGATCAGTCTCTGTCATCAGTTGTGTCAGGAAAAACTGGACCACAGGCTGGCCATCAACAATATAACTATGAACATGATCTATAGAGACAGACAGGACAAGGTGCAGTCTTGGCTGCTAATAATGTATCAGAAGGTACTGGAGGCTCTCTCTAATGACAAACTAACTATTCCAAAACGGACTGTTAGCCAGCTTACTTATGAATGTAACAAACTGACACTGCCAACAAATGAAATGATGGCAGCTTTTCTCTGCATGAAAACCTCTTGGACAAGTATACACCAATACCAAGAGGAGTACCGTGCACCACACAAAACCTTTCAAGAATTCTATTCTGCAATGTATATCGCCCTAACAATAAAGGACCAAGAATTAGCATCTTTGACAGATAATGAAATAGAAAACATTATGAAGAAAGTTTGTGGAACAGATACTGTGAACTGGAGCAAGTATCAGAATCTGCTTCAACAGGTGGCAGGCTTGTTGCACCTCCAGCTAGATGGTGATGACCCAAAGATGGATGTAGTATCAAGGGAGGTGGTGGAACTACTGCACAAGTCTGGAGTAAACAATAGGGAGCAATGGCTAGATGTAATAGAAGATACCGCCGCTGGTACTTCTATTCTCATGTCCATTGCCAAATATTTCCCTACAAGTGAAGGAATAGAAATTACTGATGGCAGAGTTAACAGCTACTCACTGCTGCTGCTTCACCTCTCACCAACACAAGTGAAGGTTGACATAAAGGGTGACCCCACAATCCTCCTACCAAGTCTTCTGCAGCACAGCATTACAGAGTTGGAACTGTGGCATCACTACTACCATCCTAATTCAACATCTCCACCACCTGACCACATAATGAAGGAACTACTTTCAAGGTCAGTATTGTGGGCTGAAGGCCATTTTTCTTAAAAAAAAAAACACACTTAGCGGCTCGCTGGTGTAGTGACTAGCGTCTTGGACTTCCACCCAGAAGGCCCAGGATCGCGCCCACGCTCGGCGCATTAAAGATTTTTCACAAGCACTGAGCCGTTACTGTCCCTCATGAGCAAGGGGATGGGGTTGTAGTACAGGACCCCAATGGAAATACGCCTAATTGGCCTTATTGGGCTATCCTTAGCTGGCTTGTCATGCACTAGCTTTAAGAACTATTATTATTATTATTATTATCACACACACACAAAAACGGATTTGCTCCTGCATAACAAATTCAAGTAACGATCATAATTCTGATATTGCTACATTATCCATTTCAAATTTGGTTTCCAAGTACTAAAACAATAAATATTTATGATAAATTAGGCCATACTTCCTTTTGTAATGGTGAAGTGAGCGTGTAACTGTTAAGCTGTCCGGCTATAGTCTATTCGCTGTAAGTAGGCGAGAAATCATGACCTCTATCCTCTGTAACTAAAAAAAGGCTGGAGCAAATGGGCTGTACATTTCCACACCTATTCTCTGGCTGACTCTTCCCAAATGGTAGGAATATTAGCATGATTACTCTAGCCGTTTTTGAGTTACAGAGGTTAGAGGTAATTATTTCTCGCCTACTTACAGCGAATAGACTATAACTCAGTTGATAACGCCGCTATCTGCTATTGCTACCAAGCAGACTGGGGTTGGTTAAAAGTTTTTCTGAGATATAGCCGGCGGTTTCTGTCTTCCCTTAAGATAGATAGATGGGTAACGATCTTGGGCATTACATAAGAGTTCCTATAGTACTACCACTCTACGGAGGCAGTTTGGGTGAGTCAGTCTAGGCTACCCTTTACACTTCTGCCACGTTTCCAAGTGGTCACCCACGCAATAACGTTTCCAAGTGGTCACCCACGCAATAACGTTTCCAAGTGGTCACCCACGCAATAACGTTTCCAAGTGGTCACCCACGCAATAACGTTTCCAAGTGGTCACCCACGCAATAACGTTTCCAAGTGGTCACCCACGCAATAACGTTTTATAGTACCCTGCCCTGTGTTTGTGTGTGTGTGTGTTTGTGTCCGACAAGTAGCCTTCGATACATCAATAATAACCCCCCTATTCTCCTTCTCTTTCTGAAAATACTGGCTTACGTCAAATACTATTTGTTTTGCTTGACTATGTAGACTTCCGGAGCGACTTGGAGAGGCTTCCATGGTGGCAGAATGAAGGAACTGAGCTGACGAATTGACTTTACCTATGGTTGGTGTGTCCAATCCCGCCAAATTCATGAACTTTGTATAAAGGGATTTATACCATGATACTGTAAATTACGAATATATATATATATATATATATATATATATATATATATATATATATATATATATATATATATATAACTACAAAATATATATTTATTAATTATTTTCTTATATGTATTCATGTTATTATATCCCTTTATGGAGATATATATTTCATATAGCTGTAAATGTGTGATTCACCGAGTCGGACAAAGCCTGGCGTGTGGGTGTGAGCGTGTGTGCGTATATGTATGACTGACCTGAACTACCCACGTGGGCTACATGCAACGTTGCAAAAAACCTGTGCCAAATGTTAAACAAAGTCATTATATAATTATATCATCAAAAAACGATATAATTCCTAAAAAACATATAGCTTGTGTGGAGTATTAAATCCAAAGTAGTAAATGGCTAAGAAGATGAAATTTGTTCATAGAATTATATACATTGTAATTTTCCTGTTTCTTTACATTCAAGATCTGACCACACCCAAACCGCCTCGGTAGAGTGGTAGGACTATAGCACTATTGAATCTTCTTAAGGGGAGGTATTTTTTTTTTTTTTTTTTTTTTTTCAATTTAGGTAAAAAGAGGTTGCAAACTATAGAATTACTAAGACGCATATAACTCCTACAGAAATCCCTATAGCACCTGTTGTATGTGGTCAAACAACTCACAAAAGGTGTGTCTGTAGTTTCTATAAAACACTTTTTATATATTTTGTGTATTTTTGGATTTAGGTGATTATGAATTAAGGTGAAATTATTTTGTAGAATGTTACGACTGTGACAACATGCTGCAAACAAACAAAGTTGGCTAGAGTAAATTAGCTTTATAGATAATGTAGTGTTTTTAATTCCCTTTCCAATGATATATACACCATTCCTATAGGTCCAATAATACATTTATTATAAGATCTCAAAGTGCGACAAAACAGTTTTGAGAAAAACATGTGAAAGTCTAAGGTAATTAGGTGATTTTTTTTTTTTTTTTTTTTTTTATAATATTTTACGCAGGAACACGGCGGAGTAAATGATAAAGCAAATGGGAGGTTGTAGAGTATTTTACGCTCTTTCCATTTATATATGTATGATCCTCGTACGACCAGTAGTAACTGAGTATGTCAATTTCAAAGTTTGCTATATAATGTTTTTATAAATACAGGAAAAGTTTGGAAAACATAAAAAAACAAAACAATTTCCAATGGGTTTTCACTAATAACATTTCACTGGCTTATATGAAGGGATGTTGTCTCTTGTTGGTATTTTTAGGATTTCGATCTTTTTAAGCCTAAATAACCGGTCGGTCCCCTTTAGGGAGCCCACCTTGCTATTTTTCTCTTTCTCTCCCTCTCTCTTTGGCTTGTATCCATTCGGCCCCATTCAGCCTACTGTTTTAAGACGTTTACCCCCATCCAGGTGTCAATATTTTCCGCGAGCCATCATATATATATTTTTGTTTTGACAGCAAGCTAAATTTGTAAATTTTTCGATAGAAAAATTTCTCTGGCGAAGCCGGATTTCTCCATACAATGCTGGCTTGCTGTCGCTCGCCAGGAAGAAATCGACACCTGGATGGGGAAAAACATCTTGAAACAGTTGGCTGAATGGGGCAGAATGAATACAAGCCAGGGAAAGAGAGAAAGGGAGAGAAAGATAAAACAAAGCCGGTGACCCCTCTTAAAGGTGGAGAGAAATGGCACTGAGATAATTATTATTATTGTTATTATTATTACTAGTATTATTATTATTAGCTCTCTATCAGCTGGACGTGTGGGCAACTTTACATTACAATAACAAATATTTAACCTAAACAGGAATGCCCTGACGAAGTTCGTTGGTCAACTGAGTGTGTCACAGCTACCAGACACATTGACACACCTCTTGGTATCTGTGAGAGACGACTACCAGGCATCCCTCCTACCAGACCTTCATAACCTGACACATCTAGTACAGTTAAGTAAGTTATCTACCAACCAGACCATAACCTTACACATGGACATCTGGTACAGTTAAGTAAGTTATCTACCAACCAGACCATAACCTTACACATGGACATCTGGTACAGTTAAGTAAGTTATCTACCAACCAGACCATAACCTTACACATGGACATCTGGTACAGTTAAGTAAGTTATCTACCAACCAGACCATAACCTTACACATGGACATCTGGTACAGTTAAGTAAGTTATCTACCAACCAGACCATAACCTTACACATGGACATCTGGTACAGTTAAGTAAGTTATCTACCAACCAGACCATAACCTTACACATGGACATCTGGTACAGTTAAGTAAGTTATCTACCAACCAGACCATAACCTTACACATGGACATCTGGTACAGTTAAGTAAGTTATCTACCAACCAGACCATAACCTTACACATGGACATCTGGTACAGTTAAGTAAGTTATCTTATTATTGAAATGTTGAATATTGATTAACCCAAGGAATGCTAGACCCCCCTAGGACTCACCATTGCCCTGTGCTACACCTAGGCCGATTTGGCGACTTCCAAAACGCAACAAAAAACAACTAGCGGCTGTGCATATGTGCGTGTTGGTCTGGTGGAGGGAGGAAATGGGAGGAGCAGGGTGGAGGCTAGATGGTGGGCAGTAAATGTCATTGGAAGCTCACCTCATAAACCCTGAATGTCACATTTCTTGATTTTATCATTAGGAGTGTTTTTGTATCTGTTTGACATCCCGAGAGGAGCATCGTAACCCACCAGTAAAACCTCTTGAAAGGATTGTCATAGCCACTAGGTTAAGGGGAAATTCTGACTTGGGGAATGTGGTTCATGGGACGTTCAAAGTAATGAATGAGCGTATCGGAATCGTTCAACCATATTTATCCCACTTATCATTGTGGCCCAGTGTACATATTAGCATAGAAGTGACAGTATCAGCTCTTTATCTCTCAGTTATAATAAACAGAATACAGAAGATGTAAATAATTTTCCAGATATCCATATGAGCCAGCAGGTGTCTATCTTAGCAGTGACTCGGCCTCTGCCTCGTGTGACTGGCATACACGGGGGTTTCAACGAGGCGTATGATGTCACTACGGTGGGTCCAGTGTTACTTTATGATATATTTGAGAAGTTGAATATTGATTAAGGGGAAACTCTGAATTGAGGAAAGTGGTTCGTGAGATGTTTCAAAGTAATAAATGAGCGTATCGGAATCATTCAACCATATTTATGCCATTTATCATTGCAAGCAAGTGTACATATTAGCAAGTAAGTAAAGTTATCAGCTCTTTATCTGTCAGTTATAATAAATAGAATATTCTAATATATTAATTTCACTCCCAACACCAAGCACCTCTCCCAATGAAAGTATGTGGTCCTCCCGGGATTCGAACCTGGGTTACCACATACAGATCTCACACGCTCTAACCATTACACCATCAAGACAGTTATAAGTACAGCACATGACCACGATTGATATCCATTTATCGAATACTGGATATTAATCTAATCATGTACTGTATCCAACCGCACTATGAATAGCCTAATGATTAAACCCTTCTGTACCGGCGACGTCTGTTTACTTTATTGTAGCCATATTTAGACGATTTTGTGCAACTGAAGAAGGATCTGTGGTAGCAGAAAGGGTTAAGTGAGATAGTGTGAAGCTTTATAATTGCTAGAGGTCCTTTCTAAGCTTAATAAACTTGCTTAACAGTAGCCAAAATATGAAGAAAAGTTGTCACCGGTAACTCTAACCATTACACCATCAAGACAGTAATGTAAATACTGTATGTATCTCTACCTCAGTGACGTCACTACGGAGGGTCCAGCATTACTTTATGATAAACATGAGATGATGAATATTGATTAAGGGGAAACTCTGACTTGGAAATGTGGTTAGAGGGATGCTTCCAGGTAATACAAGAACATATCAGAATCATTCAATCATATTTATGCCACGTATCACCGAGGCCGAGTGTACAGTTTGCCGCACATATCCGTGAATTGGCAGCGCTGCAACCCCTTCCCCCTCCCTCACTTCACCTCCTTCCATTACTATTAGTCGGAGATGGAGTGAGGGAGGGAGGTTGGGGAGGTGGGTGTGGCTCTGCCAAGTTATGATTTGCTGGGATGGTTGAGAAATGGAATATGTGCGGCAAACTGTACATATTAGCAAGGAACTGACGGCATAAGCTCTTTATATCTCAGATAAGATATACAGATTATAGTAAGTTTAAATAATGTTCCAGATGTCCATGTGAGCCAGCATGTGTCGGTCTCAGCAGTAACGTGGCCTCTCCCTCGGGTGACTGGCATACACGGGGGTTTCAACGAGGCATATCTCTACCTCAGTGATGTCACTACGGAGGGGCCAGCGATCAAATTGGCCGCCCGACTTCAGCCTCAGTGTGGGTCAGTATTCAAAGTTTTGTTTATTTTTTCTGAATCAACCTCGGGACTGGTGGCTCTTTAGTTGCCTGTAAATCTTACGAGGCCCCGAGATTAGCGATTGAAGCTTCGTGATGTTGGGTGTTTCATATGTGTAGCACTAGATGGTCTCAGTGGAGCTTTAAGGGGGAGGTAGTGGCTTTTTCTGGACCCCTTCTCCCTCATATTTAGCCCTGTTAGTTTTCAGACTTTAAGACGTTTGCCCCATTAGTTTGTCGATTATAAGACATTTCGTCCCATTTCTTTATCAATATCAAGACCTTTCGTGCCATTTAGGTGTAAACAAAAAATCCTGATGAGTGATAGCGAGCCTGAAATTTTGGAGGAATCGCAAAAAATTTACACATTTATCTCGAAGGGGGATCTTAAGGGAAATTTATTAAGCTTGATTGAGGTCTAGGGAATATAATAAAACAATAATAAATAAATATATAAGCTAATAAATAAAACCTACCCCCTTGAGGGTTAGTACGCATTATGGCATTTTTTTCTGGCTAGCATTAGACGATATATAATTTAGCAATGATATGTGGGCACAAAAGGGGTGTATACTATCTCATTTAATTCTTTAGCTCCCACAAGTTCTTCCTAAGCTGAATATAATCTATCTATCTATTGCCGGACGCTGTGATCCCTGAACGAAACGCTCCCATGCACCTCTGTCCCCAGTCAGTCGGCATCCCTCCTCCAATCCAGCACCGCTTTCATGCATATACTTTTTAACGCCATCCTTCCAACTCTCATTCAGTCTACCTCTCCCTCTCTGTCCTTCCACCTCACTCTCGTACACTCTCTCGGTTATTCTCTCGCTTTCCATATGTTCCATGCACATGGCCAAACCATCTCAAGGTGTTCCTTTTCACACTTTCCAGCACATCTACATCCACACCACACCTCTCTCGTACTTCCTCATTCGTCTGTCTATCTCTCCATGTAACTGTGCACGCACTTCTCAAGTAACTCATTTCCAACCCTCTCACTTTTGGTTTGAGTCTCTTCACCAGCGTCCATGTTTCGTTCCCGTAAGTCAATGTCGGGATTACCACATTGTCATGCAAGGACTTCTTTACTTCCATGCTGACCACACTATTTCTTGTTACTGCTTTCAGCGTTCCTACAACCCTCTTCCCCTGTTGCATCCTCTCCCGCATTTATTCATACATACTCCCATCTTTACTCAACACACTGCCCAAATACTTAAAGGAGCTGACATTCTCCATAGCCTGACCATTAAACCTCACCTCACACTCTGTGGCTGCACCCCTTGCAAAGATAATAACCTTGCTCTTTCCAGCATTTGCGTTCAGATTCCATTTTTCACACACTGTTCCAAATATATTTACCAAACCCTGCAACTCCCATTCACTATCGCTCATCAGATCTGTATCGTCGGCAAACAACAGTACAGGCAACTTCCACTCATTTCCTTCCCTTATCAGCTGTACACCAACATCCACTGCTCTTCCTTGTATTTCTTTCATGACTCCATCCATATATATATTGAACAACCATGGTGACATCACACATCCTTGCCTTAACCCAACTTTCAGATGAAAGAACTCACTCTGTTCATTCTCCATACGTATTTACACCCTTATACATGCTCTTCACTGCTTTCAGCAACTTGCCTTCTACTCTGTATATTCTCAGTACTTTCCACAGGCCTTCTCTATCAACTCTGTCATAGGCCTTTTTTAAGTCCATATAGGCAGCATATAACTTTTGTCCCTTCTCCAGATATTTCTCTACAACACCTTTCAGGGTAAAAATCTGGTCTACACATCCTTTAAACTCACCCTACTTGTCACCTACCCATTTCTCCGTTCTCGCTCTCACTCTCTCGATCACTACCCTACTGTACATCTTCTGTGCCACGCTTAGAAGACATATCCCCCAGTGATTACCACACACTCCTCTTTCCCCTTTACCCTTATACAGGGAGACTGTTATGCCTTTCTTCCATGCTAGTTTACACATTGGCATACCTATTCGATCACTATTTCACCACCATACCTCAGCAACTCCCCGCACTCCATCGATCTATTCCAGATGCTTTCCCCATCTTCACTCTTTTCATGGCTTCACACACTTCTGACCTCCTGATCCCCACCTCCTTCTCCACTACTTCTCTTCTTCTCCCTCCCATACCCCATCCAACTATGTTTGCTGGCGCTTCATTCCTTACATTCAATAATTCGTTGAAGTGCTCCCTCATCTCTCGACTCTTTCTTGCTTTACCTTGTGATACCTTTTGGAGATTTCGGTTGACGACCTCAGCTACAGGAACTGCCGCTGCTTCTTCCCTGGCCCTGCTGCCTCCAATGAAGTGGTACTCGGTGAACCAACTTGTTGTAGTGTGGCCACGTATGGTAGGATGGCATGGGAGGTGTGTTTTCTATCTTCTGTAGGAAGGTATCTAGATGTGTCTTGAAAACCTCTACCGTACAGGATGACATATTCTTTAGGTAGGTGAGGAGACAGTTGAAGAGCTTAGGTGCTGATCTGCTTAAGGAGTTTGCCCGCAGTGTCATGGTGCTTCTGCTGCTGGTATTCAGGCCTTCTACATAGCACGATCTCCCCCTTGTCCTTTCTTGGCTGAGCGTGATTCCTATATTGGGTACGTGGCCTTCAAGAATTTTCCAGACGTAAATTATCTGGAATCGTTCTCTACGCCTTTGGAGCGAGTATAGTTTGAGATGTTTAAGGTGATCCCAGTAGTTCATATCTTTCACGGTCTCAATTCTATTAGTAAAAGTTCTTTGGACACCCTCTAGCTCTTGAATTTCACCGATACTCTCAGGACTCCATAATTGACAGCAATACTCAAGCTTTGGTATTATCATTGATTTCCAAAGAGTGAGCATGCATTCTTCATTTCTTGAAGAGAACGTTCTAAGGACCCAGCCTGATAACTTTCTAGCACTATCGACTATGTTGCTAATATGTGTGCTGAACTTTCCGTTGTGGCTCAGTGTTATGCCTAGGTCCTGGAGGTTCTCCTTAGTTGTAATTGTGCCCTGTGATGTGGTGTAATTTGCGGCTACTTCAAGATTTTCTTTGCCATACCTCATTAATTCAAATTTGCTTTAATTGAATTTCATATTGTTTTCAGTGGCCCATGTATATATTCTGTCCAGGTCTTGTTGCAGGAGAACCGTGTCTTCAATTGTGCTTATTTCTCTGGTAACCAGAGTGTCGTCTGCAAACGAGGCTGTCCTGGAGTACAAAGTACAAAGGTACAAAGTACAAAGTACAAAGTACAAAGGAGTACAAAGTACAAAGTACAAAGTACAAAGTAAATCAAGCAACAACAGATCTAGTGACCCTTCTAGGTTGCTTGTCCTCCAAAACACTGAGGATCAAGTGTCCAAACAGTGGTTTAGAGTGGGTAAGGGAACATTGGAAAGGGAATTACTTCCCCGGAACTAATGTCCGTGGCAGGATTAGGAAGTTAGTAGAGGACAGATGGGTTAGTAACTGAGGGGGGGATAAAATAAAGTTATTCATTTACAAACGCAGTCAGTCGCGGGTTTGATGCGAGATATTTGTCTAGGCGGAGTTTAAATGAATCAACGGTGATGCAGTCTATAATGTTTCGGGGAAGCCCATTCCACAAGTTGACAACTCGATTGAAGAAGAAATTCTTAGATTCGTGCGAGTTAAAAGATTTACCAATAATTTTGCAACCGTTTCCCCGCGTGTAATTCGATTGGTCGATAGTGAAGTACTCACTACAGTTGATATTGTCCATGCCTTTGATGATTTTGAACACTTGAATTAAGTCACCTCTTAATCTGCGCTGGGTTAAAGGAAATAGATTTAATTATCTAAGACGCTCTTCGTATGGTTTGTTCCTTAGGCTAGGTATCATTTTGGTAACTCTAACGTTGAACTCGTTCTAGCTTGTTTATATCTTTTTGGTAATAAGGGCACCAGGATTGAACGCAGTATTCCAGAAGAGGGCGGACTAAGGAATTGTAAAGGGTTAGGATAACTTCTTTGGATTTATGCTCAAATGACCTGCCTACAGTATAAAGCCAATTATTTTGTTTGCCTTCTTAACAACTTCTGAACATTGTTGACTCGGTTTTAGGTTACTCGATATTGTTACTCCCAGATCGGTTTCTCTGTTTACATTAATAATAATAATAATAATAATTCTTTATTCCAGACACATAAGATAGATACAGTATAAATACAGTACGACCTAATGGTCCATATCACATACACTTCTCGTCAGAGCACAGATAATAATTATACACAAAGATATATTAATAAAGACACAATAAAATACAAAATACAGTAGGCCTATTTACAGAATAGAGCACATATCACATTTTGTCACAATATAACACAGATAGGCTAACTAAGGCTATTGCTCAATGTTGGTTAACACCTATTGCACAGATCATTGCTCATAGTTCAATTAGACCTATATATTACATTACAGTACATACTATGTGTGCAGCAGCTTCTGCCAGTGAGATATAATACGGGATTCATAGATATGATCACTAGACCAAAGAGCTACAATCAGCGTGTTACTGGAGGATTGCAGTCGCTGCGAAAAGCTGTACACCAGTCTCCTGATGACAGCCCGACAGCACTGCACATCCAACAGTGTGCACACCATACTAGTGCTTTCATATTTAGAGAGACCAATGAACATCTTGAGTATATTATGATAGGATGTACACAGACCATTTATGGTTACTTCCACCACAAATGGGCTGTGTACATAGAGGAACAATATGTCCGGAACAAAGTGACTTTAGTTTCCCAATTACACATGTGGAATTTTCTCAAGATGGTGTTACCACGTAAATATAGCTGTCTGCGCTGACGGCCGATATCTGCATCATCTGAGCAATCGTTTGAGATAATGTGTCCCAGGTATTTTATTTTGTTTACTTCTTGAATAATTTGATTATTGAGTGAGAAATTTGGCAGTTTACTTTTATACAGTAATTTTGATCTAAATATAAGAACAGCACTTTTCAGTGGGTTGAATTTAACACAATGTTTACTACCAAAAGATTCTTAAGCTGAGTGCCATTCATCGAATAGTTTGCTTTCTCATTTAGGTATCCGATATATAGTACTTTACATTTATCCGCATTGAAACTCATTTGCCAAATTTGGGCCCAACATGACAATTCATCTAGATTGTGTTGCATATCGTCAACTTGTTCTTTTGAGAGTACGCTATTTGCAATTTTTGTATCGTCAGCAAATTTTGAGATTGTACAGGTGAGACCCTCATCTATGTCGTTGATGTAAATTAGAAAGAGAATTGGTCCTAGTACCGATCCCTGGGGTACCCCGCTACTTACATTGGTCCATTTAGATGCCTTACCGTTTATGACTACTCTTTGCTTTCTGTTGCTGAGCCAATTTTCTATCCATTTCAACACACCGTCTTGTATTCCATGCACTTTTAGTTTTAGCAGTAAACGTTTGTGGGGAACTTTGTCAAAGGCCTTTTGAAAATCAAGGTATATAATATCTACAGCTTTACTCTCATTGTAGAGGTTGAGGATATCGTGGAAGAAGTCTAAGAGGTTTGTTAAACAGGAACCTTTTTTACGAAAGTCGTGTTGAGTATCTTTAAGCATTTTATTTTCCTCTAAGTGATTTACGAGTCTGTCTCGTATGACCGTTTCTAGCATTTTACATACAACTGAGATTAAGCTAATTGGACGATAGTTAATGGGTAGGGATTTGCTGCCTTTTTTGAATATCGGTGTTACGTTGGCTAGCTTCCACTGATCAGGCATAGTTCCAGACTGCAAGGATTTATTAAATAGTAATGTCAGTGGTTTGGAGAGCTCATCCTTAGCTTCCTTTAGAACTCTAGGCGAGATTGTATCAGGTCCAGGCGTTTTATTTACCTTGAGTTTATCTAAACAATTCAATACTTCTCTCTCTGTAACGGTGATATTGCTTAGAACATCTGAATTATCAATCTGAATCGGCGATGGTGTAGGTATATCACTAAGGTCTTCTGTTGTAAAAACTGATGCAAAGAAGGTATTGAGGGCATTACTCATTTGTACTTCGTCTTTGGTGTATGCTCCATTTTCATCGACTAACAGTCCAACAGTTGAAGTAACTACTTTTTTCTTTCTGATATAACTATAGAATTCTTTCGGGTTTGTTTTACTTTGATTCGCAATATGTAACTCTAAGGTCTTTTTACTTTGCTTAATTAACTTTATGGCTTTGCGTCGTAGCTCTACAAATTTCACCCGTTCTTCGTCATTTTGTGAGGATTTTAATCTATCATTAGCAAATTTGTTAGCAAGCAGGCAGTTTGAAATATCTTTATTCCACCATTTGGGCTTATTATTATGGCCTGGACGCCGTATTTTCGATGGTATGCAGTCTTGCACTGCTTTTAGGTAAGTGGTTTCGAATAACTTCCAAGATGTATTTATGTCGTTATTGTTAATTAAAAAGCTCCAGTCAGTTTCTTTAAACATAGCTCCAAGTTTATGGAAGTTTGCTTTCTTGAAATTAGGGACTTTTTCGATGCTACTATTTGGTTCGTTACTAGTAAACTTTAAAGTGAAAGTTATCGTACGATGGTCGCTGTTACTGAATTCATCACCAACATTCAAATTCTCTATCAATTCTTCTTTTGTTGCAAGTACAATGTCAAGAACGTTATTACCACGGGTCGGCGTTCGAACAAATTGATAAAGCGAACTCTCTTGCAAGTTCGTATACAAGTCATGTCCGGAGTGTGAAGTAAGAGTATCGCCCCACTTGGTCACAGGTATATTAAAGTCGCCAAATATTACGGTATCTTGTGAGTTACTTACATCTGCAATTTGTTCGTAAATTTCTCGGTCAGTTTGCACTGATTGAGCTGGAGGTCTGTATATTAATGCAAGTATTATTTTTGTACCTTTATTATTCTTTATTAGCACAAAAGATGTGTCGACGTTCACAATTTGAGGTTTTGACGAGAGGGTAGGGTTAAGACTTTCTTTGATATAAAATAAAATGCCACCTCCATTTCGATTTATTCGGCTTTTCTCAAACATTACATAACCGGGAAGTGAATACTCTGCTAAAAAGTCTCTATCTTCTGTATTGAGCCAAGATTCTGTTATGCCAATCACATCATAATTTTCTGTAAACACTAGCTCCTCTAAATCTGAAAATTGATTACGTATGCTACGAGCGTTTGCATAGAAAACCTTTAAATTTTTTATTTTAGAACTCACGGAACGCTCTTTAATAATTTTTTTGGTTCATGTCGGATCTACATTTATGTTCATGGCTGTCCTCGGTCCTCGCTGTCTGCGGTCCTTATCGCTGGTGGTCCTCGGTTGCCTCTGTTTTTTGCTTGGCGTTGGATGATTTATGCCACTGCTGCTTCTTTTCGGATGGCGTTTTTTGATCCATGGCTGCGGACTGCTTCGTGTAGGAGACGACCCATGCGTGCTGAACCCACAGGGTTTAGGTGAGTGCCATCCTTGCAGAACAGAGTAGGCTGGTTGTAGAAGTTGTCCCAGAGGTTGATGAATTCAACTTCTTCCGTCGATCTTGGGGAGAATGCCTGAGATGATGATATTCCTTGACTTGTTTTTGTAGTGCTGAATCATCTTGCGATATTTCTCCATCAACTCTTCGGATCTGGTGCGCATGACGTCATTTGAACCAGCATGGATGACAAAAAGGGTATTTTCATTTGCATCCTTTGTGGTATCTTCGAAGGCTTCCACAATGTCGTCCAGTCCAGCTCCTGGGATGCAAAATCTTTTTCGTCGATTTGGGACTCTGTCGCAGAACTCTTCGACCTGTCCTCGTAGGATGGAATCCCCAACGAGCCTGGTCTCTTCTGGTTCGTCTTCCATCTCTACCAATATCTCAAATCTGTTTGACATTGTGACTGGTAGATGAGACCTTTTCTGCATTGGCCGTGCACCGTTCCTCACTGGTGTAAATCCGGAAACCTGTGGTGGCGGGACTCTGCGTACAGGTCGGGGCGAGGAGTGGTTAGAACGGGGGCGAGGGGTTGGTACTGTTCATGCTAGAAGGCTTCTTGCACGAGGAGTGGGGGAGAGACTAAGGTGAACAGGGCGGCTGTCCTGGTTTGATGTCGGCTCAGGTTCGTCAGAAGATGCTGCAGTGGCTACTGCAGGTGTTGGATTGTTGGCAGATGACGTTGGGGCGGTGGTGAATGTTGGAGTTGAAACAATTGGAGTTAGTGATACTCCAACGTTGAGTGTTACAAACTCTTGGAGTGATTCCAGCTTCCTGGTGAGGGCATTGATCTTGTTGTGGGCTTCATCCAATTCTGCTGTCAAATCCTCTCGTTGCTGGCAGAGTCGGCAGACTTGTGGATCGGCAGGAGCAAACATGGAAGCACCAAACCTACCGGCCCAGTTCGTACAGGCACGAGGCATGGTGATGATCACTTTCTTCAGATCACTTCACTCACTTAAAAACACTTAACTCACTTTAAAAACACTAAACTCACTTTAAAAACACTTATCTCACTTTAAAAACACTTCACTCCCTTCAGGTCGCTTCACTTACTTAAATAGGCCTAACCGAAAACAAAAATGTTGAAATACGCACAAATAGGTTATCAGCGGTGATAGCCTAACCGAAAATTAAAACAAAACACTGTGGAGTGTAGCACAGTGTTGTCAATGTCGCCAATAAGAACGAGGAACAGAAAGGGGCCTAGAACCGAACCCTGTGGAACACCGCTTTTGACTGCTGAGCTCTTTGAAAGTGTTCCATTTATTGCCACTTGTTGGTATCTGCCATGGAGAAAACTGTGAATCCACTTGCCCAGCTTGCCTGTCACACCATGAGTTTTCAATCTGTGGAGTAGTACGCCATGGTCGACTTTGTCAAACGCTTTGGCAAAGTCGAGATACACAACATCCACATTTTTACCACTTTCTAATTTGTCTAAAATGAATTCTTGGTGGGCAAGTAGTTGTGACAAACAGAAGCGTCCCTTTCGGAAACCACGCTGGCCGTTATTGAAAAGTCCTTTTTTGTCAAAGAAGTTAACTAGATGTTCTCGTACTACTTTTTCAAATATCTTTGCGATGAAGGATGTTAAGACAACAGGTCTGTATGTACTGGCATCTCCCCTAGTTCCTCCCTTATGAATAGGTGATATGATTCTTGTTTTCATAATTTCGGGAACAATGCCTTCATGAAGAGATTTTCTCCATATTTTATATAGCACAGGTGATAGCTCTTTTTTGCAGTTTTTTAAAAGAACTGAAGGCATACCATCTGGGCCGGCTGATGATGATTTGTTCAGTCCTTCAATAGCATTTTCAATGTCACTGGAAGAGAATTCAAAATCACGTAAGGTATCTTCATGAGTGTCATTTGAGTTGAAAAATGTACCTGGGGAAAGAATAATTTTGTCTGCAATAGGTACACTGAAAGAGGAGTCGTATTGCTTTCTTAGCATCTCAGCCATAAGGTAATGGTCTTGTGTTAATTCACCGTTGTCGTCGATTAGGGGACCAACTTGTGCTTGAATTTTCTGCTTCTTCTTTGCATAACTGAAAAAATATTTACTGTTATATTTTATTGCGTTTATGGCTTTTCTTTCTTCTCTTTTATGTTCTTCTTCATGTGACAAGAAAATGTCACTTTCAATTTCCAGCAGCTTGTTTTTCAGGGCGTTTTTCTTCGTTGATGCTGCCTTGAGGAGTCTTTGGGAGAAATACTTTCTTTTCTTCATGAGGATTCTCCTATCTTTTGGGATTCGCCGAGATTAGCTCTGGTTGGCTCTCCGAGGTGGGACGTGCTTGTTGCATATATCAAAGCACTTGCTCAGGAGAGTCTTGATCATTTGTTCCGTTGATTGGCCATCAAATAGTTCATTCCACTTTTAACTTTTCAATTTTTCTTGTATCTTGTCCCACTCAATGTCGCTGCTGAAGAAGAAGTTTAGCTGCTTTAGCTCACTTAATGCTGCTGGCTGGGTGAGGGGTAGAGTGTTGTTGTTTACTGGTGTGTAAGTTTTAACAGATATTAGTCTGTGATCTGATATAGTTGTGTCTTAGGTTTGATAGCTGTGAATGTGGTCCTGGTTCCTTGTGAATACTAGATCTAGGATATTCTCTTCTCGGGTTGGTGAATGGATGTGCTGAGTGAGGCTCAATTCTTCAACTAGATCAAGTAATTGTCTTGCTAGAATGGGTCCTCTTTGTCCTAAACTTCCATGAACCATATCAATGCCTCTAAAAAACTGGGACTCCTGTACAGAGTTCGAGAATTCTTCACTGACGAGCAGTTGGCCGTAATATATAAAAGTCATGTGCGTTCTCAGATGGATTACTGTTCACCTCTGTGGGGTGGAAGTGGAGTGGTTGCATTGAGGCAGTTGGACAAAATTCAAAATAAAGCTATTAGATTAATCAATAACCCTGCAATCACACAGGACCTTCGTACATTATCCATACAAAGAAACGTTGCATCCCTTGCATTATTCTACAGATATTTTCACAGCAATTGTTCCGAGGAACTTGCTTCAATTGTGCCGCCTCTCCACATCTTTCCCCGTAGAACTAGGGCAGCTGAGAGCGCCCATGAATTTACACTTTCTCCTCCACAATGCAGAACTTCTGCTTATCAGAATTCATTTATCCCCAGAGCTACTACTCTTTGGAATTCACTTCCCTCGAATTGCTTTCCACAAACTTACAATCTACAAATGTTTAAATCCAGTTGTTACAAACATTTTATGAATGGAGGATGCCTTTAGGCACATGGACCTTTTTGTTTTATCTGTGTTTTTCCTTCCTCCGTTCATTGTCTCTTAAAAAAAATAAATAAATAAATAAATATTTGTGGGATGTTGAAATCTCCCAACAAGATAATTTCTGGGGAAGAGATGTGGCAGGCATTGATGCTATCTTTCATCATCACTAACATGGTGCCAAAGCTTTCTTCACTGCTACCAGGTGGACGATAGATTGTGAACACTAATGTGTTGGTCTTGATAATTTTAATGCCTAGCATTTCACAGTAACGGTCTGAGTAGGAGCACATTTTTGATGCACTTGGGGCTAGGTCAGCTCGTAGATAGTTTATAACTCCTCCGTGGGAGCGTTCAATCCGATCAGTTCTGAAGATGGAGTAGTTTGGTATGTTTATTTCACTATCTAGTATGCTAGGATTTAGGTGAGTTTCTACAAGGGCCAAAAACATGAAACTTTCTTCGTCCGCCAGTTCCGCAAGGTAGGGTACCTTATTTTGGTTGCATGAAGGATATAACCCTTGTATGTTCCCACATAGGAAGCTTTCTAGTAGACTGTTTGCCTCCCTACTGGTTCACTGAATTGTGTTGGGATGAACTGAGGCTGGGGAACTTGGGGGTACACCATTGTTTGGTTTGTTCCTCTGGGCTGACCGTTCATAATTGGGGTGATCAGGCTGGATATCTGGTTGGCTACTTGATTTTGTATTCCAGAGAGTTGCCCTTGAAGGTTCTCCATTAATTCTGTTTTCAGAGTTTGGATTATCCCTAAAAAATACATCCTGTTTGAGTCAGTTGTGTTTTCGGGTTCTGTTTGGAGATCACAAACTTTGCTCATATTTTGTTGCTGAGCTCGGTTCGTAGCTGAAGTTTCTGCCTGTGTGCTTCGTACTGCTTCGTGGTTAGGCCTATGAGTGTTATTTGGGCTCTGTAACTCATTTCTCTGTGTACCCCTCACAGGGGTAAACTTGCAATCATTATTAGGACATTTCTTGCTTCTAACCGAGTTCCTACACATCTTTGGGTGGTAGTCTGTGCAGCGATGTCCTAGTTTGCATCCTCGTTTGTCCTTGTAGCCAAATTTGATGAGTTTTTGGCAGGGTTTGGGGTGCAGAAAAGTGCATTCCTTTCCAATTATTCCATGTCTGCAGTTATTCTTTTTGTAGTATCTACAGATTTTGGCCTTCTCTTTTTCTTGACCTTGGGTTTGTTGCTGAGATTGGCCTAGGCCTAGCTGAGTTTCAGGCTCACCGATCTGTGATGGTGTAGGCCTATTTGTTTCCAAGTCTGAGAGTGCTTTGTTGTTGTTTCTGGAGGCCTCAGTTGGTGGTGGTGTTTCTTCCCCCGGTTTGGTATCAGCATCCAGGTTTGTGTTTGGTGAAGCTGTGCTCTCAGCGAGTTTCCCTCTTGCACTGTTTGCTGAGTTTGGCCTATGTCCTTGTTCTGACACAGATTTATTTGCTTCAAGTTCCTCGGACTTGTAGTTTTCGATTTCTGCATAGAGTTCTTCGTAGTTGGCATGGTTATCCTTGGTGCATGCTTGGCAAGTGTATCTTCTGCTTGATTTTGTGAGAGTGATCAGGAGATATGTTGGCATTCCAGTACACCGGTAATGGATCCACATTTGACAATCATTACATTTTATACCAGTGTCACTGTGGCCTTGGCAAACCCCACATGGATATGTGGCCTGCTCTACTACTGTAGATGTTGCTGCTTCTCAGTTGTTTGCTGTGGTGTTTCCTTGGGCATTGTTTACATTGTCCTCCATCTTGTCCACCATGCTGACTCTCCTTTCTTATAACTCGAACATTTAGAGTAATTTATCACATAATTCACTATTTTCTTGGTTCCTAGTAGTCACTGAGCACTTAAGTCAGTTTTGTAATATAAGTAGTGGTAAATGACACATAAGTACTATGAAAAAAGGCAAACATAGTGGGAGTGATTTGAAACACTTGTGTACAGGCTTCTTCTTCTTCTTCATCCCTTCTCGGCTAACACTCGCCCATTCTTATCTTTCACACCCTTACTATTTCTTGACCACTTTCCAGAAGTTTATTACACTCCCTCCATTTTACACTTAGATTCCTTCCAAAATCCTCATCTACTCTTCTCTTACTTTCCTTCACTACTCTCTTCAGAACTCTCTTTTTCTCCAAGTGTATATACAGTATAAGGTGTTGTCCTCTAGTGTGGCAGAAAGGAAGCAACCAACATCCTTGAGCTCCACTGTGACCATCTGGTGTGACACATATGAAGCACCCAACATCTTTAAGCTTTAATCGATAATCTCGGGGCCTCGTCACAATTACAGGCTACTGAACAGCCGACAGTCCCGAGATTGAGACATACAAAGTGGAAATATCACATAAATTATTTACTAAAGTTATTACTGGCTTAGTTGGCCCTAGTTAAGATCTACTGGTTGAAATAGTCAGCTTGTTGAATTGTCTGGGACCCTCATTTTACATTGCATATTTTCAATCATGTATTTCTTATCAACTGATTGACTATGAGAGGTCTTTCTTAATCTGAGTAACTCTATTTAGTGTTAGCCAGAATAATGGAAATCTTACTATACCCTGCTCCAAATTGCTAGACCAAATCTTGCGAACCCTATATAACCTCTATGACTCAAAAAGGCTAAAGCAAATGGGCTGTAAATGTCCATACTTGTTCCCTGGCAGACCCTTTCCAATTGGCAGATACTGTATATTAGCTGGATTCCTTAAGTGGTTTGTGAGCTATAGAGGTTAATATTCAAGGGTTTCGGCCTATTTACTTGGAACAGAGTATAACCACTAACATCATTACTATATCTTCTATTCAACAGCTGAGCCCTGGAACTCTCTCCCAGAATCAGTCTTTCCTTCTTCCTATGACTTAAATTGCTTCAAACTCTGTGTGTCCAGGCATTTTGGCTCGAACGTCCCTTGAATTTGGCCCTGTCACTCTTCAACTCTGGGGGGAGACACTCACTATAGGCAGTTCTGCATTTAGTTTCCCTCACTCAACATAGAAAAACAAAATAATACTGCTATGTCCTCATCATGATTACTCGGCTATGTTTGGTATTTATATGATGCAGAGATATAATACAGGTAGTTGCATATATTTCCAATGATTCTCAAGATATCAGTTGCTAAAGGGTTCAATATACCATGCAAGTTTTATATTATAATATTCATCATTATATCCTTTACCCACTACCAGGTATTACAAGCAGCTCTACTTCCCCCGGACTCATTTGGATATTGATGGGTGGAGAAGAGTTGTGGAGATGATGGTGATGGAGGGGGTGAGGGTGGAACGTGTTATCATACCCTGCGCATCCAACATTACCACCACCACCACCACAAGTTCCACCACCACCACCACTACTGTTAACTCTTCCACCACTGCTACCAATGGATGGCTTCGGTCTACCGGACTCGGGAATGCTCGGCCAGACAGTCTGGGTAACTGCAACAATACTTCCACCGCCACCACCACTACTACCCCCACCACCACCACCACTAGTACCCCCACCACTTCCACCACCGCCACTATGACTCCTCAACAGTTGGCCGAGCTGATCTCCTTGGCCAGGAACAAGCTCAGGTGTATCTTTATGAGGTAAATATGTGACTATTATGACCTTCTTATCTGCCTTTTGGCCTCCATTGGAAGAAACGCGAGGCTTAACAGCGTTCGTGTCATACTTGTTGTTGTTGATCTGGATCAGCGAGAAAGAGATATCTCGAGGGGGGAGAGAGAGAGAGAGAGAGAGAGAGAGAGAGAGAGAAGAGAGAGAGAAAGAGAGAGAGAGAGAGAGAGAGAGAGAGAGAGAGAGAGAGAGAGAGAGAGAGAGAGAGAGAGAGAGAGAGAGAGAGAGAGAGAGATAGGTGTGTGTGTGTGTGTGTGTGTGTGTGTGTGTGGAGGCCCTATATCCTATGTGACTAAATACATTACCAAAGTCACCACTATTCAAGTTGCCACTGCATTAAATCACCATTATATTTAAGTTGCCACTATATTTATATTAAAGTCACCACAGTTGCCACTGCATTAAATCACCATTATATTTAAGTTGCCACTATATTTATATTAAAGTCACCACAGTTGCCACTGCATTAAATCACCATTATATTTAAGTTGCCACTATATTTATATTAAAGTCACCACAGTTGCCACTGCATTAAATCACCATTATATTTAAGTTGCTACTATATTTGGTGGGCTAAGAAGAGACTTAAGGGTGGACCCTATTGTTAAGCAATTAAGTCAGGATATGCCAGATTTAAACTTGCCACCTACATATAACCAGTTTATTGCTTCACTCCACAATGCTCAAAATAAATATATCCCTAAAAGAAGATTTAGATCGACGCAGAACCAACCAAAATGGATGACTAATAAGCTAATAGATCTTATAGGAAAAATAAAAGGAATATACAGAAAAATAAAGAAAGGCGAAAATCATTTACATATATACTATCAGACTCTATCAAGACAGGTCAAAAAGGAAATCAGGAAAGCAAAAAGAAATTATGAAATAAGGATAGCCAGTGACTCAAAAAATAACCCTAAAGCTTTTTACCAACTACAGTATATAAATCTAAAGTTAGAGATGTAATAGGCCCCCTAAAAACTTCAATAGGAGAAATAACAGAAAATGATTTAGAAATGTGCAGTACATTAAATAGTCAGTTTCTTTCCGTTTTCACTAATGAAAATTTGGCACAGATTCCAGAAGTCAATATGGTATATAGTGATAGTATAGAAAATATGTTAAGTACAGTTAGTATAAGTAGAAATTATGTGCTTAAGGAAATTGACAGACTGAAACCTCAAAAATCGCCTGGTCCTGACGAGGTATATGCTAGATTATTAACAGAATGCAGAGATGAGTTAAGTAGCCCATTAGCATTTTTATTTAACAAGTCATTAGAAACAGGTTTAGTTCCAGAAGCTTGGAAGCTTGCAAATGTAGTTCCGATCTTCAAAAAAGGTGATAAATCGATAGCATCCAATTACCGTCCCATTAGTCTCACATCAATCATAGAAAAGCTGCTAGAGTCTATTATTGCTAGGAAAATTAGAAGCCACTTAGTAAAATTTAACTTAATAAATTCTTCTCAGCATGGATTCACTCAGGGACGTTCTTGCCTTACTAATTTGCTTAGCTTTTTCTCAGAGGTATATGAAGCAGTAGATAGTGACAAGTCATATGATATTATATATTTAGATTTCAGTAAAGCTTTCGACAGAGTCCCTCATGATTGATTGATGAGAAAGGTTGAGGCACATGGAATAGGAGGGTCGTTGTTGGGATGGATTAGGTCATGGCTAATTGGTAGGAAACAAAGAGTCAGCATAAATTGTACCAAGTCAGACTGGGGAGCAGTCAAAAGTGGTGTCCCCCAGGGATCGGTATTAGGTCCCCTGTTGTTTCTTATATACATAAATGACCTAGATTTAGGTATAACTAG
Source organism: Paralithodes platypus (assembly GCA_032716605.1). Classification (NCBI taxonomy): domain Eukaryota; kingdom Metazoa; phylum Arthropoda; class Malacostraca; order Decapoda; family Lithodidae; genus Paralithodes; species Paralithodes platypus. The sequence continues at coordinate 42,890,881 of CM064531.1, read as the reverse complement.
TAGGATAAGTAAATTCGCAGACGATACTAAAATGGGGAGATCAATTGATTCAGATAGCGATATAGAGTGCCTCCAAAGGGATCTAGATACCTTACATGAATGGTCAGTAAATTGGCAGATGAAGTTTAACATTGACAAATGCAAGGTATTAAAGATAGGGAAGATGCAAACAAATGTTAAATATAAACTAGCTAATTTAGAATTAGAACATTCAGACTGCGAGAAAGATCTAGGTGTGTTTGTTAGCAATGATTTGAAGCCTAGAAAACAGTGTATAAGCGTTCGTAATAAGGCAAACAGGATTCTCGGGTTCATATCTAGGAGTGTGAGTAACAGAACTGCTGATGTTATCTTAAAACTTTACTTGTTATTAGTGAGACCCCATATGGATTATGCTGTCCAATTTTGGTGTCCTTATTACAGAATGGACATAGATTCATTGGAGAGAGTACAGCATAGAATGACAAAAATTATACATAATATTAGAAATCTTCCGTATGAAGAAAGGTTGAAGAAATTAGGTTTACATTCGTTAGAGAGATGCAGAGTTAGAGGGGATATGATAGAGGTGTTCAAGTGGGTTAGTGGGATTAACAAAGGGGACATGACAAATGTACTAAAGCTCAGTGATAGCGAAAGAACTCGTACCAATGGTTTCAAATTAGATAAATTTCGTTTCAGAAAAGATATAGGCAAATATTGGTTTGGTAACAGAGTTGTAGATGGGTGGAATGGACTACCAGGTGCTATAGTGGGATTAAAAACGGTAGGGAGCTTTAAGATAAAATTGGATAAGCATATGGACGAGAAGGGTTGGGTGTGAGGGGGGATCAGCCGGGTTGGGCCAATCGGCGCTCTGCAGACCCCGTAATCCTGCGTTAATCTCTAACCGATTTGGTAAGATGATCCTCAGGGTATTAGAGTGTTGAGCCTATTATTGGGCTTTGTAATTGGGGTTGTGTGGGACAGGGATCTGCCTTGCTTAGGCCAATCGGCTTTCTGCAGACTCCCATTTTCACCACCGTCCTGGTGGTGTAATGGTTAAGGTGGCAAAAATATGTGTGTGATAACCCGGGTTCGAATCCCGGTGGATCATATATACTTTAATTAATTTCATTGGGGGTGTGGTGGTGAGATTAATAAAAATAATATTATATTAAAGTCACCACAGTTGCCACTGCATTAAATCACCATTATATTTAAGTTGCCACTATATTTATAATAAAGTCACCACAGTTGCCACTGCATTAAATCACCATTATATTTAAGTTGCCACTATATTTATATTAAAGTCACCACAGTTGCCACTGCATTAAATTACCATTATATTTAAGTTGCCACTATATTTATATTAAAGTCACCACAGTTGCCACTGCATTAAAGTCATCACTCCATTCAAATTACCATTACATTGAAATTAATTCGCCACTGTATTTAAGTTCCTCTCTATATAGTCGCCAGTGTATTTAAGTTCCTCTCTATATAGTCGCCAGTGTATTTAAGTTCCTCTCTATATAGTCGCCAGTGTATTTAAGTTCCTCTCTATATAGTCGCCAGTGTATTTAAGTTCCTCTCTATATAGTCGCCAGTGTATTTAAGTTCCTCTCTATATAGTCGCCAGTGTATTTAAGTTCCTCTCTATATAGTCGCCAGTGTATTTAAGTTCCTCTCTATATAGTCGCCAGTGTATTTAAGTTCCTCTCTATATAGTCGCCACTGCATTAACAGGCATAGCTCATGGGGTCAGCTATCCTCATTATTACAATATACCTCCTCCGCGCAATAATAGTACTCTGAGTTTCTTATAAATGTAAATAACAATAAATAAGTGTTTTGGATGGTGGTGGTGTGAAGTATTTCCGAACTGTTATGACGTATAGAGAGGCATTGCGGGTACCCATGGAATTACAGAATCGGTCAAAGAGTTTCAGGATTCAGGTCACTGGCCACCATTTTGATTCTCAGTAGGCTATCTCTGTTAACCCCTTCTGCACCGGGATGACTTTTAATTTTATTCTGGCTACTATTAGACTATTTTATTCAGCTTAAAAGGGGCCTCCAGCCATTAACAGGAGTCGAACTATCTCACTCAACCTTATTTACTACCGAAGATCCTTCTCAAACTGCACAAAATCGTCTAAATATAGCTAAACAAAAATTAAAAGATGTCGCCGGTACAGAAAGGGTTAAGCACTCCATGCTGTGAAAGCAGTTACAAAGGTGTTCAGATATTTTAAGAGAGGTATGAGTAATTGTATAAGCGGCATAAGCTTAATAATGAAGTGTAGAAATAATGCCAAGCTATCGAATAATGCACTATGAAAGTGAAAATCAAGATGGAATATTTGCTATGTTGGCCGTACGCTCTTTCAATTTTCGCGGTCAAGTTTCTCTCTCACAAACAAAAGAGAGAGGCGACAGGGTTTACCATCAAGCTCCTAAAGCTTAAAATATCTTGCATGGCTTTGTTTACTTTTTTAGGTCAAAATGTATGGCAAACCAAGACAACTGTGCAGTATCAATCATAGTAACATGCTTTAGACAGTGATAAATATGGAGAGGGATATTGTATGAGGTTTGTCCATCAAAGTCACCATTCCATTAAAGTTATATCTGCATAACAGTTGGTACTACATTAAAGTCACCACCACTTTAATATTGCCATTATAATAAAGTTGTTGCCACTGTATTAAAGTTATATCTGCATTACAGTTGCTACTACATTAAAGTCACCACCACTTTAATATTGCCATTATAATAAAGTTGTTGCCACTGTATTAAAGTGATATCTGCATTACAGTTGCTACTACATTAAAGTCACCACCACTTTAATGTTGCCATTATAATAAAGTTGTTGCCACTGTATTAAAGTGATATCTGCATTACAGTTGCTACTACATTAAAGTCACCACCACTTTAATATTGCCATTATAATAAAGTTGTTGCCACTGTATGAAAATTGCCACTATTAAAATCAACAACTGCAATAAAGCCACCATTGCATTATAGTTGACAATGTACTATTAACTCCTTCTTTACCGGTGACGTCCTTTTACCTTTATTCTGGCTATTATTAGACGATATTATTCAGTATAAAGAGGACCTCCAGCACTTAACAGGCTTTGAACCATCTCACTTAACCCTTTTTGCTACCTCAGATCCTTCTTAACATTTACAAAATCAGCATGATTAAAATTTAAAAGACGTCGCCGGTACAGAAGGGGTTAAGGGGATGTTTTTAGTTTGCCACCTAGACCTCCATCAAGCTTACAACAATAAACCCTAGACTCACTTTCGAGATATATTTGTAAATGTTTCGGTAAAGTGAAGGCTCGCTATCGCTCGTCAGGTAAACAATGACGCGTAAAAGGCACAATAGGTCTTAAAATTGACTAAAAATGGGGGCGAAAGGTCTTAAATTCACCAAACTAATGGGGCGAACGTCTTTAAATCTTATAACTAATGGAGCTAAACATTAGGGAGAAGGGGGTCCAGAAAAAAAAAAATCTCCCCCTATCGTGGCTCTTGTAGGCAGTAATCCATTTATCTTGTCCATTTTCTGAGTTACTTTTATTACAATATATTATAATGAAGCACATACACACACACACACCCACACCCTCTCCGGTATGGACATCTATATGTTTATTACAATATATTATAATGAAGCACATACACACACACACACCCACACCCTCTCCGGTATGGACATCTATATGTTTATTACAATATATTATAATGAAGCACATACACACACACACACACACACACAGCCCGTAGCCTAGTAGGTAGAGCTCTCGTCTCACACACGAGGGGTCGGGGGTTCAATCCCCCGGCCGGGCGGAGACAAATTGGGCTTGTCTCCTTTCATGTGTTAGCCTCAGTTCACCTAGCTGTAAATAGGTACCTGGAATAAGTGGACGACGTTGTGACGTCCCATCTGGGGTTGGCAAAAATGGTACAAGGCGAGATGGGTATCATATGGTTCACCTAAGCTGATGGCTACCTAAGCCTTCGGGCGAGACGGTACCGTCTATAGTGAGAATGGTACCATACAGATCCACCCTAAGCCTTCGTTTCCGATGCCGCCAATTGGCTAAAATACAGACTACACACACATCCACAGCCATTCCAACGATACATATAACACCTACACATATAGGAGGCGGGAAATAACGAGCATGCTCACTCCCGCAATACAACTAGAGTAAGTACAACTAGAGTAAGTACACCCTCTCCGGTATGGACATCTATAGGTTTATTACAATATATTATAATGAAGCACACACATACACACACACACACACACCCTCTCCGGTATGGACATCTATAGGTTTATTACAATATATTATAATGAAGCACATACACACACACACACACACACACCCTCTCCGGTATGGACATCTATAGGTTTATTACAATATATTATAATGAAGCACATACACACACACACACACACACCCTCTCCGGTATGGACATCTATAGGTTTTAGGTATATATTTTGGGGAGATTGTTGACACCAATCAAGTAGGGTAATACCCAGGGGAGACCTCATAGATTGTTGACACCAATCAAGTAGGGTAATACCCAGGGGAGACCTCATAGATTGTTGACACCAATCAAGTAGGGTAATACCCAGGGAGACCTCATAGATTGTTGACACCAATCAAGTAGGACAATACCCAGGGGAGACCTCATAGATTGTTGACACCAATCAAGTAGGACAATACCCAGGGGAGACCTCATAGATTGTTGACACCAATCAAGTAGGGTAATACCCAGGGGAGACCTCATAGATTGTTGACACCAATCAAGTAGGACAATACCCAGGGGAGACCTCATAGATTGTTGACACCAATCAAGTAGGACAATACCCAGGGGAGACCTCATAGATTGTTGGCACCAATCAAGTAGGGTAATACCCAGGGGAGACCTCATAGATTGTTGACACCAATCAAGTAGGACAATACCCAGGGGAGACCTCATAGATTGTTGACACCAATCAAGTAGGACAATACCCAGGGGAGACCTCATAGATTGTTGGCACCAATCAAGTAGGGTAATACCCAGGGGAGACCTCATAGATTGTTGACACCAATCAAGTAGGACAATACCCAGGGGAGACCTCATAGATTGTTGACACCAATCAAGTAGGACAATACCCAGGGGAGACCTCATAGATTGTTGACACCAATCAAGTAGGGTAATACCCAGGGGAGACCTCATAGATTGTTGACACCAATCAAGTAGGACAATACCCAGGGGAGACCTCATAGATTGTTGACACCAATCAAGTAGGACAATACCCAGGGGAGACCTCATAGATTGTTGACACCAATCAAGTAGGGTAATACCCAGGGGAGACCTCATAGATTGTTGACACCAATCAAGTAGGGTAATACCCAGGGGAGACCTCATAGATTGTTGACACCAATCAAGTAGGGTAATACCCAGGGGAGACCTCATAGGCATGCGATAAGGAGTTGCTGAGACTCCTGTTTCATTTGTCTGGCTTCCCTCACTGTTTCTGTTTGTGTCTCACCTACACAGAGAGCAATCCAGCTAACTCTCATGAACACCTCCTCCTATTCATCATTTCACTACACTAAACAATCATACCACACTCCTTTCCAATACACCAAAGCAAAAGGAACAAATAATTTATATAAGTTAAATATTGTGACTATCAATCTTACAACTTTGGAGGAGACACTTGTTGCTGGCAGCTGTGCCTTTTGTCTCCTTCATACACATAGGAGGATTTTTTTATGTTATTTTACTTAGAGGAAAATAACATACTTAAAGATACTCAACACGGCTTTCGTAAAAAACGTTCCTGTTTAACAAACCTCTTAGACTTCTTCCACGATATCCTCAACCTCTACGATGAGAGTAAAGCTGTAGATATTATATACCTTGATTTTCAAAAGGCCTTTGACAAAGTTCCCCACAAACGTTTACTGCTAAAACTAAAAGCGCATGGAATACAAGACGGTGTGTTGAAATGGATAGAAAATTGGCTCAGCAACAGAAAGCAAAGGGTAGTCATAAACGGTAAGGCATCTAAATGGACCAATGTAAGTAGCGGGGTACCCCAGGGTTCGGTACTAGGACCAATTCTCTTTCTAATTTACATCAACGACATAGATGAGGGTCTCACCTGCACAATCTCAAAATTTGCTGACGATACAAAAATTGCAAATAGCGTACTCTCAAAAGAACAAGTTGACGATATGCAACACAATCTAGATAAATTGTCATGTTGGGCCCAAATTTGGCAAATGAGTTTCAATGCGGATAAATGTAAAGTACTACATGTCGGATACCTAAATGAGAAAGCAAACTATTCGATGAATGGCACTCAGCTTAAGAATGTAAACAGAGAAACTGATCTGGGAGTAACAATATCGAGTAACCTAAAACCGAGTCAACAATGTTCAGAAGTTGTTAAGAAGGCAAACAAAATAATTGGCTTTATAGGCAGGTCATTTGAGCATAAATCCAAAGAAGTTATCCTAACCCTTTACAATTCCTTAGTCCGCCCTCTTCTGGAATACTGCGTTCAATCCTGGTGCCCTTATTACCAAAAAGATATAAACAAGCTAGAACGAGTTCAACGTAGAGTTACCAAAATGATACCTAGCCTAAAGAACAAACCATACGAAGAGCGTCTTAGAGAATTAAATCTATTTCCTTTAACCCAGCGCAGATTAAGAGGCGACTTAATTCAAGTGTTCAAAATCATCAAAGGCATCGACAATATGAACTGTAGTAAGTACTTCACTATCGACCAATCTAATTACACGCGGGGAAACGGTTGCAAAATTATTGGTAAATCTTTTAACTCGCACGAATCTAAGAATTTCTTCTTCAATCGAGTTGTCAACTTGTGGAATGGGCTTCCCCGAGACGTTATAGACTGCAGCACCGTTGATTCATTTAAATTCCGCCTAGACAAATATCTCGCATCAAACCCGCGACTGACTGCGTTTGTAAATGAATAACTTTATCCTCCCCTCAGTTACTAACCCATATGTCCCCTACTAACTTCCTAGTCCTGCCACGTTAGTGGCAGGGCAGTAGTTCCCTTTCCAATGTTCCCTTACCCACTCTAAACCACTGTTTGGACACTTGATCCTCAGTGTTTTGGAGGACAAGCAACCTAGAAGGGTCACTAGACCTGTTGTTGCTTGATTTCCTTTGTACTCCTTTGTACTCCTTTGTACATAGACAAATATATATATACTTTATTAGGTTTGTGATTAACCCTTGAGGATTATGACGCGTTTTGACAGTGTATTCTAGCTAATTTTAGACTATTTTATACACCTTAAGAAGAATCTGTTAGCTTCAAAAGGATAAACACTATCTTAATTAAGCCTTTGACTTCTGAAATAATTGTCTACTAATAGCCAGAATAAACTGTCACAATGCGTCATAATCCTCAAGGAGTTAATATTCAGGCATAATTCAGCAGACTTTAATGGCTTCTGGCGAGACTCTTATAAGCAATTATAAGATAGAGGTAAGTGGTCTCTATAAAACCATCATTCAACACAAGTAATAACCTGTTATCTTACATTATTGTCAACATAAAGATGATATACTGTATATATATATATATATTTATATATATATATATATATATATATATATATATATATATATATATATATATATACTGTACATTAATATTATATCAACTACTTTTTGACAGGGACCCGTCTGGTATGCTGGCCCGCTTTGAAGATGAGTGAATGAGAGGGTACCAGACAACCACACCAGAACTTCCAACACAACTGTCACTTCATTCCGGTGGCAAATCAACGATAGTATCCTACGTATAATGGGTGCATATGTAAGAGTACGCACATGATTATATACTTACTCCTTTATCCCATATTGTACACAATACGTATGTACAGTATTTACAGTATACTACATACATACTCTGTACAAACCTACTATATCTAAGTATATACAGTATACATATTTACTACTTTATGTACACTATATTGTTAGTGTAATATAGGCCTACACTGTTACGGTATAAGGAGAATAACCACTACTTTATGTACACTATATTGTTAGTGTAATATAGGCCTACACTGTTACGGTATAAGGAGAATAACCACTACTTTATGTACACTATATTGTTAGTGTAATATAGGCCTACACTGTTACGGTATAAGGAGAATAACCACTACTTTATGTACACTATATTGTTAGTGTAATATAGGCCTACACTGTTACGGTATAAGGAGAATAACCACTACTTTATGTACACTATATTGTTAGTGTAATATAGGCCTACACTGTTACAGTATAAGGAGAATAACCACTACTTTATGTACACTATATTGTTAGTGTAATATAGGCCTACACTGTTACAGTATAAGGAGAATAACCACTACTTTATGTACACTATATTGTTAGTGTAATATAGGCCTACACTGTTACGGTATAAGGAGAATAACCACTACTTTATGTACACTATATTGTTAGTGTAATATAGGCCTACACTGTTACAGTATAAGGAGAATAACCACTTTTATGTGGAAATATAAATTGTATTATTATTATTATTTATTATTATCCCTTTCTGTACCCGCGACATCTTTGTATATGCATTCTAGGTATAGTTAGACGATGTTGTGCAGATTAAGAAAGATCTGTGGTAGTAAAAATGGTTAAGGGAGATAGTTAGAAGCCTGTAAATGGCTGGAAGCCCTATTTGAACTGAATATTATCGTCTAATGCTAGCCAGAATAAAGTTAAAAGCACGACACTGGTACTGAAAAGGTTAGCCAAAAATGTTTATATATTGTACGACCAATATTAATCTTACTATGTATATATGTATGTATGTATGTATGTACCGGTATGTATGTATGTATGTATGTATGTATGTACTCAGGCACATGCTGTACCCCATAGCTGGGGATGGCCGACTTGAGATAGAGCCTGAACAGAAACAAAATAAAACATAAACAAATAAATAGATAAACACAAAATATAGAAGTAAGTAAAATAAAACTCTCACACATCTAGGTCGCCCAGAACCCCTCTCTGTACACCGCATTATCACTCATCTATTCACAAGCATTCTCCATTCATTCCTATTCATTACCAATTCTCTTACCAGTTCTTCAGTCATCGCTCTACTTTCCAACGCTTGTATTACACCATCTCTCCATCTCTACCGCGGTCTTCCTCTCCCTCTATTTCCCCTTGTTTCTGACTCGTATATTCTCTTTGTAAGCCTTTCATCTCCCATTCATTCAACATAATTATCCACACCAGCATAGCACCCTTCTGTCCACTCTGGCCGATAATTGTTCCCTGTTGTCCTACTCTCCTACATACCTCTTCATACCTCAATCTGTCTCTATGTTTATCCACACAAACTCCTCAAGCAGCTCATCTCCATCACATCCAATTTTCTTCTCTCTTGTGCCTTCAAATCCCATGTCTCAGCCCCGTACATCACTGTTGGTACACCTATCCCTTGATACATTGCACCTGTAGCTTTCATTCTAAGATTTCTCACCTTCCACATACTTCCCATTGCTCTGAAAACTTTCCTTCCTTAACACCTTACGAGCGGACCCTTCAGTTTTTTTCCACTACGCGCCCAGCGGATTTTTTTTTAACCCTAAATGGCCTTGTTTCCGTGCTCTTTTTCATGCATAAACAAGAGCCAGAGCGTAATATAATTATGTATCCCTGAAAGGGCGTAAATTGAGCTTTCCAATGACACTAGAACCATCCTTCTACGACCACGCGTTCTCTTGCAACGATCGTGCAACACGAGTGCAAAAACCCTAAAATAAGGTAATTTCCTGACATACTTCCCTGTGTGGTGAGGTAGGAAGGGTGGAGTAGTGTGGAGTAGATGTCAGTAGGCGCGCGGGGTCCGTGCCGAGCGGTCATGAGGCAACCTACGCTCCTCCCGTCGCTAGTTTCTCTCTCACAGCCATTCTTGCTAAAAAATTGCACACAGACTTAAGTCGGTCACCGCCACATAGTCCAGGTTTTTAGATACGGACTTAAGTCGGGCCCCGCTAATTAGGGGTTAACATAATCTCTGTTTTACCTCCATTACATTTTTGTTACGACCGGGACTCGTATAAAACAAGGGCTCTTAATCACTGGACTAGAAAGGCACACAGCCACAGCGGTAACACTAGATCCAACCCTCGAATGGGTGGGTGCCCAACCCCGAAAGGGGTTGAAATAGGGGAGCTATCTCCCTGCCAAAGGCGGCTTTCTAGGGCCTTTCCTAGCTGATGCTGAGAGGATTGGGTTCTAGTCATGTGGTGATGGGCTGGTCTATCAGAGTGAGAGCTGAGCAATCTCTGCCATACCCATAGCTTACTCTGACTTTTCCTTTAACTTATATATTTTCTAGATCTCAAGTGACGGCGTCTCTTCCATGGATTGACCTCCCAATCTACCAAGATTGGAAGCCAAAGCGTCACATTTTTCCCTTGCCCCTCAACTTTCTCTTCATAATTGCTGAGGGGCACAGGGCCCAGGGTGGGGCTTTGGTTTCCCGGGCGTTTCCGCACCCTCCTCAGCCCCCCGCCATGGAGTGGCTTCGGTCACCCAGGCTTTATTGTGGTCGGCGGGGAGGGTTCTGTGGGGGCACTCGGTTATGGCCTTGGAATTGCTCGGGGCCTTGGGGCTGTTCGGCCAGGCAGCTTGGGGAACAACAACAACAACCCTCGAACTTATAATGCCGGCGCACATAAACACCTATACCCTCCAGAGTTAAATCTGCGATAGCGGGGTATCCTATAACTCGGTATAAATGTACTACTACTACAGGCTGATGATCTCTGATACAGCCTGATCACAACAACATACAATTGTGGCGCCCCCTGCTGAAGTGAGGCAAACGACGAACATAAAGAAATGAGAAAACAGCGTTTGAAAGTTCCCGCTCTCCCTCTCAACCCACGTGACTTGCCTCCCTCCCACCACCAGGGAGGGAGGAAGGCAGGCGCCGGTATGGGGTCGGTTGCCTCGCTACGAACTGTCAAACGCTGTTTTCTCATAATACATAATAGGAATAATGTAAATAATGATATTAATAGTAATATTAACGTTTTGTGGTACAAATATTTATATAATTTATTATATTTTAATTTATTGTACCACAATTAAAATGTATTCACTTACTGTTGTTGGTTAGGAAGTCTGGGCGATGAGTGCAGTACAGAGATACTGGGAGATGAGTGCGGAGATACTGGGAGATGCGTGCTGAGAGGCTGAGTGACGAGACTGATGTGACCCTGACCCTTCACTTAAACACATTATGTATAATAGGCACTTGAACTTATCGATAAACACTTTACCACATTATATGTAAAAATAATAACTGAATATACACTTGTGTTGGCTTCACACACTTATTTATATCGTACAAGGCACTTTCAATATTGATTATTCTTTGCTTATTATTATATTACCTTAAAACTAAATCAGTTTCTGTGTTCTTGTATATTTATTGATAATCAAAGAAGCCTCTCTCACCCTCGGCTTCCTCGTCATTATCTACATCACCCATCGGGTTAGGGTCATCAGCTACAGCCTCATCATCCGAATCTGGGTCATCACCATCAGACTCTGCCTCAGCCTCATGAGTAACACCCAGTATACTGTCCCAGTACCTACGCCGGATGTAGGGTGGCACCAGGTCTCCCACAAGTACTTTTAGGTCCACCAACTTGGGCTTCGCCAGAGGGATGGGTTTGGTGTATTTCTGGGGAACATCATCGAGTGAGAGGTTGAAGGCTTTGTCTGCCCTCGGACCAGAACCCTTCACAATCCTCACAGATTCCCCCAAACCGTCTTCAATGGTGGCATAACTCGAGTCACAAGCGAAGCCAGACGGGATGGTGTGGGACAGACGGAAGTAAGTTGCATCTATGAACCTAATAGTGGTGGGGTTGCGTCGAGTACATAACTTCTTAAGGCAGTCATAATCTTTGAAGTCTGTTTGTTGCATTTTCACAACCTCAAAGGGGTTAGACCTCTCACCTCCAGTCTTCCGGCTGGCCTTAATGATTTCGATGTGTTCATCAGGCGTGAAAATGTAATTCAACTTCATGTTCTTTTCAATAAGGGCACAATCTCTATCTGCAGCCATGTAAGTATGACCAGACCTGAAATAGACTTGATGAATTTCCTTGAATCTGCCAGAATGAATGAAGGAGAGGTAGAAGAGCAGCAGTGTAATGTTTTTGTTCTGCCCTGAACAGTTATCAGAGAACATGTATATCTCGTTGACTTCAGGAGGGACAAATATATCAATGAACTTCTTGATGCAACTGCAAATTTCGAGTGCCCCCCTCTTAGCTGTCACTTCATCCCAAATAAACATATGCCCCTTTCCAGTCTTATAGTTGTGAATGTTAAAATTATATGTCCAAATTTTTCTTCTATAAAAGGCGATTCCTGTCGATATCTTGGGGGTTGGAAGTGCTTGCTGAAGGTCCATGCAGAGGACCATGGTAGTGTCGGGAGTGTCAGTGACAAGCTTCTTGGGGAGCTTGTATCCAACTTCAGCCTTGGCCAGGTGGAGAGATTGCCTCACCTCGATTGCCCTTTTCTCGGCCTCTGTCAGCAAAAAATCCTTACACTTATTGGCATACACGTCACAAGTTTTGCACGTATCTTGGCGTGGTTTGTACAGCTTAAGATTGGAAAAGTTGGCCTTCAGCACATCGTCATAATAGTGCCAAGTACAGGGCACCTCACTTGGGTACTTTTCTTCCAGCCACTCTTTATATAACTCATACATTTGGCGCTTGCTTAGCATATCAGTGTCTAAATAACGCACATCTGGGGAGTTTTTGCGAGAATAATGGCTGGTAATAGTAGGGAAACTTTTCACATGCTCTACTACTTTACGGTTACGTTCGTCTGCGACTTTACCGTGACTGCCAGGCTTGCCTCTACGATCAGATATGGGGACACTTGTGGAGGTCATGTTGTTCAAGGCACGATCCAACCGGGCTCTAGGGATACCATGAATGTTTGCAAATGCCTGCTTACATACAGTGATAGGGATGTCATTGACGGTGACGTGATAATGCCGAGTGCAGCTTTTTTGTTTCTCCACATTCTCAGTTCGCCTCCGTTTCACAGCCTGGGATGTAGTCTGTTTTTGGATATAAACTGTCTGTGCATCCCAGCTGCCAGTCTTCCAAAAGTCTGTGAAAATGGACTGAATGTTCTGTTCACCCACAAGATCATAACATTTCGCAGCACAAGTACAGGGAGGCCCCACTTTTCGCTGTGGCATTTTCCTCCCTGTATAAGCAGACGTATATTCAAGGCCCAAGTTCCTATTTGATTTTGCTGCATTTTTCTTCCACTTTCGTTTGTTTCTCGGCCTCTTTCGTACTCCAGAGGGTGACTGTATATCTGGTTGGTCACTTGCCTCCCCATCAGCCATGGTGGAGAATAATAGCACAGAAAAAAGCACAAAACAAGAACAAAATGTGGAAGGTATGCGCTTGATACGAGCTGGCGCGAAAACTGAGGAGGGTGGAGGGGGAGTGGTGGACGCTGATTGGCTGGCGAGCGATGACTCATCATCATGACGCCCGCTGATTGGTGGCGGCTCTTGTCTCGGGGCTTTGACTCAGTTCAGCACAGACTTCACAGTCGTGCGTTAGCTGGGTAAAATATCCTGCAATAATTCTGGGAAAATCGTTCTTATAGACACTTCCATGTCGATTTGAGGCAAATGCTTCTTCCACAGGCTCAAGCATGCCTTTGCCTATCCGAGGCAAGTGCTAACTCAATTTCATCCGGCCCGTCGTTTGCCTCACTTCAGCAGGGGGCGCCACAAGTACGTTAATAATGTATACAAGGAAAAAGATAGAAAGCTTAATTAAATCACTGCGATGATTTAATGTAAACAAGAAGAAGGTATAATTAAAGTTACTCTAAACAATAATAAACTGTCACTCCTATATTAAAGAAAGTGAATGAAAGTCCTAAAGCATCGAACAGGAATCTTCTGAAGAAAGTCTGATGCAGCTTAAGATGATCGAATCGGATTTTGAACTGTTATATAAAGCAGGAACAGGATATGACAAGTATATGGACATACAGTGTTAACTGGCACAGGAATAATGATAAATGCGCAATAGTATTATCTCCAACAACAAAAGAAGTCCTTCCTCAGACAACGCAAAAGCCTGCTCGGGTTGTGCAACTCAACAACAACCAAGGCTAACAAACACCATGAATAAAAATGCTGCATACATAACATAAAGAGTTTATAATCCTAATCGGGTGTCTGCTAGGCGAATAAAGTCTAGCTGGGATGTCGTAGGCTAGGAAACAATGGCTGAGCAAGCAGCTCGTAGCCTAGCGAAGTCCTTAAGGCTGTGCGGCCAAATTACGTTAAATGACGGGGTGCTCTCTTGAGAGATCCAGATCACTAGTATCTGGTTCTCTCCTGGCGACCCTCTTTAAGTCAATACAAAACGAGTTAGCAAAGGGTTGGGTGGCAGAGGCAAAAGCCCTCACTCGCAACACAAGGCTAAACTCACAAGGTACACAGTCAGAAAGACAACCTAGGCTTCCCACGTATCCGTTGCGATTGTACAGGTTCAACAACACCTGGTACAGATCGGAAATCACAACACCAGTAACCTTACCCCCAGTCTAGCATTAAATAGCCCAGCAGACAACCAAGAGATAGGTAGGGAGACACCGCGAGTGTGTCGAACCTCTACAGACAAAATGGTAACCCTTCCAAAATGCCTAACTAAACATGTAATATCTGAGAGCTTCAGCATATAATACGATGGCCGATATATGAAATCGTGCAGAACCAAAGGGGAGTTATGATGTTAAATATATTGGAAGAATGAGAGGTAAGAAGTTGAGAGAGAGAGAAAGTGTTCTATAGGTAGAAGTCGGGGGACAGGTAGCAAGGGAGATGTTAAGGGTATGCTGGTCAGGCAAGCTCTGAAGAGAGTAGCTCCTCGGGACCCCCAGTATCACACAAAGGCATGGTGGTCAGCCAATCACAGGCCGCTACGTCACCAGGCAGCAGGCCTGCAGAAGGCGCCAGCAACCACCAGCTAATCAAAACCGAGAGAAAGACCACGCGGGCGAGGGACTCCTCCGGGAGGGAGGAAGGAGGAGGGAAAGCAACACTCACTACCCCCACGCTGCTCGCTCGCTCTTCCTTTCAACTCTACACAACAATGCATCTTATATTCAACTCATGATATAAAATATAATGCATTGTCACAGGCGAAAATAAAGACCACTTCTATACTGCCTGTGACATGACGATTCACAAGAAAGATAGTACAACATTGTAGATAGACTGTAGCCCATTTCACTGCCTTGGCGAGCGCTAGTGGCTACCGGGAGGCGATTCAGCCAACGCCGGCAGGCGTCACATTTTCCACACCTGCGTCCCTGCTTATCATTTCTCCTAGATATTTAAAACACTCCACTTGTTCCAGTATTTCCCCACAGGCCATAGCGCGGTTGGTAGAGCACTCGCCTGCAAAGTGTGAGGTTGACGGTTCGAGTCTCGAGCCGGCCAGTGTGTGTTATTGGCACACGACAGTTCTGTTGGTGGACGGCACGGTCTAGCAATCTGTGGCAACTGTTCACTGAAGTCCCTAGCCCAGCTCTTGAGCAGGGAGTGCATGCTGGTAAAAACAGCATCATCATTTACCCTATGAGCATCTCTATTACACACCATCACTTTACGTTTATTTACATTCATCCTCAGCTTCCTCCTCCCACAAACCACACCAACTCTTTTACTACTCGCTGCAGTTTCTCCTCAGAATCCGCCACCAATGCTGTTTCATCAACAAACAGCAACTGGGTCAACTCCCAATCTTTACCATTCTTTCCTACTGAACCCAATCCTTTACCCATAGTTCTCATTTTTACCTCCCTCACCACACCATCCATAAACATATTAAATAGCCATGGTGACATTACACAACCTGTCGCAGACCTACATGTACCTCAAACCATTCACTTAAAACTAATTTCCTATTCTAAAACACGCTCTGCTCTTTTCATAAAAACTCTTGACTGCTCTTAACAAATTTCCTCCAAATGTCATAAATCCTTAGCACCTTGCTTCTCGATCAACACGATAATAGATAATACGCTTTTTCCAAATCCATAAAACCATATAGGCCCAAAATATCTCATTAGTATAATGCAAACCTTGCAGAAAGAAAAAAAACAGGACCGCGAATTGTAGACAAAGTCTATTCTATCTATTCTATTCTATTCTATATACTCAGGCCCAATCCCCACTTTTCCTTTTTTTTTTTTGTCTATCAGAGATGATAGACAAAGTAACATATCAAAATCACTATGTGGAAATAACGCATTGAAGATTTAGAAAAATAATTCTGGGTTTCCACCTAATCAGCCTACACTGTATGCCCCAACTTGAAGATGATGATGATGCTTTTTTTGTTTGTTTACTATCTATCTATCTATTGGCGGACGCCGTAATCCCCGAAGGGGTGGCCACGAATTAATTGATCCCATGCACCTCTGTCCCCAGTCAGTTGACGCCCCTCCTCCCATCCAGCACCACTTTCACGCATATACTTCTTAACTCTCCTTCCACCTCTCTCTCGGTTTACCTCTCCATCTTTGTCCTTCCACCTCACTCTCGTACACTCTCTTAGCCATTCTCTCACTATTTTTACCACCATACTAAATTTCTGGTAGACTGAAATATATAATGACAACAATTTGACACTACCAGCTTACACTACATGTCCCTCCTTCATACTAAATGTTCTGTAGACTAAACTATAAAATGACCAAAATACACATCTCTTTACACCTCACTTTAACCCTTCCTACCTGGTCTGCCATAGGTAAGGACAGCTCGAAAGAAGGGCCGCTACCCGGTATGCCTTACCTAAGGCAGCAGCTTAACCCTTAAAAAGAGGCTCACCACATAAGTCGAGTTAAATAAAGCTGGACTATGTGGCGGCGCTCGACATAACTCGAGTGGCAATTTCAGCACGTAATGTTGCTGAGAGAGAGAGACAAGTGGTGGCAGGAGAGTAGCGAGTGTATGACTGCTCCAGACCACCGCGGCGAACCTACTGACACGAATCTCACCTCCCTCCTACCTCTCTCACTCGCTATATACGGAATTGTATCGGGAAAGTGGCTAATTACATGCTTTTTGCACTCGCGTTGCACGGTTATTGCAAGAAAACTAGCCATCATAAAAGGATCGTTATGGTGTCATTCGAAAGCTCTGTTTATGCCCTTTCAGGGATAGGTACTTGTTTTACGTTCTGGGTCTTATTTAGGCATGAAAATGATCACGTAAACAGCCCTATTTTGGCTAAAAACACCCCGCTGGGCGGTACATATAAATAAACCGCATAGGCCGCTCGTAAAGGGTTAATAGCCTAATTAAGCTTGGTCTGAACGCCGTGCGTACGACGTATGTCAACAAACCCAAGCGTTGCGTCACCACACCTCCGAAAACAAGAAGGAGAAGACTCTTCAATGTTATTGTTCTGACGTCAGACGAAATTAGTGTCTGAAAAGCCCCCATATTGGCAACATCTCTGCAATATTGGCTCCACTGAAATCGTCATCACAACTGAACCAGTTGACTTACAGAGCTCTACTCAATGCCAAAATACAGATTGAAAACCGCACTACGATTATAGATGAGTGGGAAAGTTCTAGCAGTGAAAATAAACATAAATACGGTAGCCTAGTCCTAGACGTTTTTCAGCCATTTCGCCCGGGTAGGGGCGACCGTCATTGGGTAAGACAGCCCGGGTAGGAAGGGTTAAGGGGGGAAGGGTTTATTTATTGATCGATTAAAACATTATAATTATAAATTATTGATTTACTATTTTTGTTGAGTTTCTTCCCTAGACCACCATCAAGCTTAAAAATCATCCCCAAGATCCCCCTTCTAGATACATTTTTACATTTTTCGGTAGAAAAATGCCCCGGCCGTTCTCCTAAATTACAGGCTCGCTATCGCTCGACAGGAACAAAATTACACGTAAATGGCATGGAAGGTCTTAACATTGATAAAGAAATAGGGCGAAACGTCTTAAAATCGCCAAACATCTTAAAATCTGAAAACTAATAAGGCTAAACGTGAGGGAGAAGGGGGTCCAGAACATAACAAAGCATCTCCCCTTAAAGGGGGTGACTTGTTTTTGTTCTGTCCTTTTCTATCTTTCTCTGGCTTGTATCCATTTGGCCCCATTCAGCCTACTGTTTTAAGACGTTTATCCCCATCCAGGTGTCAATTTTTTACTGGTGAGCGGTAGCGAGCTAGCATATTTTTAATTTTTGTTTGACAGCAGGCTAAATTTGTACATTTTTTTATTGAAAAATGTCTCCGGCGAAGCCGGATTTCTTCATATAATGCTGGCTCGCTATCGCTCGCCAGGAAGAAATCGACACCTAGATGGGGATAAACGTCTTAAAATAGTTGGCTGAATGGGGCCGAATGGATACAAGCCAGAGAAAGAGAGAAAAGGACAGAAATAACAAAAAGCAGGTCACCCCCCTTAACCCTTGTCTAGCATGGTGATGGGCTGGTCTATCAGAGTGAGAGCTGAGCGATCTCTGCCATACCCATAGCTTACTCTGACTGTTCCTTTTACTTATATATCTTCTAGATCTCAAGTGACGGCGTCTTTTCCGTGGATCGACCTCCCTACTGCCAACCTAAAAGTTGGCAGATTGGGAGCCAAAGCGTCACATTTTTCCCTTGCCCCTCAACTTTCCCTTCATAATTGCTGAGGGGCACAGGGCCTTGGGTGGGGCTTTGGTTTCCCGGGCATTTCCGCGCCCTCCTCAGCTCCCTGCCTTACAGTGGCTTCGGTCACCCGGGCTTTGTTAGTGGTAAGCAGGGAGGGTTTTGTGGGGGCGCTCTATTGGCCTTGCTCGGGACCTTGGGGCTGTTCGGCCAGGCAGCCTGGGGAACAACAACAACAACAACAACCCTTGTCTAGCGGGGGGTTTTGGGCTATTTTGGGCATATTCAGGCCCTCCTGAATGATCAATCAAGTATCTGCATGAACAGAAATTTATTCAGCAAAAAACTAGGCACTAAAAGCTTCAAAATGAGACCAGAACGAGCTACGTAGCACTCGTTGTTCTCACGCAATGGTACAACTAACATGGGAGTTTATCATATAGCGGCACATTTTTTCCCTCTACGCTCACTACTGGCAACACTGCCGGCCTCTCGAGAACAGAGGGAGCGTGAGTCAGTGGGCGGCTGTAAGCCCTGGGTGTCGGACGTGTGGCCTGCTGCGCTCCCGGCCATTTGCACTCGACTTTAAGCCTTTAAAAACCTTAATAATGCTCCTATTTTGCTGCAAATTGGAGCCCGACTTAAGGCGGGCCCTGCCAATTAAGGGTTAAGCTTGTACAGTATCATAAGTATTGTTCTTACGAGAGGTATCGTCAATAAGGAGAGATTTGCTTATGGGTATTCCTCACAAACACTTTTATATTTTCATTATCCTTTATTCTCAAAATAATATCCTCATAATTTCCCAGTTCTCACCAAAACTATAGTCTGTTTATTCCAGGTTGGGCAGAAATGGTAACCTAGAACCTCTCATAACTCAAACAGGACTAGAGTAATGGTAACCTATAACCTCTCATAACTCAAACAGGACTAGAGTAATGGTAACCTATAACCTCTCATAACTCAAACAGGACTAGAGTAATCGAGCTAACATTTCTACCAAATAGGAAAACTTGGCTAGGGAAAAGGTGTGGAAATTAACAGCTCATTTGCTCTAGCCCTTTTTGAGTAGACAGAGTTTAGAAGTTACGATTTTTACCCAACCTAGAATGAACGGACTATAGATAAGTAATAAAGGATGGCCAGGGCAGAACAACCTCTATGACCATTGGCCTAAACACATGCCTAGGTTACTATATGCCTTCCACTACATTAAGGGGGGTCACCGTTTTATTTTTTATCTTTCTCTCCTTTTCTCGCTTTCCCTGGCTTGTATCCATTCAGCCCCATTCAGCCAACTGTTTAAGACGTTTAACTCCATCCAGGTGTCGATTTCTTCCTGGCGAGCGATAGCGAGCCAGCATAGTATGGAGAAATCCGGCTTTGCCGGAGAAATTTTTCTATTGAAAAAATGTACAAATTTAGCTTGCTGTCAAAACAAAAAATATATATGCTGGCTCGCTACCGCTCGCCAGGAAAATATTGATGCCTGGATGGGGGTAAACGTCTTAAAACAGTAGGCTGAATTGGGCCGAATGGATATTATTATTAAAATAGGGATTCGCACCAAGCCTAAAAAGACTATGTGGCACTAAAAGAAACTTTGTGGAAAAAAAACATCGGAGTTGTTGTGGGGCTGGGCGCAATACGGAGTAGAGGATAAGAAGACTAGGAAACACTAATTAAAGAAGCTGAAGGAGACGGGTATGAAGGAGAAACCGCATAAGATGTGGGAGGGAGAAAGTGGGGGACTCTCCAAGCATATCGGCTAAGACAAGGGGGCGATTAAGGGAGGATATGAAGGGGAATGCCCGCCGTCGGGCATTGGAGAAACGCGGACAGTCGATCAGGAGATGCTGGACAGACACTGGAATATGGCAGCAAGGACAGAGCGTGGGGACATCACAGGACATCAAATGACCATGCGTGAGCCGGACGAATGGATACAAGCCAGAGAAAGAGAGAAAAGCAGTGAAAAAAAGCAGGTCACCCCCCTTAACATTTCACATCTAGCCTTCTGTATATACTGTACAGTATATACAGTACAGTATATACAGTACAGTACATACAGTACAGTATATACAGTACAGTACATACAGTACAGTATATACAGTACAGTACATACAGTACAGTACATACAGTACAGTATATACAGTACAGTACATACAGTACAGTATATACAGTACAGTACAGTATATACAGTACAGTATATACAGTACAGTATATACAGTACAGTACAGTATATACAGTACAGTATATACAGTACAGTATATACAGTACAGTATATACAGTACAGTATATACAGTACAGTACAGTATATACAGTACAGTATATACAGTACAGTACAGTATATACAGTACAGTATATACAGTACAGTATATACAGTACAGTACAGTATATACAGTACAGTACAGTATATACAGTACAGTATATACAGTACAGTATATACAGTACAGTATATACAGTACAGTACATACAGTACAGTATATACAGTACAGTATATACAGTACAGTAGCATATACAGTACAGAGTACAGTATATACAGTACAGTACAGTATATACAGTACAGTATATACAGTACAGTATATACAGTACAGTACATACAGTACAGTATATACAGTACAGTATATACAGTACAGTATATACAGTACAGTATATACAGTACAGTATATACAGTACAGTATATACAGTACAGTATATACAGTACAGTACATACAGTACAGTATATACAGTACAGTATATACAGTACAGTATATACAGTACAGTACATACAGTACAGTATACATACAGTACAGTAACAGAGTATATACAGTACAGTATATACAGTACAGTATAATATACAGTACAGTATATACAGTACAGTACATACAGTACAGTATATACAGTACAGTACATACAGTACAGTATATACAGTACAGTATATACAGTACATACAGTATATACAGTACAGTATATACAGTACAGTACAGTACTATATGTACAGTACATACAGTACATACAGTACATACAGTACATACAGTACAGTACAGTACAGTATATATAGTACAGCACTGTATATATAGTACAGTACAGTATATACAGTACTGAATATACAGTACAGTATATACAGTACAGTATATACAGTACAGTACATACAGTACAGTATATACAGTACAGTACAGTATATACAGTACAGTATATACAGTACAGTATATACAGTACAGTATATACAGTACAGTACATACAGTACAGTATATACAGTACAGTACAGTACATACAGTACAGTATATACAGTACAGTACAGTATATACAGTACAGTACATACAGTACAGTATATACAGTACAGTATATACAGTACAGTACAGTATATACAGTACAGTATATACAGTACAGTACATACAGTACAGTATATACAGTACAGTATATACAGTACAGTACATACAGTACAGTATATACAGTACAGTATATACAGTACAGTACAGTATATACAGTACAGTATATACAGTACAGTACAGTATATACAGTACAGTACATACAGTACAGTATATACAGTACAGTATATACAGTACAGTACATACAGTACAGTATATACAGTACATACAGTACAGTATATACAGTACAGTATATACAGTACAGTACATACAGTACAGTATATACAGTACAGTACAGTACATACAGTACAGTATATACAGTACAGTACAGTATATACAGTACAGTACATACAGTACAGTATATACAGTACAGTACATACAGTACAGTATACAGTACAGTATAAACAGTAAACAGTATTTGAGAATACAGTACAGTATATACAGTACAGTATATACAGTACAGTATATACAGTACAGTACAGTATATACAGTACAGTATATACAGTACAGTACAGTATATACAGTACAGTACATACAGTACAGTACAGTACATACAGTACAGTATATACAGTACAGTACAGTATATACAGTAAACAGTATTTGAGTATACAGTACAGTATATACAGTAAACAGTATTTGAGTATACAGTACAGTATATACAGTACAGTATATACAGTACAGTATATACAGTACAGTACAGTATATACAGTACAGTACAGTATATACAGTACAGTATATACAGTACAGTATATACAGTACAGTATATACAGTACAGTATATACAGTACAGTATATACAGTACAGTACATACAGTACAGTATATACAGTACAGTATATACAGTACAGTACAGTACATACAGTACAGTATATACAGTACAGTATATACAGTACAGTACAGTATATACAGTACAGTATATACAGTACAGTACATACAGTACAGTATATACAGTACAGTATATACAGTACAGTATATACAGTACAGTATATACAGTACAGTATATACAGTACAGTACATACAGTACAGTATATACAGTACAGTATATACAGTACAGTACATACAGTACAGTACATACAGTACAGTACATACAGTACAGTATATACAGTACAGTACATACAGTACAGTATATACAGTACAGTACAGTATATACAGTACAGTATATACAGTACAGTACATACAGTACAGTATATACAGTACAGTACATACAGTACAGTATATACAGTACAGTACATACAGTACAGTATATACAGTACAGTATATACAGTACAGTATATACAGTACAGTACATACAGTACAGTATATACAGTACAGTACATACAGTACAGTATATACAGTACAGTATATACAGTACAGTATATACAGTACAGTATATACAGTACAGTACATACAGTACAGTATATACAGTACATACAGTACAGTATATTAGTTGAGAATTAATTGAGATATTTTTGACCCCTTTGAAACCTACAGATCCTTCCTAAGTTGCATAAAATCTTCTATTTAACCAGAATATAGTGCAAAAAGGCCTCCTCAAATATGGAAGGCATTAACCCGTACAGTACCAGGGACGTACTTTTCATCATATTCTGGCAACTATTAGACAATTTTATACAGCTTAGGAAGGATCTCAGGCTATAATATGGCTTCAAGCTATCTCAACCAACCCTTTTAACTCTCACAGAACCTTCCTAAACTGCATTATATCGTCTAAACATAGCTAGAATATAATATAACACACGTCGCTGGTACTCAAAGGCGTTAACTGCTCTACATCATTCACTGCCCAGAACTCAGTCTACCGTTCCAAAACACTCCTACACTTCCTTACAGCTTAAGGCGGTGTCACACGAGCGCTTTTTCCGGCAATTTTCGATGAGCAAGTCTTATCTCGTGATATTTTGAGGCTTTTTTACACTGGGATCGGGAACTAGACTGACGGTAGATTATGTTAGGTGGCAGATATCTGATGCAACTGAAATTATAAGCCTGCCAGACTACAATTGCTCCTAAAAATTGACGGAAAAATCGCTCGTGTGACACCGCCTTTAGTCCTACTATACCCTGTTCCAAATAAGTAGGCCAAAACTTTAAGGGAGCCCACCTCACCTTTTTTATCTCTCTCTCCCTCTCTCTTTGGCTTGTATCCATTCGGCCCCATTCAGCCTACTGTTTTAAGACGTTTATCCCCATCCAGGTGTCAACATTTTCCTGGTGAGCGGTAGCGAGCCACCATATATATATATTTTTTTTGAGAGCAAGCTAAATTTGTAAATGTTTCGATAGAAAAATTTCTGCGGCGAAGCCGGATTTCTCCATACAATGCTGGCTCGCTATCGCTTACCAGGAAGATATTGACACATGGATGGGGGTAAGTCTTAAAACAGTAGGCTGAATGGGGCCGCATGGATACAAGCCACAAAAAGAGAGAAAAGGAGAGAAAACAAAAAGCAGGTGACCCCCCTTAACCTCTATAACTCACAAACAACTTGAGTACTCGAGCTAATATTTCTACCGCGGGCCGTGGCATGGATCGTAGAGTGTTTGACTGGTGATCGAAGGGTCGGCAGTTCGATCCAACCCCATGCCTCTGGTAGACGTCAAGAGTATGGACACTCAGGTCTAGCGATTCGTGGCAAATGTCCAGTAAAGTCCCTGAAATGCGAGCCGTGGCATAGTCAGTAGAGCGTCATCTGCTGATCAGAGGGTCGGCGGCTCGAGCTCGCACTGTCAAAATGTTATTGGTAGATGTCAAGCTCGGGCAACTTGACCTAGCAATTCGATTCGTAACAAACGCCTATTATTAATGGCCACCCCTTCGCGGAAATTACGGCATGTGGCGGGGGAAAAAAACAAAAACAAAACAAGGACACTATAGTGCTATCATCATTATCACTACTGTGGTGATGATACCAGTTGTAGTGGTGATGGTGACAGCAGTAAGGAATGGTAGCAATGATGGTAATAGCAGTAGTGATGGTGGTAGTATTACTAGCGATCATACCACCATCGCCAATATTTTCCGAACGGGACATGTCGACTTGGGACTCGTGAAAGTGGGAAAGCCCCTTTATGCAGGCCTCTGGATCTTCCGCATAGGTAGGGAGGCTCCATGGAGGATGTGACCCTAATATGCTTCCACAAATACCTTAATAACTTAGTTAGCCTCACAAATAAATTGCTCGGCTTCTGCAATAATCTGTAGTTTACATTCAATAAACGATTCATTTGTTTCAATAATCCACTTATTCTCTTCAATAACCCTCTTGTTATCATCAATAAGACAGTTGGCCTTTTCAATAGCCTCGTTGGCCTGATCCTTAACCCAATTGGCCTGTTTAATAACTTGACAGAACTTGTGCATATCCTCGTTGAAGTTATTTAATTCGTGGTTGGCTTTGTTGAATTCATTCATGTCTTTTATGGTCTCTGCAATAAGCTGGTTGGCCTTATTAGTACGCTCGGTGGCCATTTTAACATTCTCATCTAATCTTTTATTTGCCTGGTTGGCTCCAACAGTACCATAATGAGCTTGTTCAATACTCTGCTTGGCCTTTTCAATACTCTGAGGGGCCTCTTCAATGCTCTGGTTGGCCTTGTCAGCAAGATCAATTGTAGACTTGTGAAGAGTTTTCCTCCCCCTTTTCCATTTAAGTTCAATATAATACAAATCCTTTGCAAGTTTTACTTGCACCGCTGACTCAAAGATATACACCGGCGTTTCGTTCATATACGTCCAATTTTGCTTGTGGAGGATGATTTTTGCCTGTGTTTTGAAGATGTTATTCCTACACCAGTATTTGCAGAATCGGCATTGTGTTTTAATCTTCAGTAATTCGGGGAGTTCATGAAAATCAGGTGATAGCTGGGGAGAATAGTTAACACTGTGTAGGCTTAAGGTAGGCATGATAAAAGTATGGTGTCGAGGGATTCGGTTTAGGCCTATATCAAAATAACAAATAACTTAATTCAACCAAAACTATAATAATAAAAACAATATTTAATATCTATAAATAAAACTAATATGCAAATGGTATATATTATAACTAAATGGAAGCGAAACAATATATAAATGTTATAAAATGCAACACAATGGAAGAGAACACGACACAATGCTAACGAATCAACTAACAGAGACCTAATAAACTCCCTTGCTCTCCGATGTGTCAATACTTTCAAGTAAAATATCGACATCGCATGTGTTTTTATATTTGCTCACATTTAGTGGATAGGGTACCTAACTATGTTAATCGTATGTAATTAATTCATTTTTGTGAACACACGAGTTACTTGTACATGCAATTGTTTTACAAAATATATAATAGTAAATTATTTGGGCATGTTTAAAATATTTTATGTAGTTACCCATACACATGTATTTGTTTTCTCTAATAATCGTATAAGAAAATGGATTTTACATGAGTAACTAAATTATAAAGTAGAAGTGCCGCTTTGCCCAAAATCATAACCACATAAGGGTACCCAATTGTTGTGATTAGTTACCATCATCACTATTATTACTACCATCATCACTAGCCTACTACTGTCACCATCATCACTACTACTATCATCATTACTACTACGGTAGGCTACTATAGTCTATTCGCTGTAAGTCAATAAATCATGACCTCTATCCTCTGTAACTCTAAAAGGGCTAGAGCAACTTGGCTGTAAATTTCCACATCTATTCCCTGTCTGACTCGTCCCAAATGTTAGAAATATTAGCTCGATTACTCCAGTCGTTTTTGAGTTACAGAGGATAGAGGTCATGATTTCTCGCCCTACTTACAACGAATAGACTATAGGCTATAGCCTATTACAATTATCGGAAAATCTGACTTAAGCCGGTATCACACGAGAACTTTTTTAGTCAACATTGGATAATCAACATTTTTCTAGCAACATTTCTGGAATACTTTTCACTGGTACCGGAAACTAGACTGATGGTAGATGAATTTAGGCAACAACAAAATATTAAATGTTTACCTTATGAACTGCCAGACCAGTGTTAAGGATAAATGTTGAGTGAAACAGCGCTCGTGTGATACTGGCTTTAGGTACGATCGTGACTACAGCAATTTATTTTTATTTTTATCGGTTAATATAGGATTTGTGCACCACAGCTGTTTGTTTACATTTTTATATTTGGTTTTATTTTAGTTTTTGTTGTTTTTCACAGTTATATGATATTGCAGATCTCCATGTAAAGTCAGTGAAAATAGGTTATCCTAAACTGAACAAGATGCGGAACTACAGTTAGACTACCAGGCTAAGTGAGGTACCTTTATTAGTCTCATGGTAACGTGACTATAGTGATGTATCGGATATCCCCCTCCGCCTCCACAGAGCTTCCAGTGAAAATAATGTCAGCATTACTTTCTGCGTCCGCATTTTCAGGCAACAAAATCTCCGCATAATTATCCGCCACCGCATTTTTCAGATAATAAAAGCTCCTCATAATTATCCGCCTCCGTGTCAAAGAACCACAGAGGTTGCGGAACTCCACCCATCCAATACTCGTCCTTTCTCTTTTTGTCATAATCCCTTTTATCTCTCCTTTTCATCCACGTCTCTCCTCTCCGTTCCTCTCACCTGCCAGTCCCTCTTCTTCTGTATTATTTTCTATTAGCTATCTCCCTCTTCCTCCCTCCGTCTCTCATTTTTCCTCTCACTCTCTCTCTCTCTCTCTGGCAATAGGCATCTATATCTGGACGCTCAACCAGCGGGAGTGTTGCCACAACAAGGGACTATCTTACCTCCGCAGTTTTATCTACAACCGCAATTTATGAGAAATAGATTATCCGGCTCTAAAATTTGGTATCCGATACATCACTATCCTAGACTAATACCAAATGTTCTACCGTTCCTGAACTAATTAATCACTGCAATCGGCAATCTATTCCACACACCTAGGCTACAACTCTCCCCAAACAAGTGCTTACCTATATCTTTCCTAAAGCGGAACTTATCCAATTTGAAGCCATTTGAACGAGTTATCTCGCTGTTATTAAGCTTTAAATTGTCTGGTCAACATTTTCTAGCCTAATATAAAATGACATAAACAAGGAATAAAATGTTAGTATAAAAAGTAAACAACGCACGCACACAACACTAATTATACTATAGGCCTTCCTATATTGTAAACAACGCACGCACACAACACTAATTATACTATAGGCCTTCCTATATTGTAAACAACGCACGCACACAACACTAATTATACTATAGGCCTTCCTATATTGTCCCATGAATGAAAATCACCAAAATATAGCGAATACAAATGGGTGATAGCATTATTTATAGGCTATTGCCCAATCATCTACAGCCTACGGCCCTACGGCATCAACAAATGGACACATTGTAGTTGTTAGGTGAGGGTTAGCCTTTTATCCAACGTACTAGGTCATGTTACTGGATATTTATGATTTTAATAATTGATACGCTTTCGATAAATCTGGTTATATGGGTTTGAAATTTGGGAAAACATGAGCCGATTTCCGACATTTGGTTACTGTCTTTTTCGACTCTTAAAACTCGCAAAATCCGAGCCAAGTTTTGCCAAAACTTGGCTCGGGTTTTCCAATAATCGGGTTTTAGGGGTTTGCAATTTCGGGAAACCTGAGCCAAATTTCTAAATTAGGTTACTGTATTCTTTTACTCTTAAAACTCGCAAAATCCCAGCCAACTTTTGCCAAAACTTGGGTCGGATATTCGATATATCGGCTTTTATGGGTTTGTAAATAAAGAAAACCCAAGCCAAATATACACATTACGTCACTGTTTTTGTTTTACTCTACAAACTCGCAAAATGCGAGCTAACTTTTGCCAAAACCTGCCTATGGTTTTCGAAATCTTGGGTTTTATGCCTTTAAAAAACCTTAAAACCCGAGCCATGTTTTGCTAAAATACGCTGTTATCGCCGTTTTACGTATTTAACCCCTCATTTTCCCTGTTCTTCATAGCCCTCCCCACTATCGGGCTAAAGATCGTTGTATAATGGGGAAAACGGTTTTTCCGAGGCTTGTAATTAATTCCAAACACTATGACTATATTGATGAAAAGTAACAGAGAAAAATACGAAAATCCATGGGAAAATTAGTGACATTAATATTCAAATGTTCCCTACTCTGTCCCAACGAGGATAAATTCAGATCATAACCCCAAAGAACAGCCACTCTGGTCACAGACTCCTACCTACTAAATTATCAACAGTGCCGTGCTATGATCAAGAAGGGTGCAGTGCCGTGCTATGATCAAGAAGGGTGCAGTGCCGTGCTATGATCAAGAAGGATGCAGTGCCGTGCTATGATCAAGAAGGGTGCAGTGCCGTGCTATGATCAAGAAGGGTGCAGTGCCGTGCTATGATCAAGAAGGGTGCAGTGCCGTGCTATGATCAAGAAGGGTGCAGTGACTTTAATAAGGAAAACCACCCTGTAAACTGTTACCTCTATAAGAGGCCACCACCCCTCCTCCTCTTTTACAGTATGTCACCCTGCCGTAATCAAAAGCACCAGCCCAAAGCAGATAATTGGTGCAACACAGTTCCGAGCGATTGAAATGTGGACACAAAAGCTAAGGTTGGATCACACTGGTCAAGGGCACCCTCGGCCACTGGACCAACAAAAGATCACAAGAAGAACATGAAGGTAAAGGCATATACAAGTAGGAACCTCAACCAGGGAAAGTCCACATGTATATACCAATACGAAAAATAATAGTATTTCCTAATTGAACTCTCACAATCACAACCCCCGTCACTGGTTCACTATAGTTGGTCTAACACTGGCGGACCCTCGCAACAATAGTCTAGTTGGGGCTACGGCGACTAGGTGCTAATTACTTAAGAACTGACTGAATAAGCAAAACGTTATATTAAACAGGTAATTATTAAAATTAGCAAACAATATGTGGCTATTAACCATTAATTACTAATTATTAAAAGGATTACACAAGTAATTAAAGCAATTACACAATGAAGAAAACATCCGTTTGACGGATTTTCACCAAATTTCACACGAACCTTCGGTGCGTAAATGCGACGGTAATTAATAACAGATTTTTTGAATTTGTGCAATAGTTATGATTTTAGGTCCAACATATAGTTTTGCCCCCCCCCCCCCTCAGAACCCCCACCCCCCACCCTCTACCTATTCCCAAGCAATGATGATGGTGTTCTGTGTGTGTGTGCCCCGTAGGGACACTCACACAGAACACCATCGTTCAGGGGGCGAAACAAAAACTCGCCCCCATTTGTTAGGTTAAGTTACTTTAGTTGACATTAGGTGACAATTGTAGTGATGTTGATAGTAGTAGTGATGATGGTGGTACTATTAGTGATGATGGTAGTAGTAGTGATGATGGTGACAATTGTAGTGATGATGATAGTAGTAGTAATAATGGTGGTAATATTAGTGATGATGGTAACCCTTCGCAGAGTTGGGTATGCCGTTTTGATTTTGGGCAAAACGGCACGTCTACTTTATTAATAAAGGGATACGAAAAAACACTCAGCTATTGTTATGGACTATGCTCCCAGGCCGGTGACAGCTCTCCAAGATATCCGTGGCGCTATATAATCCTGGTGTCATGTTATGGTGTCAAATCCAGGGGCACACGACGGGGGCTGGTGTTAGCACAAGAGTAGCCGAGAGTACAGTGAGTTATCTGTTCAATCCTGGCCTCATACCAGAACATGGGTAAATCCATTAATAAGGAAGGGGGGGGGGGGGAATCATATGCACCATGTGTAACCCCGTAATACACCACCTTATTCACTACCCATAATCTATACCCACATACGGCCCTTAATCTGTTCCCCATGCCATCAGAAAACAAGATATTACTCTGTAATATCGATCAATTATAAGGATATGCTTTATAACCCGGCAAACTACCGAACCACTTAGTTGTCGGCATTCGCTCCTCTCTCACTTCGATTGACGAAGGGTATTAGAGTGTTTCTAAAATACCATCTACTCTGTTTCTAGTCGTACTAGCAAAAAGGGTAATAGAACAAAAGTGCCGCAAAGTAATTGATTAGGTTAGAGTTAAAATATCAAGGAGATCCGATGAATAATAAAGGAGTTAGAAAATACGCCCCTCCTAATTTGAATATAAATGTCACAAGAAATAATGGCAAGACAAATAGATCCAGATATACTGTACACCAGATATAGATACATAGGTTGGTTACAGACACAATGTATGGGAATGTACCTGTACGTCTGGAAAACAATAGTTTTGGCATAACCTCACAGGAGTAATTACACGCTCCTGTGACAATATATATATATATATATATATATATATATATATATATATATATATATATATATATATATATATATATATATATATATATATATATATATAAAAAATATATATATATATATTATATGTGTGTGTGTGTGTGTGAGTGTAAAGAGTTTAATGGCACCAGTAACACTAATATGGCGAACATTGGCCAATCTCTGTTTGCTAAAAGGTCTCTACTGAACACTTAGGGTTATAAATGAGCGAGGTGGAATCAGCAATAGGGTCATTAGGCTAATTGGATATTATGTGTTGATAATAACTATACCAATGACAAACTTGGTGAGGAACAGTAGCCATTAACTAGGGATATTAACTCAAGAACGGCGACATTCCTTCCAGAATGGTTTACTGGACGAATTAATGCGATAAGATGGCACATATATATATATATATAAAAAAAAAAAAAAACAGTGCCAGTGCAATGGAAGCAATATATACAGTAATTAGGTGTCATGTCTCCTTACAACTACCTCCTGTCCTCCCCTTTCACATAGCAACCTGAAGTTAGTTCAATATTCGATATTCGATATTCGATATTCGAAATTTCGGTAATTTTCATATTTTCATGATATTGTTACTAACAGTACATTTTCGTTATGTCCGTGTCACATACCAATTTCTATGAGGAAGATCGATATCAATATTAATTATACACAAAATATTATGGATAAATCGAAGTCCTGAACTTTGGCAAATCATATCAATACCACAAGATACTGGGTCTATATCACACATATTGTACTAATATTGTTGTGTTACATACCAATACCACAAGATACTGGGCCTATATCACATATCTTTTACTAATATGGTTGTGTTACATACCAATACCACAAGATACTGGGCCTATATCACATATCTTTTACTAATATGGTTGTGTTACATACCAATACCACAAGATACTGGGTCTATATCACACATATTGTACTAATATGGTTGTGTTACATACCAATACCACAAGATACTGGGTCTATATCACACATATTGTACTAATATGGTTGTGTTACATACCAATACCACAAGATACTGGGTCTATATCACACATATTGTACTAATATTGTTGTGTTACATACCAATACCACAAGATACTGGGTCTATATCACACATATTGTACTAATATTGTTGTGTTACATACCAATTTCAAGGAGTAAGATCGATATCAATATTAATTATAATATAAGTAAACAAATATTATGGAAAAATCGAAGTCCTGAACTTTGGCTATTCATATTGTTACGTATCTTGATTTAGAAGTGGTTAACTAAATAAATAAAGACAGAACAGTTAATATGAAAGTGTAGCAAACAGCTGAAGGCCAAAAGAACGTAAAATATTAAAGTCAGTTCTGTTGTTACTTTTATTGCTTTTCCCTCAGTTGTTGGGACAGTTATCCTTTATACTCTGATACACTTCAATTATATTTAATCAGGAAACTATTTAAAGTTAACATTGAATGTTTAATATGAAATAGGCTATTAATTACGAATACAAAAGTTCGGTTGTAAGCAAAGTTTTAAGACACTAGAATATCTCAATTAATCTTGATTATCAGCAAAGTATTAAGATCTTTTTATATAATTAATTTAAGTTTGTTAACCCTTTAAAGATTGTTTTACTCTTTATATTATCTCTTTATTCTTATTACTGAAAGACATTTGAGTAAATAAAAATGGTAAGAAAATATTATAAAGTCACATATAAAATGGAATTGTATTTATAAACGTAAATAAGGTATTTTACAATTAATCAAAATAATAAGCAATGAAAGTTATGCTAGATTTCAGGATCGTTTTGCATACGTTCTGATTTCACTAAAGTACAAATTAAAGTTTAGTAGTCTTAAGTAGACAATATCATTTATAGGACTTTTACAATGCCTATTCCGAATAATAGCTTTACATAAAGTCAGGTAAGTATTTAACTTATACAAGGCTTAATCATTAATTATGAATGACAATAGCCTTTCATCCAGTTAGTTAATTGTTAACAGGTAAAGTAGTCAATATTCAATCATAAATCATCTCTGAATCAAACATTAATTCTAATCACCAAAAGTAAACAGTAATTCAAAATATATATCTCTCCAATTAAACATATATGATTCCTCCAATCACAAAATCTTAAATCAAATGAGTGTATGTTTCTGACATACCTCTGGTTAATTAACAGTCACGAATAATCCCTAACTAACGAGTAAGAGGTCGCTCCCTGACGCTGCTTAACATATAATAACCCCTATTATACAAGCCTGTGAAGTCTGTCTCGTCTCCCCAACACTCTGCTCGTCTCTCCCCAGCTAAGAATGTACTAGTTTTAACTATCAAATCTCAGGCTTACATATCATTTCCCGGACCAAGCTAATCCAATCAGAAGTCAGGAAACAGATGCCTAATCCAATCCGATGCAGGCAGGATGTGAGAGCCAATTACAGACGAAAAGCAGGTGAACGAGGCCGCGCGAGTGGTGGGACAGTAGGGAGAAGGGGCTGGTTCCGCCTCGTCTCAAGCCCCCCATCCAGTAGTTTCCCCCCCCCCCCCATATTGTGGAATGTGAAGAATGTGTGTGGAATGTCACATCCACACCAGCTTGGCTGCTTTCTCTCTCTCTCTCTCTCTCTCTCTCTCTCTCTCTCTCTCTCTCTCACTCTCTCACTCTCTCGTCACGTAGGTGTAAATTCGCGTTCAACAGGTTGGACTGGTCACACGTCACATCTTGGTTATCTTCCAGATATCACAATATCAATACCACAAGATACTGGATCTATATCACTTATCTTGTACTAATATGGTTATGTTTCATAACAATTTTAAGGAGGAAGATCGATATCAATATTGATTATAATATAAATACAAAAATATTATGGAAAAATCGAAGTCCTGAGCTTTGGCAATTCATATCAATACCACAAGATACTGGGCCTTTATTACATATCTTGTACTAATATGGTTGTGATACATATCAATTTTGAGGAGGAAGATCGATATCAATATTTATTTGTATATAATAGTAAAACTATTATGGACAAATCGAAATCCTGAACTTTGGCTATTCATATCAATACCACAAGATACTGGGCCTTTATTACATATCTTGTACTAATATGGTTGTGATACATATCAATTTTGAAGAGGAAGATCGATATCATTATTGATTATAATATAAATAAAAAAATATTATGGAAAAATCGAAGTCCTGAACTTTGGAAATTCATATAAACACCACAAGATACGGGGTCTTTATCATATATCTTGTACTGATATGGGTGAGTTACATACCAATTTTAAGGAAGAAGATCGATATCAATATTGATTATATTATCTATACAAAAATATTATGGACAAATCGAAGTCCTGAACTTTGGATATTCATATCAATACCACAAGATACTGGGTCTATATCACATATGTTGTACTGATATGGTCGTGTTACATATCAATTTTAAGGAGGAAGATCGATATCAATATTTACTCAAATATAACACAAATAATATTGAGGAAAAATAGAAGTTCTCACCCTTGGATATTAATATCAATACCAAAAGATATTGCATGCTTTTATTAGTATGGTCGTCTTTCATTAACTATTTTAGGAGGAAGATCGATATTAATATTACTTATATAATTAATCTAAAGATATTGGACAAATACCACACATATTGTACTAATATGGTTGTGTTACATACCAATTGTAATGAGAAAGATATATATTAATATTAATCTTAAATTTAAAAGTAATATATATATATATATATACTGTATATAGATATATATATATATATATATATATATATATACAGTATATATATATATATATATATATATATATATAATATTCTATTAAAACGAAATATATTATGGAGGAATCGAAACCTGGAACTTTGGATGCTATTATCAATACCACAAGATAATGGATATATATCACACATCTTGTAGCCTACTAATATTGTCGTGTTGCATACCAATATTTATGAGATGTCAACGTTCACCACCGCCAATGGCTCTCCTCTCACACTAATGACCCACCTGGTGAAGAAGCCTACGTCTTTTCTATCCTAAATGACCTAGAGCAGTTAGTTCAGCAACCCACCCGTATCACCGGACAATGCATCGGAGATCGGCCCAACATTCTTATCTTTGTTTCTAACTTCTAACCCTTCTTCTTATACTGTCGATCTTTCCTCTCCTTTGGGCTCCTCCGACCATAAACTTATCTTTGTCACCTGTCCTATCTCTCCAGTACGGCCACCCGATCCTCCTAGCCGGCGGCGCTTGTGGCACATTGGCGCTGCCGACTGGGAGGCTCTCCGGCAGTACTTCTTTGATTTCCCATGGAATGATTTCTGCTTCCGTGGCCGGGGACCCTCGGAGAGTGCTGAACGCATTACCGAGGTAATCCTATCGGGCATGGAAGCATACATTCCATTCTCTTTCTCTCAGACTAATGCTAAAATATCTTGGTTTACTCACGCTTGTTCTACTGCTGTCCGCAATAAGGAGGAAGCATTCAAATGGTACCGACGCCTTAAAACTCAAGACTCTCATTCTTCCTATGTTTCTGCCCGGAATCAAGCCAAACCTGTTCTTCGACTTGCCAAACACTCTTTCATCAATAATAAATGCACTGGACTATCCAACTCTAGCTCTTACCAAGCTTTCTGGCATCTACCCAAAAACCTCTCCAACAATTTCTCTTCCTCATCTTTCCCTCCCCTTTCCCACTCTGATGGCACAACAAAGCTTTACTCTTCGCTCAAACTTTTGCTAGAAACTCAACCTTGGATGATTCCGGTGCTATTCCTCCCTCTCCACCCTCCTCTCTCTTACTTATGCCTAATATCCTAATCTCTTCTAAAGATGTACTTTCTACCCTCTCTGGGCTTAACACTAATAAGGCGTACGGTCCGGACGGACGGTGTTCCTCCTGTTGTTCTCAAAAACTGTGCTTCTGTGCTGACTCCCTGCCTAGGCAAACTCTTTCGTCTCTGTCTATCCTCTAACGTCTTCTCTTCATGCTGAATGTTTGCTCACATTCAACCTGTCCCAAAGAAGGGTGACCACTCTCAACCCTCCAAATATCGTCCAATTGCTCTCATCTCTTGTCTTTCTAAAGTTTTTGAAACTATTCTTGCTTCTAAATTTCTTAAGCATTTCTCTTCTCCTAATCTGCTCTCAGATCGCCAGTATGGCTTCCTTAAGGGTTGCTCTACTGGTGATCTTCTTTCATATCTTACTAACTCTTGGTCATCCTCCTTTCGGGACTTCGGTGAGACTTTTTCTATTGCACTAGACATATCAAAAGCCTTCGATAGAGTCTGGCACAAATCTTTAATTTTTAAACTACCCTCCTTCGGTTTCTATCCCTCCATCTGTGCCTTTGTCTCTAATTTCCTTTCCGGCCATTCCATAGCCGCGGTTGTGGACGGCCATCGTTCACTTCCTCACCCTATAAACTCCGGTGTTCCTCAGGGCTCTGTCCTATCTCCTATTCTCTTTCTAATTTTTATAAATGATCTCCTCAACTGTACCTTAATTCCCATCCATTCATACGCAGACGACTCAACCTTACACTACTCCATTAGTTTTTCAGAACGCCCCAGCCAGCAATCCCTCAACGACAAATGTAATAGTAGGGTCATTTGCTTGGAATCCGTGACCATTTTGTTCCTACCTTTTTCTCTCGATGGATTTGACAACCTGAACCATTTTAAAGGAAAATTAGCTCCTATGCCCCTCTGAAAAATGACGGCTAACTCTGCTAGAGCCCAATATTCAAAATGGCCACCAACGCCATCTTGAAAAACATGAAATGTAATATCTCTGGCATCAGATGAGCTACAAGGACGAATGAGGTGTCCTTTTTCACTAATTCTGGCATTACAAATCCACTGGAATGGTTATTGTATTGTATTGTATTGTTATTGTATTGTATTATTCAGCTTAGAGCCCTTATTCATTGTTGACTCTATCCATATGTCGAGGGCGACACACGAATATGGTTTTCCTGTCATTGACTGTGCAAACATACCACTCTCCATGAATGCAGCCTGATCGACAGGAAGGGTATCAAGCACTGCGGTGAAATCGGGGAGATGCCGACCATACTTGTCATTATCATAGATTTGCATCAAAGGAAGCATGAGCTTGAGTGAGGACTTGAACTTAGTCCAGTTGCTTGTTCTGATTGCATGGATATTTTGAGTTAGAACCTCAACCATTTCCATGAATGACATCCAGTATTCTGCTTGTGGGGCACCCTCAAAGTCCTTGAAGAGAGCATCAACGAGGTCCTTCAGCTCAGCATTTCTCTCTAGCTCTGCATGTTCATCTTCAAGTTCCTGTGCATCAATCGGATGTCGAAGCTTGGCAAGGGATGCCTTTACTTCTTCAGATAGAGGGGAATCTTCCAAACGTTTGTCTATGACATGGTGGACCAGAGTCTCGTAGAATAGTCGCAAGCAGCGAACCCCACGCTTAACATGTTTTCCATGAAGGGCCTGATCAACAGACCCGTCTGCTATAACACGAGCTGCCACCAACACATCTGAGATGCCAGATCCCTTAAACCTCTTGTATATAGTGTAGATGAACGACATTTGGATGTAGAAGGGTGCCATGAATGGTAAGATTTTGCTGAACAGCTCAGCATTCTCACTTTTCAACTCTAGCATGAGCACGTAGACAGGATAATCACCAACAATTATTGCAAAAGGCATCTTTTTTTCTTCGATTGATTTTGCAAGCTTACACATCACATCATTGAGAATTGTCTTACTGGGTGGGTTGGGATAGGTCATGTGGTATATTGCTTGACTCTTCTCATCTGCATTTGACATGCTGGCGTGAAACCCTGAAAACCCAGGCACAGTCTGTTCTTCTGGCTTAGGTCTCGTTCGGTCATCTTGCGCCCTGGCCAATGCATGGATCACACCACGAATTCTTTGCACCGATGTGTCAGGAGGAGGAGTACTTTGATCAGCTGGTGGCTTCCTGAGAGGTGGTTCCCCACGCTTCGCTGTCTTGTAGGGGTTGACTTTTTGCATATCACTTCCGAGCTCTTTGAGAGTTGTCGAGAGGTTTGATGCAAAGTTGGCACCGGGAACTGGTCTATCCTCATGATTCTCAGAAGGAAGTTCTGTATCAAATGATTCTGGCTGCACAAACATGACATTAGTGCGGTGTGACTGGCCAGCACCGGTCAGTGTGTCGCTCTTGAAGTCATCATTGTCGACTATAGCGATATCAGGCTTACCCTCAGCTAGTTCGAAGGGGCAATCAGATGAGCACTTGAGGTCATTGACCACTCAAAAATCTCGCAGCATAAGTACGTCATTGTAACTGATGCCCAGTCCATCTTTGTGCATTATGTCGACTATCTCCCTACTCTTGGTCAGTCCATGTAGCAAGACAGAGAGATTTATCTCAAATGCAGTGCGTTTTCCAGTGATGTAGCTTGTGAGGATAGATGCAGTCGATTGGACGGATGGACTGTCATCAATTGCAGACTTATTTGGGTGTTTCAGCCATGTGAGCAGCTTCAGCAGGAGCTCACTGAGGTCTTCTTCTCTCTCCAACTCGTGTATATATGGGAGCCAGGGAATAGTATTTGTCCTGATGACTTGCTCTTTGAGTCGTGCCGCAACATTCATCACCAACTGATCATTGCTGACACCCAATGAAGATATTGCCGCCTCGATGTATGTACCTGCTGCTGTTGTATCATATACCAGTTCACTCACATTCTTTTGAATGCGTTCATGAAATCCGATGTCTTCCCCAAATTCATTGACGAGAATTTCCTTTAAGTAGCTGGATTTTACTACTGAGTTATGTCCGTGATTTGAGATAATGCGCTTATAGTCCTGCAGCAGGCCTTGCAGTGTGCGAATTTCATGGTCTTTGAAGATGACTTGACGAATATGATGAAAGAAGAGAGCTTCGGCCTCTCGGAGGTTTACACGCTGCAGATGTTGAGTGCTTTCATCTGAAAGGGGCTTGTGGTCGCTTACATATTTGCGCCAGCACGCACGATGGTAGTGGATTTCCAACCCAAATGCTGTTTGACTATCTGGGATGGATGCAATCAAAGTGTCAAGTCTCAATCTCATGACCTCATCTTCCAGACGGACAGTATGTAACTTGAATTTAGTCCAGGCATCTACTGTTGATAGGAGTAAAATCTGCTTGTCACGATCACTACTCTTGTATGCCCCTTTCATGCACCACACACATAGAGTCTTATCGTGAAGGACACCCATACTGGAGCGGAGCCTTTTAGGTGCACTGGCCTCT
The DNA here is from genome assembly GCA_032716605.1 of Paralithodes platypus. Lineage (NCBI taxonomy): Eukaryota > Metazoa > Arthropoda > Malacostraca > Decapoda > Lithodidae > Paralithodes > Paralithodes platypus. The sequence continues at coordinate 42,851,162 of CM064531.1, read as the reverse complement.
GTGGAAGGGTCTTGTTGATCTGATGCTTCATCTCTTTCAAGACGTTCCTCGGATTTGTGTTTGCGTTTTTCGGCTTGAGAGAGCTTGCGCTTGCTGGATAATGATGCGTAACAAGTGCTATGCATGTGGTGACCCTTTGGTCCCTTCTCCCAATCCACATTTTCATGTATATGTTGAAACTTATCAAGTTCTTTCCATTGTAAAGACTTTTCCCGGATGGATTCCCACTTCTCAGGTGTAATGTTTTCCAAACGATCATCTGCGGTACATCGCTTACCACAGAGTAAAATGCACTCGTATTCATTTAATGTCTTGTCTGGTAACTCTTCACTCTCTCTTCTATTATCCATTATTTCGGTCACTTCACAAGTCGGCGTTTTTCATCAGATGGGCATGCGATCCATCTGAAACAGTAAAAAAGTAATATTAGATATACACCGCAGGCAGAGAACAACAGTGATGATAGCAGCGAAAGTGAGGACAGTGATTCTGATAGTGGCTCATACAGTGAATCATGTAGTGACAGTGAAGTGGCAGATTAGTATGTACAATTAGTATAATACAATACAATAACAATACAATATACAATACAATACAATACAATAACCATTCCAGTGGATTTGTAATGCCAGAATTAGTGAAAAAGGACACCTCATTCGTCCTTGTAGCTCATCTGATGCCAGAAATATTACATTTCATGTTTTTCAAGATGGCGTTAGCGGCCATTTTGAATATTGGGCTCTAGCAGAGTTAGCCGTCATTTTTCAGAGGGGCATAGCGCTAATTTTCCTTTAAAATGGTTCAGGTTGTCAAATCCATCGAGAGAAAAATGTAGGAACAAAATGGTCACGGATTCCAAGCAAATGACCCTACTATAATGAAGCCATAGAACTCTTAAATTCTGATCTAAATACTATCTCTAATTGGGGCAGAGAAAACCTTGTTACCTTTAACCCTCTCCGACATATGACGCTATTTTGAGCCTATTAGGGATACTTTAAAGCCTTTGTTACCATCAGGGGTATTTAGAAACCTTTAGTTTAGTTACTTCAACCTCTGCAGTTGTCTTTGAGTTAGCTGTGGGCAGAAAACTAATTTTGGAGAGGTATTTATAAGAGTAAGAGAACTCTATTTCTTATTGCTAATCTGGCAACCTCTGCATCATATGAGTCTGAAGGGGTTAATGCTTCCAAAACCCAATTTCTACATCTATCTACCCGTCAGGATCTCCCAGCGGACTATCCCTTATTCTTCAACAATACAAAAATCAACCCTTCATCTTCTCCCAATATTCTTGGTGTCTCTTTTTCTTCTGCTATCATTTGGAAGGACCATATTACCAGTCTTGCTAAGGCAGCCTCCCAGAAGCTGGGTGTGCTCAACCACCTTAGGGGGTTCTTTTCCCATGCACAGCTTCTTGCTCTGTACAGGGGCATAGTGCATCCTTGTATTGAGTATTGTTCACATGTGTGGGGAGGTTCCTCTCATACCGCTCTCCTAGACAAAGTTGAAAGGAAGGCCTTTTGTATCATTAAGGGTATAGCCTCTGGGTAGCGAGTTGCCATGTCCATAATAGTTAATAAATAATTGTTACCTTGGGAAGTCTTAGGCAATGGGCCTACAATGTCCACTACCACCCGAGTAAAAGGATTCTCGAAGACGGGCAAGGGCACCAGAGGATGTACAGGCACCTTCTGATTGGGTTTTCCTGTCATCTGGCAAGTGTGACACTCTCTACAAAACTCCACTACATCTGCACGCATTCCTGGCCAGTGAAAGTGGGCTCTGATTCTGTCTAGAGTTTTTCTCACACCTAGGTGTCCTGCCAATGGTATACAATGTGCCATTTCCAAGATATCTCTATGACAAGGTTTGGGGACTACTACTTGATGGACGTCCCAGGCCCCGTCATCGATTGGTCTGTGTGGCTGTCTCCATCTATGCCACAATACTCCTCCTTTGAGGTAGAAACATTCACCACCCTCCTTCTCACATTCCTCTTCACTCACGGCCCTGGCAGCTAACTCCTTGCATTCTCTATCATCTCTCTGTAGCTCTACCAGGCCACTAGGACAATTTGGAGGGGTTTCATGGTCATCGTTAGGGTCAAGATTAGCCATAAAGGTGTCAGATAAATCCACCTCAGTCACATCATCAGGCACAGTTGGAGCGTCATTGACACTCTCATCATTCCTTTCATCAACTCTTACATTCGGTACATTTCTGTCTGAGGGAACTGCTACTTGAGACATTGAACGTGTGACAGCACACACAGGGAAAACTGTTGGCATCTCCTTTTCGAGCTCACCGGTTAGTGGCTCGTTAACAGGGGAAAGTGACAAAATGGGGTCTAGTCGGACCTTCTCACCTGCTACATCATTCCCCAAAAGGAGTGTTACCCCAGGCACAGGGATATCTTGGGACCTACACAAAGCTATGGTGGCCTCACCCTGTAGTAACTCACATTCAATTTCGCCTTTTACCAAGTATGCATAAAATTGGCCTCCAGCACCTCTCATTACAACTGGTTCGCCAGGTGGGCACTCAGTGTAAGGATTCACCATGAGGGTGCTAGTAGAACCTGTGTCTCTCAGAATTTTTACCTCATGCATACAACCATTTAATCTCACGTTGCCAGATGAAATAAAGGGACGGTAACTGTCCTGCACTGATGGTGAAATTATTATTAGCTTAACCCTAGTGGGTTGCACCACACATGCTACTACAGCCCTGTCTAGATGATTTACGTTAGCTGCTAGGTACTCCTTCTGTCGGGAGTCCTGTATTAAAGGAACTTTTGGTGCTAGGTACTCCTTCTGTCGGGAGTCCTGTATTAAAGGTACATAATATGGAGTTTGATTTGAGATACGGCGGCAACTGTCTACCCCGATCTCTCTGTTCTCTCCTTGGCCCAGCACTGATAAGCTAGGTGGCCTCTCTTGCCACAAAAAGTATATTCTTTAGGAGATACGGGAACGTTCCCTCTTTGAGCATTACTATTAATTTGGGCCCCACCTCTGTTACCATTGCCCTGAGTCGCATTTTTAGTTGGGGGAACAATTCTATTTTGGCTAGCTGGGGAAGACGTTACAGGCTTGTGACTGGGTCTGTCAGATTTGTGATTGAGATACTTAAAATTAGAACTAGAATTATCGTAGGGCTTCTTTCCACGAAATTTGTTGTTGAGCACGTATGTGTCAGCCATGTCAGCGGCGTCGGCAAGACAATCTACCTTTTTCCCCTTTAAATGATAGGATACAGAAGAATCAATTTTCCATAGGAAATTTTCTAACAGGACCAACTCCTTCAGATCGTTGTAGCTTGTGACTTTCTTACTGTTGACCCAATGATTGAAAGTTTTAGTCATGGTCCTGGCAAATACCTTATGGGTTTCTTCTACTTTCTTCTGTTTTTTACGGAAAGATTGCCTGTAAGCCTCAGGCTGCAATTGATAGGTTTTTAGGATAGCTTCTTTGAGATTGTCATAATCCTGCCTAACCTCTGCTACTTCTGACTAATACGTGGCTCGAGCCTGCCCTGTCAAAACGGTTTGTAACATAAAAGGCCATTGATCTCTTGTCCACTTCATACCTCCAGCAACTTCCTCAAACAAAACAAAGAAATCCTGCACATTATCCTCAGTGAAAGGTGGAATGACACTAGTCATAGTCAATCCCAGAGGGGGAGCAATTAAGGGAGCATTTGTATCGGCATTTAGTTGAGCCGTACGATATTGATATTCACATTGTTCGGTCGTTGCGCTGGTATTTATTCTGGCTAGTTCTATATTTAAACTGGCTAGTTCCAGTACTTGATCACCGGTCAAACCAGGTGGCAATTGTTCATCAAGTTGGCTAGGTTTACTCGGGATCCCACCAACTGCTCCGTCACCCTCCCCGCCTTCTACAGGGAACAGGTGGGTTTTTATGGTCTGAGCCACCTCTACTTTGGACATGTTTGAGACAGTTAATTGGAGATGTGAGGCAAGCACTTTCAGTTCGGATTTTGACAGACAGTCAATATCAGGGGCTGTGGGTTCTGATTCTATGAAAACTCGAGCATCTTCGTCATTAATTAGATGAGGCATGATTAATATTTGATTTTTAAGTAGTGAAACGGTAATGAAACGAATCCTGGCGAGGTCGCCACTCTTCTGTTACATATCTTGATCCTCAAGTGGTTAACTTGATGAATCTAGATAGCACAGAGATATATATTAAGGTATCAGTCAGCTGAAGGCAAAACAAAAGTAAAATCTAATAAAATTATTTCCTGTTGTTGCTTCCTTTCCTTTTGGATCTTAGGACTTGGTATTTTTTATTGACTGATTGATACTCTTCAATTATGAAAAATACTGAAACTAATTAAAGTCATGTAGTATTTATAAAGAATTATTATTTAACTGAAGCTTAGTAGGCTATGGTTATGAACCAAATAAGTTATATCTAAAGAAGGACTATTCATTCTATAAAAAGTCTTGAAAGATAAATATTAAAGTAAGAATATTTCTGTCTCTTAACCCTTTTTTGAAATGAATAGATAGTTTTCTTATATGTCCTTTTATTTATATTTAATGTAGTTATTATTCTTGGTTCTTGTCTTACGTTAATAGTATTATATTATTATTATCATCAGGAGTAATATCAAAGTCACATAAAAAGTTAGATATATATTTAATAATTAGATAAATGTATATCTTAACCACGTAACATTGAGGTTTGATTATGAGTAAATTAAGTTACAGGATCGCTTCATAGATTCGATTCAGGTCTCACTCAAATAATATGAAAAGCAAAAATAATATTTTGAAGCTAAAAGAATTTTCTTCAGCTTAGGAAATCACTAGAAGTAACATTAAAACAGCCATGTTAGTCTAAGGCGATATTACTAATATGAGACAATAGTATCACCGTACTAAGCACCGTTAAGCAATGTAAGCTTAATTAAAAGAAAATGAAAGAACTCGTAAGTATTAATATAAAACAATAGTATTACTTTCATCATAACCCAATTACTTAAAGAGTTGCTTTAGTCCACAAGTCAGTCAACTAAAATAGTTAAGTACATAATAGTAGCGTTAACGTTAATTCGCAATCAAATAGTTAAGTACATAATAGTAGCGTTAACGTTAATTCTCAATAACGTTAATTCCCAATCAAATAGTTAAGTACATAATAGTAGCGTTAACGTTAATTCCCAATCACATATCTCACATAACAACATATCAACATAACGTAAGTGTTTACACCGAACACACTTAACACACACTTATATAATCTGACTGACAGTCACAAACCCATTATAATACTTCACCCCGTCTTCCTCCAGCTGCAAGTTCACCTTCCCAACTCCAAATGAGACTGATTTGAATGCCCACTACTCGGGTCTTATATACTAAACAATGATGGTGTAGGAACGAATCAGGAGGCGGGATATGGTGCGCGCCCCAATCACAGCTCCTCGAGTTGCGTAGCAGGTGCGTGGACCAATGGAATCTCCTGGCGTCGATCATACGTCATAGCGTCGGGTTACTTACTTACTTGTTACTTGGTGTGGAGTTTCTCAGCCGCGCTCCGTCACTAGATGTGACGCTCGTCGCAGCTGCCCTTTAAACCATCTAGCACTTGTAGTCTTGTCTCACAGTGCCATCTTCTAAGTCATAACACTCCCTGAACAAATGTGTTTTAAGTGACTTTTTAAAGGCCTTTATGTTCGTTCGCACACCTTTTCACATTAACTGGTAGATTATTATAAAGTCTCGGTGCACTCTTTTCGAAGGCCCTAAATCCAAATTCATGATTGCACCGTGGCTCATTCAATTGATGCAGCACGTTGCCATGTCTCAGCATCATATCAGTGCCAACATTGAAGTCTTCCAATAAGTCTCGCACATATTCCGGCTTTCCAAAGTTCAAAGCTTGATACACTATAACACACAGTTTGAATATGATCCTCGCTTTCACCGGCAGCCAATGCAGGTCAATTAATGCCGGCGTTATACTCGTACGGAATGGTAAACTCTTTATTATTCTTGCTGCTCTATTCATTATAAGTTGTAGTTTTCGTAGCAAGTAATTTGGTAGTCGATAATATAGAGAATTACAATAGTCTAATTTACTAATTACATGATTGTGGATCAACATTTTGGTTGTATTAATATCCAGATATTTTCTCACAAAAGCAATATTCCTCAGATGATAGGCAGAGATTCGCACTGTTTGATTAATCTGGTTTTTAAATGACAGTTCACTATCAACCAAGACTCCCAAATCCTTCACCACACTACTCACAGTCATCACACTATCATTGATATTGAGGCTTTGCACGCCCAGTCTCTCAAGGTTCACCCGTCTGCCTACTAATAGGCATTCAGTTTTATTTTCATTTAATTTCAGTTGCTTTGACTCCATCCACTTCCCAATGTCTTTTAGTAAACCACTAATCTTCTCCTCAACATTCACCTCGTCACTTAGTGCCAGATAGAATTGGGTGTCATCCGCAAACAGCTTGAATTTCACTCCATGTTTCATTAATATGCTAGATAGTGCAATTGTATATATACAGAATAGAATTGGTCCAAGAACACTCCCTTGAGGGACGCCCCTCTCTAGATGCTTCATCTCTGAGAATTTATTACTTATTTGCACACAATAAGTTCTGTTAGTAAGGTAACTTTGAAGGTATTCCAGCGCATTACCATCAATACCAATAGCTTTACAGTCTTCTATTAGTAAGCTATGCACCACTGTATCGAACGCAGCACTCAAGTCCAACAAAATTAAGATTCCACACTTCGCATTGTCCATTTGCACGAGTAAATCATTAATCACAGAGCACATCGTGGTTTCCGTAGAGTAAAGTCTTCTATATGCGGACTGGTTGTCTGGGAGAGCCTTCACTAAACTCAAGTGATCCCATAACTGACCCAGAATTACATTTTCAGTAATTTTTGATAGAAATGTTAAATTGGAAACAGGCCTAAAAGAGCTCAAGCATTGAGAATCAAGGCTCCCTTTAATAATAGGCTTCACAATCGCATTCTTTTCAGACGATGGAAATACATTATTTGCAATGCTACAGTTTATTATGTCAACATATATGTCCAGAAAACTGTTAACATTTTTACTGTGCACTATTTCACGTATCGGTATAGGATCATTACTACAATGGGTAAGTTTGGCTTTCGTAACTATGGATTTAACTGTATTCAGATCCGTCATAGTAAATTCTGTTAACTTAGTCACAGTAGGCTCAGCTACAACAACGTCTTGAGTCTCGACTACTCCAAAATTTCCAACAATGGCATTAATTTTATCACAAAAAAAGTCAGAAAAATCATTCGCCAATGTCATATCCGGAATCCCTTCTGGTAACTTATTTTTCTTCTTGTTTCCCGTCAAGTTGTCAAGTACCACACACAGCTTATTCATGTCAGATCCAGCTTCTTTTGCTTTATTTATATAGTATTCACGTTTTCTAAGCACAATGAGCCTGTTTTCTATATTCCGAGCTCTTTTATAGTTATCTCTTGCCTCTTCGGTTCGTAGACGTCTCCATAGCCTCTCATATTTCTTCTTGGCCTTTTTTGCTCTTTGAATATCAGCATTAAACCACGGCGCACTATCAACTATTACTATTTCCTTTTCAATAATGGGGCACCGTGAGCACAGTGTTCTCTTTTCTTAATTAGTATTTCATTCGCAACAGTCGATATTAGTAGTTGTGGCTCAAATTTTCTTTTTGACCTACACTTTATTGTCTTAGATTGTCTAGGTTTACTTACAAACGGCATGGTAAAAGTAACTAGTTTATGGACCGGCGAAATACAACACTCATCTTCAACATACAGCTCATTTATCATATCGCTTTCTCTATTCGTAGAAACCAAGTCTAATGCATGACCACCTCTTGAAGTTGCAGTATGCACTTTATTTATCAAGTGGAAAGACTCCATCAATTCTATAAAGATAGTAGCATAGTAATAATTTGGAACATCCACCCACAGATTAAAGTCACCAAAGACGAATGTATTCGTACTAACCATATCAATTGTTTCCAAGTATAATCTAAAATCATCAATAAATGTACTGGCACTTAAATTTGGGGGTCTATAAACAACAATAAAAGTACATTTCCAGCCTCCAATCTCACAGCCCACCTGTATATGTTCAAAACTACCGAACCTTGCAGATTTACATATTTTCGTCTTCTTAAACGTGTTTGTAAGAAAAATTCCCACACCACCACCTCCCTTCCCTTTTCGTGGATTGTGCAGGAAGGTATGCGTTAAAGGAGTCATTTCAAGTATTTTAGCAGTATCGTATTCACTCAGCCATAGATGGTGTATGGTGAAGGTTTTGACGACAGATAGACACAAGCTTTGGGGACGATCACATATCCCCGGGAGACTCCCTCGCAACATAGGGAAATTCTCCGTGTATATTTAATCTACTTTGTTTGAATACATATCAACGTGGTTTTGGATACAATAGAGATCTTTTCCTTTATATACATTATAAGGAATGGTGGTGGCGATTATCTATCTACATTATCTATCTATCTATCAATCAACGAGAGTGCAGGACGGAGAGCTGAGATTTAACCTACATCAACCTACTACAAACTACAATAACCTAGATATAACTCGGGGCTGTACGGCCAGGCAGCTTAGGGAACAACAACAACAACAACCTAGATATAACTCATAAGGATAGACACCTTAAGTCTTCCTACTTGGAGTTAATGGTTAACCCTTATCATTAACTATATAGGAGCGTACCTCAAAACGTCTTCCTAACATAGGTTAACTATACTTGGCTCGAACGTCCCTTGATTTTGGCCCTGTCACTCTTTCAACTTTGGGGGAGGCACTCGCTATAGGCAGTTCTGCCTTTTGCCTCCCTCAATCACATAAAAAAAAAAAAAAAAAAAAAAAAAAAAAAAAAAAAAAAAAAAAAAGGCTACTCTACCATTACCTACCATTATCCAGTCTACTCTACCATTACCTATCATTATCCAGGCTACTCTACCATTACCTACCATTATCCAGTCTACTCTACCATTACCTATCATTATCCAGGCTACTCTACCATTATCCAGTCTACTCTACCATTATCTACCATTATCCAGTCTACTCTACCATTATCCAGTCTACTCTACCATTATCCAGGCTACTCTACCATTACCTACCATTATCCAGTCTACTCTACCATTACCTATCATTATCCAGTCTACTCTACCATTACCTATCATTATCCAGGCTACTCTACCATTACCTACCATTATCCAGTCTACTCTACCATTACCTATCATTATCCAGGCTACTCTACCATTATCCAGTCTACTCTACCATTATCTACCATTATCGAGTCTACTCTACCATTATCCAGTCTACTCTACCATTATCCAGGCTACTCTACCATTATCCAGTCTACTCTACCATTATCCAGGCTACTCTACCATTACCTACCATTATCCAGTCTACTCTACCATTATCTACCATTATCCAGTCTACTCTACCATTATCCAGTCTACTCTACCATTACCTACCATTATCCAGTCTACTCTACCATTATCCAGTCTACTCTACCATTACCTATCATTATCCAGGCTACTCTACCATTACCTACCATTATCCAGTCTACTCTACCATTATCTACCATTATCCAGTCTACTCTACCTTTATCTACCATTATCCAGTCTACTCTACCATTACCTATCATTATCCAGTCTACTCTACCATTACCTACCATTATCCAGTCTACTCTACCATTATCCAGTCTATTCTACCATTATCTACCATTATCCAGTTATCCTGTTTCCTGAATGTTCCAGTGATCAAGTGTTCTTGATTCATCTCTGTAAATATCCAACCACTAAACCACTAATTCGTGAAGTTAAAACCACTTCAACACACCGAGAGTCTACCAGTCTACAGATATGAAAGAAGATCACCAGTAGAGCAACCCTTAAGGAAGCCATACTGGCGATCTAAGAGTAGATTATGAGAAGAGAAATGCTTAAGAAATTTTAAAGTAAGAATAGTTTCAAACACTTTAGAGATGCAAGAAATGAGAGCAATTGGATGATAGTTGGAGAGTTGAAAGTGGTCACCCTTCTTTGGGCCAAGTTGAATGAGAGCAAACTTTCAGCAAGAAGAGAAGACGTTAGAGGAGAGACAGAGATGGAAGATTTTGCCTAGACAGGGAGTCAGCACGGAAACAACGTTTGTTAGTACAACAGGAGGAACACCGTCCGAACCGTACACCTTAATATTAAGCCAAGAGAGGCTAGAAAGTACATCTTTAGAAGAGATTAGGCTATTAGTCATAAGAAGGAGAGGGAGGAATAGCACCGGAATCATCCAAGGAAGAGTTTCTAGTGAAAGTTTGAGCAAAGAGTTCAGCTTTCTCAGAATAAGAGGTGATAGTTGTGCCATCATATTGAAACAGGGGAGGGAAAGACAAGGAGGAATAATTGTTAGAGAGGTTATTGGCTAGATGCCAGAAAGCTTTGGAAGAGCTAGAGTTGGATAGTTCATTGCATTTATTATTGATGAAAGAGTGTTTGGTGAGTAGAAGACCAGATTTGGTTTGATTTCGGGCAGAAACATAGGAAGAATGAGGTACTTACTGTAAGTGTGAAGGTGTCGGTACCTTTTGAATACTTCCTCCTTATTGCGGACAGCAGTAGAGCAATAGTGAGTAAACCAAGATTATTTGCATTAGTCTGAGAGAAAGAAAATTAAATGTATGCCTCCATGCCAGAGAGGATTACCTCGGTAATGCGTTCTTCAGCACTCTCCGAGGGTCCCCGGCCACGGAAGCAAAAATCATTCCATGGGAAATACAAAAAAGTACTGCCGAAGAGCTTCCCAGTCGGCAGCGCCAAAGTGCCACAAGCGCCGCCGGCTGGGAGGATTGGGTGGCCGTACTGGAGAGATAGGACAGGTGACAGAGATAAGTTTATGGTCGGAGGAGCACAAAGGAGAGAAAAGATTGACAGTATAAGCAGAAGGGTTAGAAGTTAGAAACAAGTCAAGAATTTGGGCCAAAGCGATCCGGGATACGTGTGGGTTGCTGAACCAACTGCTCTAGGTCATTTAGGATAGAAAAGATGAAGGCTTGTTCACCAGGTTGGTCAGTGGAATGAGAGGAGAGCCATTGGTGGTGGTCTATCTATCTATCTATCTATCTATTGCCTGACGCCGTGATCCCCGAAGGGGTGGCCACGAACGAACCGCCCCCATGCACCTCTGTCCCCAGTCAGTCGACGCCCCTCCCCCCAACCAGCACCGCCTTCGTTCATGTAGTTCCTCACTCCATCCTTCCACCTCATATTCGGTCTACCTCTCCCCCTCTGTCCCTCCACCTCGCTCTCGTACACCCTCTTAGTCATTCTCTCGCTTTCCATACGTTCCATATGGCCGAACCATCTCAAGTTGTTCCTTTTCACACTTTCCAGCACATCTACCTCCACACCACACACCACACCTCCTTCTTACTTCCTCATTAGTCTGTCTATCCCTCCATGTAACTCCGCACGCACTCCTTAAGTAATTCATTTCCACTGCTCTCACTCTTGGTCTGAGTCTCTCAACCAACGTCCATGCTTCGCTTCCGTAAGTCAGTTGTCGGGATTACCACACTGTCATGCAAGGACTTCTTCACTTCCATACTGACCACCCTATTTCTTGTTACTGCTTTTAGCGTTCCTACAACCCTCTTCCCCTGTTGTACCCTCTCCCGCACCTCGTCATCCATAGTCCCATCTTACTCAACACACTGCCCAGATACTTAAAAGAGTTGACGATCTCCATAGCCTGACCGTTCAGCTTCACCTCACACTCTGTGACTTCACCCCTTTCGAAGACCATAACCTTGCTCTTCCCCGTATTTACCTTCAAATTCCGTTTTTCGCACACTGTTCCAAACTCATTTACCAGACCCTGCAACTCCCATTCATTATCACTCATCAGAACTGTATCATCCACAAACAGCAGTATAGGTAGCTTCCACTCAATTCCCTCCCTTTTCAGCGATACACCAACATCCACTGCTCTTGATAGTATTTCTTTCATAACTCCATCCATATATACAGTAAACAACCACGGGGACATCACACACCCCTGTTTCAAACCAACATTCAGGTCAAAGAACTCGCTCTGCTCACTCTCCACACGTACTTCCGCCTTTGCACCCTCATACATGCTCTTCACTGCTTTCAGCAACTTGCCCTCTACTCCGTATATTCTAAGTACTTTCCACAAACCTTCTCTATCCACTCTGTCATAGGCCTTCTCCAAGTCCATAAAGGCAACATACACCTTTTGTTTCTTCTCCAGATACTTCTCCACAACACAATTCAGGGTAAAAATCTGATCTACACATCCTCTTCCCTTCCTAAAACCTCCCTGCTCGTCGCCTATCCATTTCTCCGTTCTCACTCTCACTCTCTCAATCACTACCCTACTGTATACCTTCCCTACTACGCTTAGAAGACATATTCCTCGGTGGTTACCACACACTCCTCTTTCCCCTTTGCCCTTATATAGGGGGACTATTATGCCAGTCTTCCAGTCATCGGGTGCACTCCCCTTCTCCCATGCTAGTTTGCACATTTTCCATACCCATTCTATCACTATCTCACCACCATACCTCAACATTTCCCCACACACTCCATCTGTTCCTGGTGCTTTCCCCAACTTCACTCTTTTCATGGCTTCCCACACTTCTGACCTCCTGATCCCCACCTCCTCCTCCACTACTTCTCTTCTTCTCCCTCCCATACCATATCCAGCTATGTTTGCTGGCTCTTCATTCCTTTCATTTAGCAACTCACTGAAGTAATCCCTCCATCTTTCGACTCTCTCTTGCTTCTCGGCTAGCATTCTCCCATTCTTATCTTTCACACCCTTACTGTTTCCCTTGCTACCTTCCCTAACTTTCTTGACTTCTTTCCAGAACAGTTTCTTACTCTCCCTCCATTTTACACTCAGATTCCTTCCAAATTCCTCATCTACTCTTCTCTTACTTTCCTTCACTACTCTCTTCACCACCCTCTTACTCTCCACGTACCTCGCTCGTTTCTGTCTCTCGGAATCTTCATTCCCTCTACTACCCAACCACTCTCTATATGCTTTCTTCTTTTCTTCCACAGCTATTCTTACCTCTTCTGTCCACCATGCTGTACCTTTCACTCCCCTCCCTCTTCTCCTCACTCCACACACCTCCTCACATGCTGCACAGATCTCATCCTTAAACACCTTGCTCATCTCCTCCACTTCCTCCATAACTTCCAGGTCGAACCCACCTAGTCGTCTTTCCACTGCTCTCCTGTACTCCTCCCTGATTTCCTCCTCCTGCAACCTCTCCACCCTCCTCACCATTCCACCCTCCTCTCGCCTCCCTCCCGCTCTCCCCCCCCACTTCTTTTGTATCCTAACCTTAGCTACCACTACATAATGATCAGACAGACCCCCTCCAATACCCCTATACACCCTAGCATCCATCACAGATTTCTTCATTCGTTCATCCACACATACATAATCAATCAATGACTTTCGTTCCACCACTGTCTTATCCTTCATCGTCAACATCCGTTTCCACGTGTACCTGTGGATCATTCTGTGTCGGAAGAAGGTGTTGGCTATCCACAGCCTCCTCCCCACACATACGTCCACAAGTGCACTACCATTCCCATTCACCTCTGATGGTACCCCCCACCCTCCCACCCTCATAAACCTCCCATTGGTGGTGGTGAATGTTGAAATCTCCTAAGATGGAGATTTCTGAGAAAGGAGAGGCGGATAGGATGTGTTCCACTTTAGAGCTTAGATAGTCAAAGAATTTGGGGAAGTCAGTAGAGTTGGGGGAAAGATAGACAGTAGAGTGACAGGACAGTTTGAGCCATGAAGTTGAGAATTCAGAGGAGTCGAGGTCGGGAACACGAGAGCAAGTGAATTTGTTGAGTATATGCTTTGAAACTAGGATAGAGATAGTAGGAGGGTACAGAGAAGGGTTTGCTGCCAGTAGTCCCAGACAACTGAGTTTCGATGAAAAAAAGAAGATCAGGCTTGGCAGAGGAGAGGTGGTGTTCAACAGAATAGAAGTTAGAGGAAAAGCCACGAATGTTTAAAAGTTGATAGATGGTGAGAGTGTCAGGTCGTGGCCCAAGACATTTTGGTGGGTCGTTGGGTGAGTGTCCAACCTGTGTTATGGGGGCATTTACGGTCCCCATCCCCCTCCTCCCACCCCCTGGGGACTCCGAGGCTGGGTCATGTTGTATCATCCTTTTTGTATTTGGTAAATTTTGGTGTATTGGAAAGAAGTATAATATGCATGTGTGGTGTAGTGTTAAATAGAGTGTTTTGTGAGAGCTAGCTGGATTAGCAAGAACACAAAAAAGAAATGCGTCATCGTATCTTGAAAGGGTTAACACCCAAAGTTGTGCAAACCTAATTGGGTCAGCCAGTGGATGAACTGATAATCAATAATAGGATGTATTATATTCTTATAATAATTCCCACTAACATTAGACTATTATCTTGCAGGAGGTGCACTCCATTTGATTGAGGACTTACGACACGATCGAAAAACAAAAAGGCATAAGAGGACTCCTAGATGTTTATAAGACAGACCTGGAGCGTTTAGTCCCTCTCCTAACGAGATTCACGAACACAACTACAATTATCTTCAAACTTATGGACCACATAAAGGTATTGTATATCCTAAAATTAACCCCTTCTCCACCATGATGTATCTTTCATCTTATTCTGGTTACCATTAGACGATTTTCCTTAGTTTATAATCTACCTCTACGACTCAATTGGGTAAATAAACCCTCTTAATAACATAGGTCCTTCTTAAACTGCATAAAAGCATCTCATTTTAGCCAGAATCAAAGGTATAAATAGGTCATATGGTGCTGAAGGGGTTAAGGGAAGATTTTAACTTGAGGGTTGTTTTTCTTCAACCCTTTCTTCCTCATGTTTAGCCCCATTGTTTTTTAGATTTTAAGACGTTCGCCCAATTAGTTTGGTGATTTTAGGAACTGTTGCACCAATTCCGTCAATTTTAAGACCTTTCGTGCCATTTAGGTGTCGATTTTTTTTCCTGTCGGAACCGGCCTTCGGCTGGGATGTTTTTCTACCGAAAAATTTAAAAATTTATCTTGAAAGGGGGTCTATGGGGTGTAATCTTAAACTTGATGGAGGTCTAGGGAACAAACTAAAAACCTCCCCTGAAACTATATATGCCTGTCCTTTCATAAATCCTGTAAGCAGCACCACATATAAAGTTGTTAGGTTGAACTTGACAATAATCTTGACCCTTGACCTCTCTGTAACTCAAAAGGGCCTAGAGCAAGCTGGCTGTAAATATCCATACCTATTTCCTGGTGGACTCTTCCCAAATAATCTAAACGCAAGTTCGTTGGCGCTACCTATACACATTATACAGTATATTGTTTTATAGTTATTACATTTTGAAATCTATCTATCAATTAATTTGCCTATCTATTTACTATTATTCATTTGTCTATCTATTTATCTATCTATTCATTTATCTATTTATTTACTATTATTAATTTGTGTATCTATGTATCTATCTATTCATTTGTCTATCTATTTATCTATCTATTCATTTGTCTATCTATTTATCTATCTATTCATTTATCTATCTATTCATTTATCTATCTCTTCATTTATCTATCTATTTATTTGTCTATCTATTTATCTATCTATTAATTTATCTATCTATTCATTTATCTATCTATTCATTTGTCTATATATCTATCTATCTATTCATTTGTCTATCTATATATCTATCTATTCATTTATCTATTTATTAATTTGTCTATCTATCTATCTATCTATTCATTTATCTATCTATTTATCTCTTATAATATGTGTATCATACCAGCAACAGGGTATGAGCCCACAAACCTATAATCATGACCTCTAACCTCTGTAACTCAATAACGACTAAGGTAATCGAGCTCATATGTCTACCATTTGGGAAGAGTCAGTCAAGGAATAGATGTGGAATTGTACAGCCCATTTGCTCTAGCCCTTTTTGAGTTACAGAGGATAGAGGTCATGATTGCTCGCCTACTTACAGCGAATAGACTATACTATAGATATAAACAATGGGTGTCCAGGCATCCCACCAGCTCCTAGCGTGATGGAGGGCATTACACTAATTACACAAGGATTTAAGGGGAGACAGACCGTTTTTATGGACCCCCTTCTCCCTAAAGTTTAGCCCCACTAGCTTTGAGATTATAAGACGTTCGGCCCATTAGTTTGGCGATTTTAACACCTTTCGCCCCATTTCGTTATCAGTTTTAAGACCTTTCGTGCCATTTAGGTGTCGATTATTTCCTGGCGAGCGATAGCGAGCCTGTAATTTTAAGAGGAACCGAAAATGTACAAATTTATCTTAAAGTGGGGTCAAGGGGGTGTTTTTCTAAGCTTGATGGAGGTCTAGGGAAGAAACTAAAAAAATATATGAATAAATGAATTATTAATAGACCAAACAAACGCGGCCAGTCTCCCTTAACTTTATTTCTTACACATGTTTATTATACATATTTGTTTTACACCAACCCACCAATAAATTTACAAACAAAGCTAACTAATGCAATCAATGACAGTAGTGAATACATGTGGTACTCCAAGGACTCGAACCTAGGACACTCACACCGAAATTCCGCACACTAAGCAATATTCATTATCTATGACTACAACACTTAATACGTAGAAATACACAAACTTTTATATAACAAGTGAGGTTTTGTATATAAAGTTAACGGAATAAAGTAAAAAGACATCGCCGGCACAGAAGGGGTTAACCCATGTATTACCGTTAAGGGGAGATTTCCACTTGAGGGATTTTTTTCTTGACTCCTTTCTCCCTCATGTTTAACCCCATTGTTTTTCTAATTTTAAGACGTTTGCCCCATTTTTTTGACTATTTTAAGAACTTTCAACCCATTTCTGTCAATTTTCAAACCTTTCGTGCCATTTAGGTGTCGATTTTATCCTGGCGAGCGATAGCGAGCCTGTAATTTAAGAGGAATCGGCTTTCAGCCGGGACATTTTTCTACCGAAAAATGTACAAATTTATCTTGAAAGGGGCTCAAGGGGGTGTAATCTTAAGCTTGAAGGATATCTAGGGACCAAACTAAAAACCTCCCCTTAACCCTATTAGGTACAGGGCGGGCCAATTTGGAGCCTCCCAGTTTTACTCCATTAGCTTGGAGATTTTAAGACGTTTCATCGCATTAGTTTGGCTATTATATGATGCTTCAACCCAATAAGGTGTCGATTTTTCCTGGGCGAGCGGGAGCGAGCCCGCTATTTAAGAGAAACCGGCCTTTGGCCGGGAAATTTTCTACCGAAAAGTGTACACATTTAGCTTGAAAGGGGGCTGGGGGACGTTTTTTTTAGCGGGTATACTAAAAACACATTGTTCGAAAATGGCTAAAACAAATAAAAACCTCAATAATAATACAACAAAACCTCAATAATAATACAACAAAACCTCAATAATAATACAACAAAATACCATATAAAACCCCAAGACGTTGCACCAAATAGTGTTAAGAAAAATATTCATAGCGCTAACTTGTTATGACCTTTACTTTAATTCCAAATGATTTTTGGTTTTCAAAATGTATTAATGTGATAATTAACGATAGACTACTTGTGGAAAACATTCATATCATTACCATGCATTTGTGTAAAAAAAAAAAAAAAAAAAAAAAAAAAAACCCCACTGTGGACTATTGCTGGGCCAGGCTGACACAATGTTAACCCCTTCTGTACCGGTGATGTACTTTTCATTATATTCCGGCAACTATTAGACGATTTTGTACAGCTTAGGAAGGACGTCTACTCATTAAAAGGCTACATACTCTCTCAATTAATCCTTTTAGCTACCATATATCCTTCCTAAGCTTCATAAAATCGTCTAAATGTAGCTGAAATCAAATAAAAAAGACGTCGCCGGTACAGAGGGGGTTAAGTCATATTTTTACCCACGTTTAGCAAAGTACATTGAGTTTGTAATCAATCTAGATCTCAGTGAAGGGGGATGGATATTTGGCTGACTCCTCTCAGTGAAGGGGGATGGATATTTGGCTGACTCCTCTCAGTGAAGGGGGATGGATATTTGGCTGACTCCTTTTCTCCCTCATATTTAGACCCATTAGTTTGGCGATTATATGACTTTTCGCTTCATTTCCTTGTCAATATTAAGACCATTCGTGCCATTTAGGTGTCGATTTGTTCATGGCGACCGATAGCGAGCCTTTAATTTAAGAGTAAGTGGCCTTCGGCCAAAATATTTTATATCGAAAAATTTACAAATTTACCTTGAAGGAGGGTCTTGGCGTTTTTTTTTTTTCTTAAGCTTGATGGAGGTCTAGGAAGGACACTAAAAACAAAAATAATAAAAAGCTAAACATATGAGGAAATATAATATACGCCCATTCCCCCTTAAGTCAATGAAGTTTTCCAGGGAACCATGGAGGCCCACAAGTCCCACCACCTGGACCAGTTCAACGTGGCAGCTAAGGCGGCAGTGGCGTGGCTCTGTGGGACGCCACCATTCCTCTCTCTGACAACTTCCTTCATATCTGCAGGAAGAAACCACAGTCCAACTATTGGTGGAGATGCCAGGACCACATCCATGTTGGTAGGATTGTAGTTGATAAATTCCTTGAGATGATATTAAACCATAGATGTACACCATTACTGCAGCCAGGCTGGTCCTGTCTTTGACCCATGTTAGTGGTGGGGACATTATTACTTAAGGGGGGTCACCTGTTTTTTTGTCTTTCCTTTCCTTTCTCTCTCTGGCTTGTATCCATTCGGCCCTATTCAGCTTACTGTTTTAAGATTTTTTTTTTTTTCCTAGGTGAATGAGGGAGACAAAAGGCATAACTGCCTGCAGCGAGTGCCGCCCCCAGATTTCAAAGAGTGACAGGGCCGAAATCAAGGGACGTTCGAGCTAAAATGCATGGACAAACGGAGTTTGAAGCAATTTAAGTCATGGGAAGAGGGAAAGACTGATTCTGGGAGAGAGTTCCAGAGCTCTGCAGTTGAATAGAAGAAAGTCTGAGAATAACGTTTGACTCTTGGGTTGGAGAGTTGCACAGAGTAGGGGTGGGATTGTGTTGCAAGGCGGGTACTACGTATCCTACATAGAGGAGGTGGTATACATTGGGAAAGCTCCGAGGAACACTGATTATTGTAGTAGCGATAGAATAGCGAGAGAGATGCAACATTGCGGCAAAGAGAGAGAGATTACAGAGAGCTGGTGAGTGGACGGGAGTTAATGATACAAAAGGCTTTCCTTTCTACCTTATCTAGGAGTGCGGTGTGAGAGGATCCTCCCCACACATGTGAACAATACTCAATACAAGGACGCACTGTGCCCCTGTACAGAGCATGAAGTTGCACAGGGGTAAAGAACCCATTGAGGCGGTTGAGCTCACCCAGCTTCTGGTAGGCTGCCTTAGCGAGACTGTTAATATGGTCTTTCCAAGTGGCAGAAGAGAAAGAGACACCGAGAACATTGAGGGAAGATGAAGGGTTGATTTTTGTATTGTTGAAGAATAAGGGATAGTCCTCTGGAGGTTCCTGACGGGTAGTAAGATGGATAAATTGAGTTTTGGAAGCATTATATGCAACAAGGTTTTCTCTACCCCAATTGGAAATAGTAGCTAGATCAGAAGATAAGCATTTTATGGCTTCATTACATTTACTTTTGAGGGATTGCTGGCTGGGGCGTTCTGGAAAACTAATTGAGTGGTGTATAGTAGAGTCGTCTGCATATGAATAGATGGGACTGGATGTACAGTTGAGAAGATCGTTTATGAAAATTAGAAAGAGAATAGGAGATAGGACAGAACCCTGAGGAACACCGGAGTTGATAGGATGAGGAAATGAGCGATGGACGTTCACAACCGCAGCTATGGAACGGCCGGAAAGGAATTAGAGACAAAGGCACAGATGGAGGGACAGAAACCGAAGGAGGGCAGTTTGGAAATTAAAGATTTGTGCCAGACTCTATCGAACGCCTTCGATATGTCTAGTGCAACAGAAAAAGTCTCACCGAAATCCCGAAAGTTGGATGACCAAGAGTTAGTAAGATATGAAAGAAGATTACAAGTAGAACGACCCTTAAGGAAGCCATACTGGCGATCTGAGAGCAGATTATGAGAAGAGAAATGCTAAAGAAATTTGGAAGCAAGAATAGTTTCAAAAACCTTAGAGATACAAGAGATGAGAGCAATTGGACGATAGTTGGAGGGTTGAGAGTGGTTCTTTGGGACAGGTTGAATGAGAGCAAACTTCCAGTGGATGGAGTTGGACTACCAGCGTGCGACAACCTGTCACACACACGTCTAGACCCACTAATTTCCACCCTCGCACTACTGGCCCGACCATAGTGTGTGATGGAGGGGTGCTAGCAATGTAGATTGATGGGAGGAGGGGATGATAGATTTGAGGTTGGGAAGGTAGTTGAGATTGGGGGAAAGTGTTGGAGAGAGGGATAGGGGTATAGTAGAGATAGGGGGAGGAAGAAGATGGGGGAAGTGGATGGAGAGGGAGGAGAGGAGGTGGTGGTATTAAGAGATGCCATGTTGTGCTGTATGTCACCCAACTTTAAGATGATTTCAATCACTGGTGCGGTTTTTGTTTGGGTTTGAACATTTGTCTTAGGTAGGTTTGCCGCAGTCATCCAGCAGAACCTCAGGTGAGGTTTGTCGCAGTTTATAAGTTAAGGTGTCCAGGGTTGTAGTGTGTGTTCGTGACCTGAAGAAGGTATCTGTGAAATATTGTAAATAAAGTGCTCCTCCTCAAATGATGCTTTTATTCATCCCTAATTATTAATTGAATATTTCAGTCACCAATTCATAGCATAGAAAATGCCCGACCATATTTGAAGATGCTGTGGATGACCGTATAGCTGCTCTCTCCAAATCACGTGACATGTATAAATAAGGTGTCGCCATCTAATATGGCAGAAAGGAAGCAAGTAACACGTTGAAGCTCCACTGTGACCATATCATCTAGTGTAACACATGAAGCACCCAACATCTCGAAGCTTCAATTGATAATCTCGGGGCCTCGTAAGAGTTACAGGCTACTGAATAGCCTAAAGCCCCGAGGTTGAGACAGAAACAAATATAAAAATTTACCACCAAAATGTCTCTAGAGCTGTCTCTAGTGCCTAGCGCCTGCCACTTATTGTTGTTTTTATGGGTGTAATTATTGTAGTAGAAGTAGTAGTAGTAGTAGCTGTTGTTGATGATGATATTGTAGTAGTAGTAGTAGTAGTTACTGTAGTTTTTATACTTCACAACATTAACCTTTGTAAACTTAAACGGGTATCACATTAGGCCACATTTTCACCATTCTCAGTTCTTCGTTCTTCATTTACAGCCATTAGCGCTGGCAGCTACTAGCACACACGTATTGGCGTTACCCACTGGCTTTACCAGTGCAGTAAGCAATCGTTATATTGTGGTATTTCACTTAAAATGTAGAGTAATATGGATTGATATTGACAAATTTAGTGTAACAGGACTCGATTTATACGCTAAGGTTGCTGTTTTGCGTTTGAAGCTTACATAAGTAGATACGAGGTATTTTATCGCAATATATACAACTTGACAGCGCCCCTAGTAGTTTCCACGGCAGTAAGTGGTCGCTATATTGTGGTGTTTCACCTATAATGTAGAGTAATATTGATTTATAACGACAATCATAATGCAATATGACTCAATCTACACGTTAGCTTGTTATTTTTTATACTTGGAGCTTATTTGAGGAAATATTTAAAACTTTTTGGGAGGTTTTCTAATGTTTTTGATTCATACCAGTGGCCATGGCGTATGAACAGTGGTTATTTAGCTGCAAGCGGTGTAGCTATTTTAACATTAATTCACTCGGTTTATGTCCATCAACAGCCCTCCTCATAATCAAAACTCACAATTTTGTAGTAAACTATACAATTCAACGTCATATACTTGAGATATTATTAAGAATATATGCGAACCACCCAGACCACCACCTGCCTTCCTCTATAAATCAGGCGGGCGTTTACCAGTCTCAATATGTAGCGCTACAGATCAACATCGAACTAAGGTTGTCTCAAATAGGGCTTTAACCCTTTATTAGCGGCTCACCACTTAAGTCGTATTTAATAAAGCTGGACTATGTGGCGGCGCTCGACATAACTCGAGTGGCAATTTCAGCACGTAATGTGGCTGAGAGAGAGAGACAAGTGGTGGCAGGAGACTAGCGAGCGTATGACTGCTCCAGACCACCGCGGCGAACCTACTGACACAAATCTCAGCTCCCTCCTCCCTCTCTCACTCGCTACATACTCAATTATGTACCGAAAGTACCGAATTACCTGCTTTTTGCACTCGCGTTGCACGGTTATTGCAAGAAAACTATCCATCATACAAGGATCGTTATAGTGTCATTCGAAAGCTCTGTTTATGCCCTTTCAGGGATAGATACTTGTTTTACGTTCTGGGTCTTATTTAGGCATGAAAATGATCACGTAAACAGCCCTATTTTGGCTAAAAACACCCCGCTGGGCGGTACACATAAATAAACCGCATAGGCCGCTCGTAAGGTGTTAACCAGGAAAAACATAAACAATACGTATTTGATTATATCCACCATATTATGTAGTCAGTTTTGTAATGCTTAGTGTTTTTTTCTAAATTTCTAGTATTACATACTCCATACCGTATTGAGGCTGACGGTTTGCCTCTGACGAAAGAAGGTTGCTTCCCACCCATGCGGGCTGCCTCCTGGCTCCCATCAAACGGCGTTAAGTCGGAGTCACACGGGTTATTTTTCGAGCAATGTTTACGGGCAATTATGGTCTGGAACCTTGAAAATTTACACTTTATCAGAATTCATCCGTCTAACATAATCAACCTTCATTCTAGTTACCGATACTAGTGCGAAAAAGTCCCGAAATAATTGGAGAAAAAACTTGCTCATGGAAAATTGACGGAAAAAGCTCTCGTGTGACAGCGGCTTTATTTGTGCCGGAGAAGGGCGGTATCTCCATTTTTACGGGAGAATGAAGGAATACTGGCCTAGTATGATACCCCCTTATGGCCAGCAGCGGGAGAATGAAGGAATACTGGCCTAGTATGATACCCCCTTATGGCCAGCAGCGGGAGAATGAAGGAATACTGGCCTAGTGTGATACCCCCTTATGGCCAGCAGCGGGAGAATGAAGGAATACTGGCCTAGTGTGATACCCCCTTTTGGCCAGCAGCGGGAGAATGAAGAAATACTGGCCTAGTGTGATACCCCCTTATGGCCAGCAGCGGGAGAATGAAGAAATACTGGCCTAGTGTGATACCCCCTTATGGCCAGCAGCGAGGAGGTCCACCGGGATAGACTTAAGGGGAGATGGGCAGGTTTTCTGGTCCCCCTTCTCCCTCATGTTTAGCCCCAATAGTTTTCAGATGTTAAGATGTTTGCCCAATTAGTTAGTCGATTTTAAGACCTTTCGCCTCATTTCGTCGTCAATATTTAGACCTTTCGTGCTATTTAGGTATCGATTTTTTCCTGATGAACGATAGTGAGCCTGTATGTTGGAAGACATTTTTCTACCGAAAAATGTACAAATTAATCAAGAAGGGGGATCTAATGGTTGTTTTATTAAATTTGATGGAGGCCTATGGAGGAATCTAGAAAAATAATAAATACATGCAAAAATCTCCCAAAAAGTGAAGTAAATAAGGAAGACATTGATGGTCATCGACTGGATAATTTATTAATTATTTTTTATTAATTTTTATTTTGCCAATCAAACATACGATATATGTTAATTTTACAATAAAATAATATTATGGCTGCGCCTTTTGAGAACAATCTCTCTTAAAGGCACCTTTAAATTTGGTAGACAAATATAGAGTTTCATTGACAATCAGCGAATGTAAATTATGGACCAATTTCATTATTGTCTTACCATTGATTTTGATAAGTTCTTTTGCCTTTATGTTGTGCAGTTCCTGTTTTAGTTAGTTTGTTTTGCAAGTTTGACATTGAAATAAAATGATGCAAAAATGTACCTCAGAATCGTGATCAGAATTTGTTGTGTGAATATTTTATATTTGGCAAAGCTCTCCTTCATATTTGACCGCTCTTACTCTTCCTTGAAGCGATATTCTTCTTAAGGGGGGGGGGGGGGATGGTTGGTTTTTCCGGCCCCCTTCTCCCTCATGTTTAGCCCCCATTAGTTATGATAATTTAAGACGTTCCCCCAATTAGTTTGGCGATTTTAAGAGCTTCCGCCCCATTTCTTTGTCAATTCTAAGACCTTTTGTACAATATAGGTGTTGATTTTTTTTCATTGTGAGCGATAGTGAGCCTGTAATATACTGGGACATTTTTCTATCGAAAAATGTACAAATTTATCATAATGGGGGTTCTTGAGGGTGTTTTAAAACTTGATGGACGTCTAGGGAGTAAACTAAAATAATAATACAATATATATAAATATATATATATTATAAGGAAATGCATAGGCCCGTCCCCCCTTAATAAATAGGCCCGTCCCCCCTTAATAAATAGGCCCGTCCCCCCTTAATAAATAGGCCCGTCCCCCCTTAATACATAGGCCCGTCCCCCCTTAATTATTATGTTCTCTTCACCAACCAACTTTACTCCTAAACTCGATTAATGATGAAATTAACAAACACATGTGGCAATCCGGGGATTCGAACCCAGGACGCTCACACCGAAAATCAACACGCTTATGCATTGCGCCACGTAGAATCGCGTCCCTAAGCTACACAAACACCTAGATGTAAATCTTGTTGTTTTGTTTAAGCATAACTATTTGCCGTACTTTATTATTTATCGCTTTATTTCTGTATTATGTATGCGTAGAAAGTGTATGTTAGAGTTCATTAATCATTTGATACATGATTAGATACTCACAGATACTCACAGACAATTATCTGGAAGAGGCTTATTCAGCCTTTGTCTCCAGCTCTAGATTAAACTCACTAACCAGTGCCGGGGTGGTGGTCGATGTGTTATTTGCTCTTTCTATTTTGCATTTGTAATTAAATTTTATTTCTTGGTTATGCCACGTTTGATCCAACCTTTTTTCAATTTTGTTTACAGATTCTGAGGCAACCACATGTTCTGGTAGATCATTCCAACAATTCACCAATCTGCAGCAGAAAGAATTCTTCTTTTTTCTGTTGCTGGTTCTTAGTTTGTAGATCTTCTTGGTGTGTCCTCTTGTTCTTGAATCCTGTCTGAGGGTCAATATGTCCTCACACACATTTGGTCGTACACACCACACAGGGTTTTATGTTTCAATCATATCACCCCTAGTCCTTCGGTACGCTAGTGTTGGTAAATCCAGTTTCCTCAGCCTTTCCTCATAACTCAAGTTTTTATATTCCGGAATCAGTTTGTTGCCCTACGTTGTACATTCTCCATCGCATCAATATCCTTTATCAGGAATGGACACCATACCTAATTTGCATATTCTAAATGCGGCCTAACTAATGCCACATAAAGAGCCTTGAATATTTCTTGGTCCAGCGTCAGGAATGTCCGTCTAATTAGTCCAATAATTTGGTTAGATTTATTTATCTTTTCAGCCAAGTGATCTGAGAATGTTAATTTGTTATCAATTAATACACCAATATCTTTCTCTGCTTCAATCTTTCTCATTTCCCTACATAAAGTATAACTTGCGTCTCCAACATCCGATCTACCATCATCTCCTTACGATTTTCAGGATAAATTCCAGTAGCCACTTTTCTGACCATAATTCCATGTTATTTATGTCCTCTTGCATTTTATGACAGTCATTTTATCTTTGATTGTATTGAATATCTTTGTATTATCAGCATTATAGATATATTTCACTACTATTTTTCATTACCTCTGGCAAGTCATTGATCTATGTATCTATCTATTGCCTGACGCCATGATCCCCGAAGTGGTGGCCACGAAGGAAACGCCCCCATGCACCTCTGTCCCTAGTCAGTCGACACCCCCCTCCTCCCAACCAGCACCACCTTCATCCATATACTTCTTCACTCCATCCTTCGACCTCTATTTCGGTTTACATCTCCCTCTCTGTCTTTCCACCTTGCTCTCGTACACCCTCTTAGTCATTCTCTCGCTTCCCATACGTTCCATATGGCCGAACCATCTCAAGATGTTCCTTTTCACACTTTCCAGCACATCTACCTCCACACCACACCTCCCTCTTACTTCCTCATTCGTCTGTCTATCCCTCCATGTAACTCCGCACGCACTTCTCAAGTAACTCATTTCCACCCCTCTCACTCTTGGTCTGAGTCTCTTCACCAACGTCCATGCTTCGCTTCCGTAAGTCAGTGTCGGTATTACCACACTGTCATACAAGGACCTCTTCACTTCCATACTGACCACCCTATTTCTTGTTACTGCTTTCAGTGTTCCTACAACCCTCTTCCCCTGTTGCACCCTCTCCCGCACTTCTTCATCCATACTCCCATCTTAACTCAGCACACTGCCCAGATACTTAAATGAGCTGACAATCTCCATAGCCTGACCGTTCAACTTCACCTCACACTCTGTGGCTTCACCCTTTTCGAAGACCATAAGCTTGCTCTTCCCCGCATTAACCTTCAGATTCCGTTTTTCGCACACTGTTCCAGACCCTGCAACTCCGATTCATTATCGCTCATCAGAACTGTATCATCAGCAAACAGCAGCACAGGTAGCTTCCACTCATTTCACTCCGTTATCAGCGACACATTAACATCCACTGCTCTTCCTAGTATTTCTTTCATGACTCCATCCATATATACAGTAAACAACCACAGGGACATCACCCACCCCTGTTTCAACCCAACATTCAGATCAAAGAACTCGCTCTGCTCATTCTCCACACGTACTGCCACCTTTGCACCCTCACACATGCTCTTCACTGCTTTCAGCAACTTGCCATCTTCTCCGTATATTCTAAGTACTTTCCACATACCTTCTCTATCCACTCTATCATAGGCCATCTCCAAGTCCATAAAGGCAACATACAGGTTTTGTTGCTTCTCCAGATATTTCTGCACAACACATTTCGGGGTAAAAATCTGATCTACACATCCTCTTCCCTTCCTAAAACCGCCCTGCTCGTCGCCTTTTCATTTCATAGTCACAACCCTACTGTACACCTTCCATACTACGCTTAGAAGACATATTCCTCGGTGGTTACCACACTCCTCTTTCCCCTTTACCCTTATATAGGGGGACTATTAGGCCTGTCTTCCAGTCACCAGGTGCACTCCCCTTCTCCCATGCTAGTTTGCACATTTTCCATACCCATTCGATTACTATCTTACCACCATGCCTCAGCATTTCCCTACACTTCCCATCTGTTCCTGAAGCTTTCCCCAACTTCACTCTTTTCATGGCTTCACACACTTCTGACCTCCTGATCCCCACCTCCTCCTCCACTACTTCTCTTCTTCTCCTTCCCATACCCCATCCAACTATGTTTGCTGGCGCTTCATTCCTTACATTTAGCAATTCGTTGAAGTACTCCCTCCATCTTTCGGCTCTCTCTTGCTTCTCGGCTAGCACTCGCCCATTCTTATTGTCGGGAATAGGGTAATGATCCTGACAGTTTAGGTCCAATAGGGCATTTGAATTTGGCGGTATCGTATCGCATGTACGATTTCGGCTAGTTCTTTGTGTATTGTAGTTTATTATTAAGTGTAGGTTAAATATTAACTGTAATGTATAAATATCTACATCAGCTCTAGATGTATCATGAAACCAAGTTATGGGTTATAATTAATATGAGCTGGCAGCCATATGTAATTTTGCGAAGCGATCGGACGCCGGCCCTTTAGTCTCTCAATCAACACCATACAGCCAACAACTTCCCCCTGGCTCTGACTCAACCCCTAGTTCACCATGTGCTACAATTATTAATCTATATCAACAGTCCTACATTACCAGTCCTCTAAGCTAAGTTCATTGTATCGATATTGTATTATGTGAACATTCCTACATGTCATGCAATTGAATTAGCCGTGTGTGGGGGACTGGATTACACCCATCGAATACTTCGTTGGTAATTATTATATAACTATTTGTTGGGATATTTTCATGTACCAGTGATATGCAATTTAACCTCTTTATCTAAATTCCCGACACTTATCTTTCACACCCATATTGTTTCCCTTGCTACCTTCCCTAACTTTCTTGACTTCTTTCCAGAACAGTTTCTTACACTCCCTCCATTTTACACTCAGATTCCTTCCAAATTCCTCATCTACTCTTCTCTTGCTTTCTTTCACTACTCTCTTCACCATTTTCTTTTTCTCCATGTATCTCGCTCGTTTCTGTCTCTCCAAATCTTAATTCCCTCTACTACCCAACCTCTTTCTATACACTCTCTTCTTGTCTTCCACAGCTATTTTTACCTCTTCTGTCCGCCATGCTGTACCCTTCACTCCCCTCCCTCTTCTCCTTACTCCACACACACCTCCTCACATGCTGCACAGATCTCTTCCTTAAATAACCTGCTCATCTCCTCTACTTCCTCCATACCTTCCAGGTCAAGCCTACCTAGTCGTCTTTCTACTGCTCTCCTGTACTTTTCCTTGATTACCTCCTCCTGCAACCTCTCTAATCTCCTCGCCATTCCACCTTCCTTTCGTCTCCCTTCAGCTCTCCTCACCCCCTTCTTTTGTATCCTAATTTTAGCTACTACTACATAATGGTCAGACAGACCCCCTCCAATAACCCTATACACCTTAGCATCCAGTACAGATTTCTTCATTCGTTCATCCACACATATAATCAATCAGTGCCTTTCGTTCCACCACTGTCTTATCCTTATCCTTCTTCCTCCACACCACTTTCCATGTGTACCTGTGTATCATTCTGTGTCGGAAGAAGGTGTTGGCTCTCCACAGCCTCCTCCCCACACATACGTCCATAAGTGCACTACCATTCCCATTCATCTCTGACGGTACACCCCACCCTCCCACCACTCCATCAACTTTCTTATCACCCACCTTCCCATTCATATCCCCAATCATAAATATTCGTTCGCTCTTGCCAAACTTATCCAGGCACGCCTCCACGTTCACCCAGAACTCTTTCTCTCTTACAAGTTTATTCTCTGTCGGAGCATAGACACACAATCACCCACGTTTGTATTCCTACTTTCATTCTCACCCACACAATCCTTGAACCCACAGACCCATAGTCTCTTAGACGCTCCTTCCATTTGTTACAAACAAACACGCACCTTTTCTCACTGTTCCCTCACTCACTCCAGCACACACACCCATTCCACACTCCCACTAGTCTCACATCTGTAGCCTACCCCTCCATTTGGTCTCAGTCATTCCACATACATCCAGCCTGGCATTCACTAACACTTTCAGGACCTCTCTCTCTTTTGTGTCATAATTCACGCCTCTCACATTCCAGGTCGCTATTCTAAGATTGTCCATTGTCGGTCGGGGTTCGTCAACATTAGGTCCGTCCACATCCGAGGCTGTTCGCTCGTTCTACGTTGCTTTAAGTGTTTTTCACGGGTAGGGGGTCGCAAGCCCCCCGACACAACTTCTTTAGTCGCCTCTTACGACACGCAGGAGGCACATGGGGCATATTCTATTCCCTTACCCCCAGGGGTAATCATACAAATATTCCTTCCATACATAACAATATGGAATGTAGCATATTAATGTGGCCAACTGTACGGTCTGTCTTTCAATAGAATATATGCAGAAACGTGCGACATGTAGGAATCATTGCAAGAAACGGGTTCACGCCATGTATCAGTCTTTGCGTGTGTTTCGACTCTGTGTTTATTAAATTAGTTACCCATATTCTTTCATTTTCTGTGGAGTATATTTCACAGAAAATATTATGGTAACGGTAACTAATTTAAATAGTTATACTATTTCATGTGAAAAGCTACTACTATTTCGTTAATTCGAAGTATTATTAAGCTAAAATAAAGAAATATAATTTATTATTTGTTTTAGGATATGAATACAAAAAGAATTGTGGGAAAATATAACCGAAACTACCACTAATTTTCCCATGGATTTTCTTTTTGGTTTTAGGTAGTTTTCATCATTATACAGTAGTTGATATTAGTTACAATCCCCGGCAAACTTTATTTCTCCCATTATCCAACGATCTTAAAACACTCAGATGCAAGTAATTTTCGGAGTAAATATACAAATGTTGTTGCCTTTGGATACAGGAAGGGTTGAGGGGGGGCAAAGCCCCCATAAATTATTGAAATCAGCATCTATTTTAACAGTAGGGGGCTTAATATGAGTTTCACTGCCGTCAATAGGGAGGGAGAGTTTGTTGTTTTTACAGTACTTTATATAGTGCACATAAAATGTATCTCCGGAGGTTGAAACACATTTTAATATGATCTTTGCAACATCCTTGTTCTATAATAGCCTTCAAATATTGAGAACTAATTAGTGGTAGTTTCGGTTATAAGTGCCGAATTGTGTCATATGAGATTTGTTTTTTTAATAGAAAATCACATCTAAAGTATTCATTGTTTCACAGGAACTTATCCTGAACAGTCTTAACACCATCACAGTACCTGCTGAACTGAAGGAAGCTATTGTAACCCCTCTATTCAAGAAAGGAAATAAACTAGAAGTTGGCAACTACAGACCAGTTAGCATATTATGTATTGTATCTAAAATCCTTGAAAGAGCGGTATACACCCAAATTGAACACTACCTCAAACAAAATGATCTATTCTATAAGTTTCAATCAGGTTTCAGATGCATGTACTCGACAGACTCCTGTCTCATCCACTTAACGGATCACATTCGTAAAGAAATGTCTAAAGGTAACTACACCGGTATGGTTCTTCTTGATCTACAAAAAGCGTTTGACACAGTAGACCATGATATCCTATGTAATAAACTACAAGCTATGGGCATAGGGTCTGTGAACTGGTTTAAATCTTATCTTAGTGGTAGAACCCAAAGAGTCAAAATTGATGATAATATATCTGATCCTATGCCAATTAACTGTGGGGTCCCGCAGGGAAGCATCCTTGGTCCCTTACTCTTTCTCTGTTATGTGAACGACATGGAACTGAGCGTCTCATGTAAATTATTACTGTATGCAGACGACAGCGTGCTTCTGATTTCAGGAAAAGACCCAATAAGTATTGCCGCTTCACTTTCCAAAGAACTAGCATCATGTAGTGAATGGCTAGTGGACAATAGACTATCTCTTCACCTGGGCAAGACGGAAGCCATCTTATGTGGAACAAAACGCAAACTGAAAGACATTGTGGGCTTCTCGGTCAACTGGAATTGATATTCCTATAACAAGAGTGTCACAAGTTAAATATCTCGGACTGATACTGGACGCGAGTTTGTCAGGTGAAACAATTTTGGAATATATCCTGAGTAAGTGTAGAGCACGTATAAAAGACCTGTTTAGACAAGTGGGGTGCTTGCCCGCGGCGACCAAAAAGACCCTCTGCCAAGCGCTTGTTCAATGTCATTTTGACTATTCTGTGTCATCCTGGTACTCTGCATCATCTAAATCAGCACAGCACAAACTTCAGGTCACTCAAAATAAAATGGTTAGGTTCATGCTGAACCTAGGACCCAGATCACATGTTGGCCAGGAACAACTTCAGTCACTAGGTATGCTCAATGTCTCTGACAGGGCCAAACAAATCAGGCTAACTAATGCCTTCAAAATTTTCTATGACAGAGCTCCAGAGTATCTAAAGAATGATTTTGTTAAAGCAAATGAGAGGAGTGGACATAATACAAGAAACATGATGTTTAATTTTAAGGTCCCGAGAATCCAAGGACAGGGTAAGCAAACATTCTTCTTCACTGCCATCAAAGACTGGAACGACCTACCCCAGTCAGTCCGTGAAAAGAGAACACTGTATTCCTTCAGACGTAGCCTGAAGGAACACCTGAACCGGACAGCTGCGAGAAGGGAGCACCAAGCTTATGTCTACTACTATATACGACATAAGAGATAGACAAACCAAACTGAAATGATTACTGATTACGGATTACTGATATTTACTATAGGATGTAAGGTATCTTAAAATAACCCCCTAGAAATACTTTCTCTAAAGTATCTATTTCTTTATCCTCCCCTTTTCCCCAGCTAACCTAATCCCACAAGGACCCCAATGGAAATACGCCTAACGGCCTTATTGGGCTATCCTTAGTTGGAATTATGCAAGGCTGGTACATGTCATATTTGTAACAAACTATGTGGTACCAACTCTGTAAATTGCTGACTGAATAAATATTATTATTATTATTATTATTATTATTATGTCCACTTTGTTGTTCACGATTCAAAATTTGCAGACTGCAAAAATTTAACTAAACTATTCTTTGCAGATATATAAGACTTAAGATCAAACATAATCAGTAGAGTTTGTGGAAGTTAAGTAAAGTTTAAATCAGTTACGTAAGTGTAGCTTAAGTTTAAAAGGAACTAAAAGCGATCTATTAATGGACGTGCTACCATACTATCTAACAGTGACCGGGTTGGCTCCCTTCCACGCCTAGAAACCTGACAAAATTACATTAAGACTGAAAGGCCTCAACGCAACGAAATGGCTCCCTTGTTGCGCCATGGAAGAGGAATTTGCCGCCATCTGTGTGCCAAAATGGGAGAGGGCCATATAATACGGCATTCACCGATTTACTCGGCCAGGAGCAATCGATTTTGGGCCAAGATATTATTCCAGGATTTTTGGACCCGAGAATTCTCAGTTGAGGACAAAGAAAACATGGTGGTGAAAATAAGGATGACGAAAGGACGCCAAAAAGAGACAATGGTCCTCCGTGACTTCCTGGAGATGCTGGATAACAAAGCAGATTTTAGCATCTGGTGCAACAGTATTGGACTTAAATTCTCTCACAATGCCACCATGCACAGAATTAATGAGGGAAAGTTTCGTGGATAGTCTACATGGGATATCTAAGGCCTTACGTGCCATTTAAAGGGGGTCACCTGTTTTTTTGTCTTACTCTCCTTTTATCTCTTTCTCTGGCTTGTATCCATTCGGCCCCATTCAGCCAACTGTTTTAAGACATTTATCCCCATCCAGGTGTCGATATCTTCCTGGCGAGCTATAGCGAGCCAGCATTGTATGGAGAAACTCGGCTACGCCAGAGAATTTTTTCTATCGAAAAATGTACAAATTTAGCTTGCTCTCAAAACAAAAACATATACAGGTATATGCTGGCTCGCTACTGCTCACCAGGAAAATATTGACACATGAATGGGGGTAAACGTCTTAAAACAGTAGGCTGAATGGGGCCGAATGGATACAAGCCAAAGAGAGAGGGAGAGAAAGAGAAAAAAAGAGAGGTGGGCTCCCTTAAGTGTCAATTTTTTCCTGGCAAGACTTGGTGAGCCTGCAAATTAGGAGGAATTGGCCGGGGCACTTTTCTACCTATAAATGCACAAATGATAAACCAATATTAACAGTGATTGTTTTAACCCATAACTGGCGGCACCCGGCTATAGTCGAGTGAAATAAATATGGCCTATGTGGCGGCACCCGGCTATTGTCGAGTGCAATTTTGAGCACGTAATGTGCTCTGAGAGAGAGCGGAGCTGTGGGAGGAGCGTAGATTACCGCCTGACTGCTCGCCACGGCCACCGTGGAGCTACTGAGATTTATTGCACCCTCCTCCACCCTCACTCACTCGCTACAATCGTAATAATGTAAGAAAATTACCGTATTTTAGCGATTTTGCCCTTCGGTTGCACGATCGTTGCAAGACAACCAGTGATCGTAGAAGGATTGTTCGGGTGTCATTGGAAAGCTCAATTTACGCCCTTTCAGGAATACATACTTGTATTACGCTCTGGGTCTTATTTATGCATGAAAAAGAGTACGGAAACAACCCCATTTATGGCAAAAAAAAAAAATGCTGGGTGGTACATATAAATTACCGCCTAGGCCGCTCGTAGGGTGTTAATACCACCATATTAATATCACATAACCATTTTTTTTTTTTTTTTTTCTATACTCCAACTACTCCCTCTCGGGCATAGGCTGAGAGCCTTTACACTACACCGCTGAACACGATGAGGCCCGTGAGGTCTTGTTTCAGTCTAGGGAGTGAGACATGCGAAGCACCCTGGCTCGAAGCAACTCCATCTCTGAAGCCACTTCGCCTCTGTGCTTCACCGTCTCATCCCCCACACTTGCACCCTCACTTTCAGAACACCACTTATTGAGCAATTCACTCACTACATTGCCCCCCTGTAACATATTTTGAATATGGGAATATTCAGACAATGCTATTTAATCAGGGAACAATGAGGGTATTTTTTTTGGCATTTCTGTGTACTGAGGTAATGCACTGAAACTAGGTACAGCACAAATTCCATCCCAATAATATCTTCCCATTGACATATTGGGATTCGAACCCGGGTCCATTGGATTACCAGTCCAATGGCAAGACCACTCTGCCACACCTCGCCTAAAACAAACACACACACACACACATACTCACACACACACACACATACTCAGACACACACATATACACACACAAACACATGCACACTCACTCACACTGATGCATCCTAGCTTCTTCCACACGCACGCTCATGCATAGAACACGCTACTCTCTTCATAAACTCACATGTACACGTTCAACTCCGATCACACACACACATAGCCACAAACACACACACACGCACAGATGCATCCCTGTTTCCTCACGCGCAGGATTATCCATAGAACACGCTTTCCCTTTCATGCCCTTACATATACTGTACAGTGTACACACACATTTGTTATTCTCTCTCTCTTGCATACACACACACACACACACACACACACAAATACACACACACACACACACACAAACACACTGGTGTGTGTGTATGAACAAATATATATATATTTATTTATTTGCAAGCCATTGATGAATGTATGTATGCATGTATATATATACTCAGGCACATATCCCATAACTTGGGGTGGCCGACTCGAGATAGCCCAAACAGAAACAACAACAAATATGAAAAAAACAAAAAACAAAACACACATCTTGGTCGCCCAGGAGAAGACCCAGAGGCCTAGTATCACTAGCGGCATCCAGCACTCCCCCAGGGTCCCAGAGAGGTTCCGGTCTCAGCAGGCAGACGCGCAGAGAAGCAACACCACAATGCCAGTCCACATTACTTCAAGGCAGGGCCCTTCATATATAATCTGGTTCCCCGAGCCAGGTGCCTGACGGACTATTATCTAGTCCAACTGGCGCCCGACCCCATCTCCCAACAACCGCTTTATCACTTGTCTATTCACAAAAATTCTTCATTCATTCCTAGTCATCACCACTTCTTCTGCCTGTTCCTCAGTCATCTCCCTATCTTCCAACATTTGTTTCACACCATCTCTCTCCTCTTCCTCTCAGTCTATTTCCCTTGTTTCTGACTCACATATTCTCTCAAAGCCTTTCATCTCCCATTCGTTCAACATGTCCATAATAGCATAGCACCCTTCTTTCCACTCTGGCCGATAAAGGTTCCCGTTGTCCCACTCTCCTACGTTCCTCTTCATTCCTCAATCTGTCACTATGCATCACTTCACACATACTCCTCAAGCCTACTTGTCTCTTGTATATTCAAACCCCAAGTATCAGCCCCATACATCACTGTTGGTACAACTATCCCTTGACATATTGCACTTTTAGCTTTCATTCTGAGATTTCTCACCTTCCACATACTTCTCATTTCTCTATAAAAATTTCTTTACCTCACACACTCTCTGTTTTAACTTGATTTCCTCACCTGCGTCCATGCTTATCACTCCTCCTAGATATTTAAACACTTCAGCATTTCCCCAGCCAGTTGTACATTTAGATTCACCCTACGAGCATGTCTATTACACACCATCACTTTACTTTTTTTTACATTCACCCTATGCTTCCTCCTCCTACATATCAACCCAAACTATTTTACTACTCGCTGCAGCTTCTCCTCAGAATCCGTCACCAGTGCCGTGTCATCAGCAAACAGCAACTGATTCAATTCCCAATCACCACTATTGCTTTTTCCGGTAATTTTCTATCTATCTATCTATCTATCTATTGTCTGACGCCATGATCCCCGAAGGGGTGGCCACGAATGAACCGCCCCCATGCACCTCTGTCCGCAGTCAGTCGATGCCCCTCCTCCCAACCAGCACCGCCTTCATTCATATACTTCCTCACTCCATCCTTCCACCTCTCCTTCGGTCTACCTCTCCCTCTCTTTCCTTCCACCTCGCTCTCGTAAACCCTCTTAGCCATTCTCTCGCTTCCCATACGTTCCATATGGCCGAAACTTCTCAAGTTGTTCATTTTCACACTTTCCAGCACATCTACCTCCACACCACACCTCCTTCTTACTTCCTCATTCGTCTGTCTATCCCTCCATGTAACTCCGCACGCACTTCTCAAGTAACTCATTTCCACCGCTCTCACTCTTGGTCTGAGTCTCTCCACGAACGTCCATGCTTCGCTTCCATAAGTTAGTGTTGGGATTACCACACTGTCATGCAAGGACTTCGTCACCTCCATACTGACCACTCTATTTCTTGTTACTGCTTTCAACGTTCCTACAACCCTCTTCCCCTGTTGCACCCTCTCCCGCACTTCTTCATCCACAGTCCCATCTTTACTCAACTCACTGCCCAGATACTTAACCCTTCCTCCCCGGGCTGTCTTACCAAATGACGGTCGCCCGTACCCGGGCGATATGGCTGAAAAACGTCTAGGCCTACGCTACCGTATTTATGTTTATTTTCACTGCTAGAACTTTCCCACTCATCTATAATTGTAGTGCGGGTTTCAATCTGTATTTTGGCATTGAGTAGAGCTCTGTAAGTCAACTGGTTCAGTTGTGATGACGATTTCAGTGGAGCCAATATTGCAGAGATGTTGCCAATATGGGGGCTTTTTAGACACTAATTTCGTCATGACGTCAGAACAATAACATTGAGGAGTCTTCTCCTTCTTGTTTTCGGAGGTGCGGTGACGAACGCTTGGGTTTGTTGACATACGTCGTACGCACGGCGTTCGGACCAAGCTTAATTAGGCTATTAAGCTCATGCCTTAGGTAAGGCATACCGGGTAGCGGCCCTTCTTTCGTGCTGTCCTTACCTAAGGCAGACCGGGTAGGAAGGGTTAAAAGAGCTGACGATCTCCATAGCCTGACCGTTCAACTTCACCTCACACTCTGTGACTTCACCCCTTTCGAAGACCATAGCCTTGCTTTTCCCCGCATTTACCTTCAAATTCCGTTTTTCGCACACTGTTCCAAACTCATTTACCAGACCCTGCAACTTCCATTCATTATCGCTCATTAGAACTGTGTCATCCGCAAACAGCAGTATAGGCAGCTTCCACTCAATTCCCTCCCTTTTCAACGATACACCAACATCAACTGCTCTTCCTAGTATTTCTTTCATGACTCCATCCATATATACAGTAAACAACCACGGGTACATCACACACCCCTGTTTCAACCCAACACTCAGGTAAAAAAACTTGCTCTGCTCATTCTCCACACGTACTGCCGCCTTTGCACCCTCATACAGTACATGCTCTTCACTGCTTTCAGCAACTTGCCATCTACTCTGTATATTCTAAGTACTTTCCACATGCCTTCTCTATCCACTCTGGCATAGGCCTTCTCCAAGTCCATGAAGGCAACATACACCTTTTATTGCTTCTCCAGATATTTCTCCACAACACAATTCAGGGTAAAAATCTGATCTACACATCCTCTTCCTTCCTAAAACCTCCCTGCTCGTCACCTATCCATTTCTCCGTTCTCACTCTCACTCTCTCAATCACTACCCTACTGTACACCTTCCCTACTACACTTAGAAGACATATTCCTCGGTGGTTACCACACACTCCTCTTTCCCCTTTGCCCTTATAAAGGGGGACTATTATGCCAGTCTTCCAGTCATCAGGTGCATTCCCCTTCTCCCATGCTAGTTTGCAAATTTTCCATACCCATTCGATCACTATCTCACCACCATACCTCAGCATTTCCCCACACACTTCATCTATTCCTGGTGCTTTCCCCAACTTCACTCTTTTCATAGGTTCCCACACTTCTGAGACCTAATTTTTGATGAGCATTTTTTTTCTCGCAATTTTTCGGGGTCCTTTTTCATTGGCATCTGAAACTAGACTTATGTGGCTGAATTTGTGTTAAACTTAGAATTTGAAGTTGCCGGACCATAATTGTTCTGAAAAATGCTGCTCGTGTGACATGGCTATAAATATATAACTATTAATTAAACAAGTTAACTCTGAGAAGATCCGATGACGCATTTCTCTTCTGTTTTCTGGCTATTATTAGACGATTTTATTCATATTAGGAAATTTATATGGACGTCAGAGGGTTGATTGAGAAAGTCTTTACCCTATAATTCCCACAAATCCTTCCTCGTTTGTGTAAAATCGTCTAATTACAGCTTGAAGAAACGGTAAGAACGCGTCATAGTCCTCAATGCCTCATAGTCCTCAATGCCTCATAGTCCTCAATGCGTCATAGTCCTCAATGCCTCATAGTCCTCAAAAGATTAACTGGAAAGCATAGTTCTGAAATACGAAATATATTTAAAAATAGTACAGAGGAGAAATATATATGAAATTGTTGAAACACGTGAGACCTACTGTATGTGAATGTTGGAAGGAATATCCGCGGCTGTGAATGTTGGAAGGAATATCCGCGGCTGTGAATGTTGGAAGGAATATCCGCGGCTGTGAATGTTGGAAGGAATATTCGCGGCTGTGAATGTTGGAAGGAATATCCGCGGCTGTGAATGCTGGAAGGAATATCCGCGGCTGTGAATGTTGGAAGGAATATCCGCGGCTGTGAATGTTGGAAGGAATATCCGCGGCTGTGAATGTTGGAAGGAATATCCGCGGCTGTGAATGTTGGAAGGAATATCCGCGGCTGTGAATGTTGGAAGGAATATCCGCGGCTGTGAATGCCAGAACATGTTGGATGTGTGGGGGGCTTATAGAAACTGACCAAAAACGTATATTTTGGTCAGTGTTCAATAGAATATATATAGCAATTTTTTTTTTTTTTTAGGAAATGTGTATGCGT
Organism: Paralithodes platypus; assembly: GCA_032716605.1. Lineage (NCBI taxonomy): Eukaryota > Metazoa > Arthropoda > Malacostraca > Decapoda > Lithodidae > Paralithodes > Paralithodes platypus. Next base: position 42,811,975 of record CM064531.1, on the reverse strand, counting down.
ATGAGAGAACGGATTTTACTACTCGCGAGGATTATGCTATGAAGAAGTTGGAGCTGTAGAGATCGATTATTAAATGGAAGTTCAAATATATGAAGGAGATTTGTGTCTACGGAATATATTGGTTAGATTTGATATTTGCCGCATTTTAACTGATCATTCTGTTAATTATCGATATTTACAGCACTTACTTTCTTTACATCATGCAGCTCACCAACGGACAGGTGGTACACTTTAGAAGAGTAATCATTCGGGCACCTTTTTATTAAGGGGAGATTTCCACCCGGAGGATTTTTTTCTGGACCCCTTTCTCCCTCATGTTTAGCCCTATTGCTTTTGAGATTTTAAGACGTTTGCCCCATTAGTTTGGCGATTTTAAGAACCCTCGCCCCATTTCTGTCAATTTTAAGACCATTCGTGCCATTTAGGTGTCGATTTTTTTCTGGCGAGCGATAGCGAGCCTGTAATTTAAGGGGAATCGGCCTTCGGCCGGGACATTTTTCTACCGAAAAATGTACACATTTATCTTGAAAGGGGGTCTAGGGGGAGTAATTTTAAGTTTGATGGAAGTCTAGGGAATCAACTAAAAACCTCCCCTTATATGTCAACAACGAAGATCACATCTACAATATGTATATACTGTATGTCATAGACTTTCAAGAAGGTATGAATCAGTTTTCTAATTATTATACACAATTATTATTGAACACTAATTGATCACTGACTTTTACTTGGCTGATGATGCAGCGATCATAACGGAGTTGCCGGAGATTCTCACACTACACCCTGTTCCAAATAGGTAGGCCAGATATCGTGAATCACAACCTCTCTATCTCAAAAAGTTATTAAAGGAAATGGGCTGTACATTTTCAAACCTATTCCCTGGCTGACCCTTCCCGATTGGTGGAAATATAAGCTGGATTACTCTAGTAGTTTGTGAGTTATAAAGTGTTTTGTTCAAAAGTTTTGGCCTCCTAATTTGGGACAGGGTATAGCTCCTGGGGCACTTACATGAGGAGTTGAGACCCTGAGTAAAGCGGCTCGCTGGTGTAGTGACTAACGTCTTGGACTTCCACCCAGAAGGCCCAGGATCGCGCCCACGCTAGGCGCAGTAAAGTTTTTTCACAAGCACGGAGTCGTTACTGCCCCCCATGAGCAAGGGGATGGGGTAGTAGTACAGGACCCCAATGAAAATACGCCTAATCGGCCTTATTGGGCTATCCTTATCTGGCTTAGCATGCGATAGCTTTAAAAACTATTATTATTATTATTATTATTATTACTTGTGGACTAAGACTAAAATCAAAGTGGTTGGTGGGTCATCGGGTGAAACAGAGCAGAAGGCCGGATGAAACTATATGTGAAACAGAGCAGAAGGCCGGATGAAACTATATGTGAAACGGAGCAGAAGGCCGGATGAAACTATATGTGAAACAGAGCAGAAGGCCGGATGAAACTATATGTGAAACAGAGCAGAAGGCCGGATGAAACTATATGTGAAACAGAGCAGAAGGCCGGATGAAACTATATGTGAAACGGAGCAGAAGGCCGGATGAAACTATATGTGAAACAGAGCAGAAGGCCGGATGAAACTATATGTGAAACGGAGCAGAAGGCCGGATGAAACTATATGTGAAACAGAGCAGAAGGCCGGATGAAACTATATGTGAAACGGAGCAGAAGGCCGGATGAAACTATATGTGAAACAGAGCAGAAGGCCGGATGAAACTATATGTGAAACGGAGCAGAAGGCCGGATGAAACTATATGTGAAACAGAGCAGAAGGCCGGATGAAACTATATGTGAAACGGAGCAGAAGGCCGGATGAAACTATATGTGAAACAGAGCAGAAGGCCAGATGAAACTATATGTGAAACAGAGCAGAAGGCCGGATGAAACTATATGTGAAACAGAGCAGAAGGCCGGATGAAACTATATGTGAAACGGAGCAGAAGGCCGGATGAAACTATATGTGAAACAGAGCAGAAGGCCGGATGAAACTATATGTGAAACAGAGCAGAAGGCCGGATGAAACTATATGTGAAACGGAGCAGAAGGCCGGATGAAACTATATGTGAAACAGAGCAGAAGGCCGGATGAAACTATATGTGAAACGGAGCAGAAGGCCGGATGAAACTATATGTGAAACAGAGCAGAAGGCCGGATGAAACTATATGTGAAACGGAGCAGAAGGCCGGATGAAACTATATGTGAAACAGAGCAGAAGGCCGGATGAAACTATATGTGAAACAGAGCAGAAGGCCGGATGAAACTATATGTGAAACGGAGCAGAAGGCCGGATGAAACTATATGTGAAACAGAGCAGAAGGCCGGATGAAACTATATGTGAAACAGAGCAGAAGGCCGGATGAAACTATATGTGAAACGGAGCAGAAGCAGAAGGCCGGATGAAACTATATGTGAAACAGAGCAGAAGGCCGGATGAAACTATATGTGAAACAGAGCAGAAGGCCGGATGAAACTATATGTGAAACGGAGCAGAAGGCCGGATGAAACTATATGTGAAACAGAGCAGAAGGCCGGATGAAACTATATGTGAAACGGAGCAGAAGGCCGGATGAAACTATATGTGAAACAGAGCAGAAGGCCGGATGAAACTATATGTGAAACGGAGCAGAAGGCCGGATGAAACTATATGTGAAACGTTGTAAATAAAGTGCTCCTCCTCATATGGTGAGTATATTCATTCTGAAGGAAAGCAGTCTGTAAAACTATGATGCGAGAATACAGAAGTTTATGATACATTCCCATACCTTCGTAGTGATATCAACAGCAGAGGTGGGTTAAGCCACGATGTTGTTTGTCATCTCGGCCTAGTATATTATTTATAGATTCCTCAACAAGAGAATATGGTGATGTCCATGCTTATACAGAAGGATTAAGTTGCGTAAAATCAATACACTGGTGCTCCCTGGCGGCGTGTTTCGCTGAATGGTTGCAACACATGGCACTTAACGGTGACTTGGAAAGACGCATCAACTCCTTTGGTACCAAGTGCTTACGCAGGATTATGGGGTACTGTTGGTATGACGGTATCAAACCAACGCCTACTCTCTGAAACAGATTCAAGACATATTGTGTGCATAGTCTGTGAGTGTCAGGACGGGTATTAGGTAACTTATATCGCCTCTCTGATATTAACCATGTTTATGTGTTAGCTTTGGTGAGTCACAACCCTGAGTGGAGGAGCCGCTCCTATGACAACTCTGAGTGGAGGAGACCTATGACAACCCTGAGTGGAGGAGACCTATGACAACCCTGAGTGGAGGAGACCTATAACAACCCTGAGTGGAGGAGACCTATGACAACCCTGAGTGGAGGAGACCTATGACAACCCTGAGTGGAGGAGACCTATAACAACCCTGAGTGGAGGAGACCTATGACAACCCTGAGTGGAGACCTATGACAACCCTGAGTGGAGGAGACCTATGACAACCCTGAGTGGAGGAGACCTATGACAACCCTGAGTGGAGGAGACCTATGACAACCCTGAGGTGGAGACCTATGACAACCCTGAGTGGAGGAGACCTATGACAACCCTGAGTGGAGGAGACCTATGACAACCCTGAGTGGAGGAGACCTATGACAACCCTGAGTGGAGGAGACCTATGACAACCCTGAGTGGAGGAGACCTATGACAACCCTGAGTGGAGGAGACCTATGACAACCCTGAGTGGAGGAGACCTATGACAACCCTGAGTGGAGGAGACCTATGACAACCCTGAGTGGAGGAGACCTATGACAACCCTGAGTGGAGGAGACCTATGACAACCCTGAGTGGAGGAGACCTATGACAACCCTGAGTGGAGGAGACCTATGACAACCCTGAGTGGAGGAGACCTATGACAACCCTGAGTGGAGGAGACCTATGACAACCCTGAGTGGAGGAGACCTATGACAACCCTGAGTGGAGGAGACCTATGACAACCCTGAGTGGAGGAGACCTCAGGGAAGACTCCGTGACTCATGGTTAAGGAAAGTTGAACATTCATATCCGGAACTACTTGGGATGGACCTAGTCATGGCCTGGGAACTCGCATGGAGAGACCCCCAGGAATGGAGTCAGAGGGTGAGTGCAGCTACGCACCACCACGGCGTAAGCCCCCAGTGATTGATTATTATCTTGCAATGTATATAGTTGCACAAGACTCAAAATCTTACCATAAACATATATTTTTCTAATTAAACACACATTTATTACAATTACAACTTCTCACTTCCAGAAAAATTGCATTATCTTTTACTGTGCGTTAGTTCTTGTTGTTCCCTCACGTCTGTCTTCAAATATTTGTAATATCTTTCAAGCACAAAGTATTTTTACCGGCAATTGCAATCACAATTCAAATTGCGTCCCATTTTTCAGTTATACTGTAGTTTATATAAACATTATACAACACATAAATATATATTGCTAAATAGAAAGACAATAATTGCTTCTACTGTTAACATCATAGAGTTCTGCAATAATACCACTGTGTACTATATTCGTTATGAAAAAATACATTATTGTGTTTTCTGCTTTATAAAAAAAAATAGAATATGATGCATACTCTGAAGAGCAATGCCAATATTAATAGAATATGATGCATACTCTGAATAGCAATGTCAATATTAATTAGTTTCACCGAAAAAACAAAAACAAAAACAAAAAACAAAACAAAAAACAAAAAACAAAAAACAAAAACAAAACAAAACAAAAAACAAAAAACAAAAACAAAAAGCAGAATACGATACCTTTTAAGGGGAGGTTTTTAGTGTGTTTCCTAGACTTCCATCAAGCTTGAAATTACACCCCCTTGACCCCCTTTCAAGATAAATTTGTAAAATTTTCGGTAGAAAAATGTCCCGGCCAAAGGCCGGTTCCTCTTAAATTACAGGCTCGCTATCGCTCGCCAGGAAAAAATTGACACCAAAATGGGACGACAGGTCTTAAAAGTGACATAAATGGGGTGAAAGTTCTTAAAATCGCCAAACTAATGGGGCGAACGTCTTAAAATCTCAAAAACAATGGGGCTAAACATGAGGGAGAAAGAGGTGAAGAAAAAAATCCCTCAAGTGGAAATCTCCCCTTCAGGGGGGGTGACCTGCTTTTTTCTATGTCTTAGTTATATCCATTCGGCCCCATTCAGCCTACTGTTTTAAGACATATATCCCCATCCAGGTAGCATTTAAGACATATATCCCCATCCAGCTAGCATTTAAGACATATATCCCCATCCAGGTAGCATTTAAGACATATATCCCCATCAAGCTAGCATTTAAGACATATATCCCCATCCAGGTAGCATTTAAGACATATATCCCCATCCAGGTAGCATTTAAGACATAATCCCCATCCAGGTAGCATTTAAGACATATATCCCCATCCAGCTAGCATTTAAGACATATATCCCCATCCAGGTAGCATTTAAGACATATATCCCCATCCAGCTAGCATTTAAGACATATATGCCCATCCAGGTAGCATTTAAGACATATATCCCCATCCAGGTAGCATTTAAGACATATATCCCCATCCAGGTAGCATTTTAAGACATATATCCCCATCCAGCTAGCATTTAAGACATATATTCCCATCCAGGTAGCATTTTAAGACATATATCCCCATCCAGGTAGCATTTAAGACATATATGCCCATCCAGGTAGCATTTAAGACATATATCCCCATCCAGGTAGCATTTAAGATATATATCCCCATCCAGGTAGCATTTTAAGACATATATCCCCATCCAGCTAGCATTTAAGACATATATTCCCATCCAGGTAGCATTTTAAGACATATATCCCCATCCAGGTAGCATTTAAGACATATATTCCCATCCAGGTAGCATTTAAGACATATATCCCCATCCAGGTAGCATTTAAGACATATATCCCCATCCAGGTAGCATTTTAAGACATATATCCCCATCCAGGTAGCATTTAAGACATATATTCCCATCCAGGTAGCATTTAAGACATATATTCCCATCCAGGTAGCATTTTATGAAGAAATCCGGTTTTGCCGGAGACATTTTTCTATCGAAAATGTACAAATTTATCAAGCTGTCTAACTCATTATCTAAAACAAGAAGGCTCGCTATCGCTCGCCAGGTACAATTGACACCTGGATGGGTATAAACGTCTTAAAACAGTAGGCTGAAAGGGGCCGAATGGATACAACCCAGAGAGAGAGAAAAAAACAGTTGACCCCCCCTTAAGGGGAGGTATTTAGTTTGTTCCCTAGACCTACATCAATCTTAAAATTACACCCCCTAGACCCCCTTTCAAGATAAATTTGTACATTTTTCGGTAGAAAAATGTCCCGGCCGAAGGCCGGTTCCTCTTAAATTACAGGCTCGCTATCGCTCGCCAGGATAAAATAGACACCTGAATTGCACGAAAGGTCTTAATATGGGGTGAAAGTTCTTAATTAAAATCGCTAAACTAATGGGGCAAACGTTTTATAATATCAAAAGCAATGGGGCTAAACATGAGGGAGAAAGGGGTCAAGAAAACAATCCCTCAAGTGGAGATCTCCCCTTAAAGGGGTCCACCTCGGTTTGTGTTTTCTCTATCTTCCACTCTCTCTGGGTTGTATCCATTCGGCCCCATTCAGCCTACTGTTTTAAGATGATTATCCCCATCCAGGTGTCGATTCTTTCCTGGCGAGCAGTAGCGAGCCAGCATATTTATTTTAATGCTTTTGACAGCAGGCTAAATTTGTACATTTTGCGATAGAAAATGTCTCCGGCCAAGCCAGATTTCTCCATACAATGCTGGCTCGCTATCGCTCGCCAGGAAGAAATCGACACCTGGATGAGGCTAAACGTCTTAAAACAGTAGGCTGAATGGGGCCAAATGGATACAAGCCAGAGAAAAGGAGACAACAAATAAAAGCAGGTGACCCCCCTTAACATAGATAGATAGCCTAGTACAACAAGCAATTATCCATCATTGAAGATAGGCCAGAACTCGTGACCCCTAACCTCTGTAACTGAAAACAAAAGGGTAGAGCAAATGGACTGTAAATTACCACATTTCTCCATCTATCTACCCGTCAGGATCTCCCAGCGGACTATCCCTTATTCTTCAACAATACGAAAATCAACCCTTCATCGTCTCTCAATATTCTTGGTGTCTCTTTTTCTTCTGCTCTCATTTGGAAGGACCATATTACCAGTCTTGCTAAGGCAGCCTCCCAGAAGCTGGGTGTGCTCAACCGCCTTAGGGGGTTCTTTTCCCCTGCACAGCTTCTTGCTCTGTACAGGGGCATAGTGCGTCCTTGTATTGAGTATTGTTCACATGTGTGGGGAGGTTTCTCTCACACCGCTCTCCTAGACAAAGTTGAAAGGAAGGCCTTTCGTATCATTAACTGCCGTCCACTCACCAACTCTCTGCAATATCTCTCTCTCCGCCGCAATGTTGCATCTGTCTCGCTATTCTATCGCTACTATAATCAGTGTTCCTCAGAGCTTTCCCAGTGTATACCACCTCCTTTACGTAAGGAACGTGGTACCCGTCTTTCAACTCAATCCCACCCCTTCTCTGTGCAACTCTCCAACCCAAGAGTGAAACGTTACTCTAACTTTCTTCTACTCAACAGCTGAGCGCTGCAACTCTCTCCCAGAATCAGTCTTTTCCTCTTCCTATGACTTAAATTGCTGCAAACTCTGTGTGTCCAGGCCTTTTGGCTCAAACGTTCCTTGATTTTGGCCCTGTCACTCTTTCAACTATGGGGGAGGCACTCGCTATAGGCAGTTCTGCCTTTTGCCTCCCTCAATCACATAGAAAAAAAAAAAAAAAAAAAATCCCTGGCTGACTCTTCCCAAATGGTAGAAATATTAGTTCAAAATTATACTCTAGTCCTTATTGCGTTATAGACATACATTTTGGCCTACCTATAATGAACAGGGTATATTTTCGTTCATACAAACCATATTATGCTTTATGCTTGTAAATAATACAAAACATTATCGGACAAATATAATGTAGGGTATAATTATATAATGTAGGGTATAATTATATAATGTAGGGTATAATTATATAATGTAGGGTATAATTATTTAATGTAGGGTATAATTATATAATGTAGGGTATAATTATTTTCACTTAAACGGAGGAACACATTCGTGCCATTAGTAATTAGCAATTATAATACTTTTAGCCCCATAGTTTGTCAATGTTAAGACCTTTCATTCCATTTAGGTAACGATTTTTTCCTGCCGAGCGATAGCGAGCCTGCAATTTAGGAGGAGCTGGCCGAAGTTCTACCGAAAACCTACACATTTATCTTGAAAGGAGATCTTGGGGATGTTTTTATAAGCATAACCCTTTGAGTACCAGCGATGTGTGTTATATTTTATTCTAGCTATATTTAGACGATATTATGCAGCTTAGGAATGATCTGTGGTAGTTAAAAGTGTAGGTTTAGATAGTTTGAATCCTAATCATTGCTAGAGGTCCTTCTTAAGCTGAATAAAATCGTCTAATAGTTCTCAGATTATGCTGAAAAGGACTTCCCTGGTCCTGGATGGGTTAAACAATACACACATCAACCATTCATCTTCTCTCAATATTCATGGTGAATATTTGTCATCCGACATTTCTTGGAAAGATCATACTGCCACTCTTAATTGCTACAACAGCTTCCCAGAAGTTAGGTATGCTCAACCGTCTCCAGAGGCTCTTCACCCCGGCACAGCTTCTTGCTCTGTACACGGAGACAGTGCGCCCATACATAACATTTTGTTCACATGTGTGGGGAGGTTCCACCTATACTGCAGTTCTCGAAAGAGTATATAGATACAATATAATTTTGCCTCATCCATTCACTCCTCTTACTAGTTACCTACAATCTCATTCTACCTGCCGCAATGTTGCATCTCTTTCACTCTTCTATCCCTATTACAACAATCAGTGTTCTTCAGAGCTCTCTTAGTGCATATCCCCTCCCTTGCGGCGATTCAAAGCACCCGCCTTTCAACACAGTCCCACTCCTATTGTGTTTAGCTCACCAACCCAAGAATTAGCAAGTGTTCTCAGCCTTTCTTCTACTCAACAATTGTAATATGAAACATCTCTCCCTCAATCAATCTTTCCTTCACCTTTGACTTAGACTGGCTTAAACTTCGTGTGTCCAAGCATTTTGTGCTCAACGTCCCTTGAATTTGGCTCGCTGTCAGTCTGTTTGCGTTTTGGGAGACACTCGTTTGTCTCCTTCATACACATTTTGTCAAATTTCAAATGGCTATGATATGCTTAGTAATATCTATCTATCTATCTATCTATCTCTATATATATATATATATATATATATACATATATAGCTACCTATTTGCAGACGCTCTGATCGCAGAGGGGTGTCTCCACATGAATTGCCAATGTACTCGGAGTTAATTGAATTTCTAATTAAAACATGTTTACACTTTTAAACGACGTATATGTTTATGTACAGAGAGAGAGAGAGAGAGAGAGAGAGAGAGAGAGAGAGAGAGAGAGAGAGAGAGAGAGAGAGAGAGAGAGAGAGAGAGAGAGAGAGAGAGAGAGAGAGAGAGAGGTTCTAATTAGGCTGCTCTGAAGACTCCAGTTCATTATACATAAGAGGGATGGTAATTATTCAGAGCAGCGTGTGTAGGAGAATAAAAGAAGTATATTGACTTAATGGATACTTTGGGGTTAAACTGAATGTTTTATATAATTTGTTCGTAGAAGTTCATTTTCACGTTACTCCTCTGCAGCTCATATAATGTATGCATATTATTACCTCCGAGAAAACAGATTTTTTCAGACATTATACACTGATAGCGGTGTCCTAAATTGCAGGCTCGTTTTTGTTTTCTATGTGAGTGAAGAAAACAAAAGGCAGAACTGCATGTGGCAAGTGCCTCCTCCAGAGTTGAAAGAGTGACGAGGCCAGAATCAAGGGACGTTCGAGCCAACATGCCTGGACATACATAGTTTGAAGCAAATTTAGTCATAAGAAGAGGGAAAGACTGATTCTGGGAGAAAGTTCTAGAGCTCAGCTCTTGAATAGCAGAAAGTCTGAGAGTAACTTTTCACTCTAGGGTTGGAGAGTTGCACTGAGTAGGGGTGGGATTGTGTTGCAAGACGAGTACTACTTGCTCTACGAAGAGGGGGTGGTATACACTCAGATAGCTCTTTGGAACACTGATTATTGCAATAGGATTAGAATAGTGAGAGAGATGCAACATTGCAGCGAAGAGAGAGAGACTACAGAGAATTGGTGAGTGGACGTGAGTTAATGAGACGGAAGGCTTTCCTTTCTACTTTGTCTAGAAGTGCTGTGTGAGAGGATCCTCCCCCCAAGTGTGAACAATGCTCAATACATGGACGCACTATGCCCCTGTACAGAGCAAGAAGCTGCGCAGGGGTAAAGAAGGTGGTGGTTAAGTACACCCAGCTTCTGGGAAGCTGTTTTAGCAAGAGTTGTAATATGATCTGTCCAAGAGAGATCAAAAGAAAAAGAGACCCCGAAATTATTTAGAGAAGATGAAGGGTTAATGTGTATGTTGTTGATGAGTAGGTCATGGTTTTCTGGAAGGGGCGACGAGTAAACAGATGGAGAAATTCAATTTTGGAAGCATTGCAAGTAACAAAGCTTCGATATGTATCAAATGGGGGTATAATTATGTAATAGATTTGGGGAGTTTTTATGTTGTCTATGTGCATGAAGGAGACAAGAGGCAAAGCTGCCTGAAACAAGTGTCTCCCCAAAAGTTGAGAGAGTGACAGAGATCCAAAATAAACGTACAGTACGTTAGAGTCAAAATGCCTGGACACACATAGCTTGAATCAGTTTATATCATAGGATGAGGGAAAGACAGATTGATGGATAGAGTTCCAAAGCTTGCTTGTTGAGTAGAGACTGGGAAAATGTGTTCAATCTCGGGTTTGAACGCTGTACAAACTAGGAGTGGGAGTGTGTTGAAAGGCTGGTGCCCCCCACTCTCCGTAAGGGAAGAAGTATACAATGAGAGAGCTCTGAAGAACATTGATTATTATTATAGTGATAAAAGAGTGAGAGAGATGTATACAACATGGCTACCAGACGGGGTATATAACATGGCGCCCACCAAAAGATGGGTTGGTGCTCCCTATAGAAGACTGTGGTAATTAAGGGCCCGTGTTGATGTTGTTGGCGTTAGTGACCCAATCAACCGTCTGTGGGGAGAGTCATCCATCTCCAGGCTTAAAGGGGACTTGTTGTGTAATTTGAAGCGAGTTCTCATCTGTCCGCCTCATTTTCTATTATTGTTTATTATTTCTCGAAGAAAAAGACAAATATTTATATTCCTACATGTTCCAAACACTTAATGTGACATATCGGACGCTAGAAACTTAGATACGATCAATCCTTTCAAGATCCGATTACGCATTTCGTTTCTGTTTTCCGGGAATGTTTTATTCAGATTAGGAAAGGTATATAAAATTCAGAAGGTTAATTACCCTTATGATTCCTACAGGTTCTTCCTAAACTGTATACAATTGTCTAATGATAGCCAGATTAAACTGTCAAAATGCATTATAATAATACAACAAATATTATCCCTACATTTATTAAGTTACACCCCGTTCTTAACATTAATCACCAATTACAAACCCTAATGCACTTGAATAAACCAATGAAAGCATATGGTCCTCCCGGGATTCGAACTCGTGACACCACACCCAGAACATAAGCATAATAACAGGAGGTATATTGGTAAGAGGAAGAAGAGGAAGGGACATTATTATGACAATATTTACCTTCACCTGTTGTTTAGGTCTATACCGGAACAAGCTGTAAGCGAAAAGTTAGTACACTAAACACCCATCTTAACCCTTACAGCCCCGGTGACGTCCCATATCTTTATATTGTGGCAACTAACAGACAATTTTATTCAGATTAGGAAGAACCTCTAGCAATAATAAGGATTCAACCTATCCCGACCAACCCTTGTAACTACTGCAGATCCTTCCTAAGCTGCATAATATCGTCTAAATACGGTATAGGTAGAATAAAAGATAACACACGTCGCTGGTACTCAAAGGGTTAACTCCCTGACAATAAAAGGTAACACACGTCGCTGGTACTCAAAGGGTTAACTCCCTGACAATAAAAGGTAACACACGTCGCTGGTACTCAAAGGGTTAACTCCCTGACAATAAAAGGTAACACACGTCGCTGGTACTCAAAGGGTTAACTCCCTGACAATAAAAGGTAACACACGTCGCTGGTACTCAAAGGGTTAACTCCCTGACAATAAAAGGTAACACACGTCGCTGGTACTCAAAGGGTTAACTCCCTGACAATAAAAGGTAACACACGTCGCTGGTACTCAAAGGGTTAACTCCCTGACAATAAAAGGTAACACACGTCGCTGGTACTCAAAGGGTTAACTCCCTGACAATAAAAGGTAACACACGTCGCTGGTACTCAAAGGGTTAACTCCCTGACAATAAAAGGTAACACACGTCGCTGGTACTCAAAGGGTTAACTCCCTGACAATAAAAGGTAACACACGTCGCTGGTACTCAAAGGGTTAACTCCCTGACAATAAAAGGTAACACACGTCGCTGGTACTCAAAGGGTTAACTCCCTGACAATAAAAGGTAACACACGTCGCTGGTACTCAAAGGGTTAACTCCCTGACAATAAAAGGTAACACACGTCGCTGGTACTCAAAGGGTTAACTCCCTGACAATAAAAGGTAACACACGTCGCTGGTACTCAAAGGGTTAACTCCCTGACAATAAAAGGTAACACACGTCGCTGGTACTCAAAGGGTTAACTCCCTGACAATAAAAGGTAACACACGTCGCTGGTACTCAAAGGGTTAACTCCCTGACAATAAAAGGTAACACACGTCGCTGGTATTCAAAGGGTTAACTCCCTGACAATAAAAGGTAACACACGTCGCTGGTACTCAAAGGGTTAACTCCCTGACAATAAAAGGTAACACACGTCGCTGGTACTCAAAGGGTTAACTCCCTGACAATAAAAGGTAACACACGTCGCTGGTACTCAAAGGGTTAACTCCCTGACAAACAACACTGTCATATAAAAAAGGAGTTATTTTTATTCTTTCACGATTGCTTCCCATCTTCCCTACAAACTGTTAATTTGCTAAAATATAACGTAGTATATTTATACAGTATATATATTTTTTGTGTAGCTATATTTATACGATTTTATGAAGATTAGGAAGGCTCTATAGTGGTTGAAGGGATACATTGAGATACTCTGAAGCGTGTTAATCATTAGACGTCCTTCTTAACATTAATAAAATAAATAAGTGACTATTATGTTTCCAGGTAGACATTTATCAGGGTACACCAGTCTACGGGGATAAATCTTAACCTTTCAAAAATTCCCTACAAACTTCCCTTTCTCAAGACGCTGCGGCCGCCAATCACCAACACTTTCTTTAATTAATAGTTAACGAGGTCATTACCGGAGAGCGAGAGAGAGAGAGAGAGAGAGAGAGAGAGAGAAGGATTGTGTTGATCTGTTCTAGGTTATTCATTTAGTTAATATTCGTAACATATACAACATACACAGTGTTACCATCCCCTTCTGCAACAATAGAGCAAAAGGTGGCTTAATAATCCTTTCTAAAGCAAGGTATATCGGACTAGACAGTTATTTGTTAATTGTGTGTACTCATATATCGTGGTAAACAAAGATATGTTAACCCCTTCACTACCATTACGAAATATGCATCATATTCTGGTTATCAATTTGTATTAGTTTGTAAGCTATCTATACGACTCACATGGGTAAATACGATCCCAATAAACCCTTTTTTAAACTGCGTAAAATCATCCGAGTTTAGCCAGAATCAAAGGTACAAGGACGTCATGGTGCTGAAGGGGTTAATAATGAGCAAAGACAACTAATTAACCATTGGCGAGTTTCAGGCTATATGGACTTTAAAGGTGTAAACATCGATATTTAGCACAATTAATGGCCACCCCTCTGGGCATCGAGTCGTCTGTCAATAGATAGACCAGCTAAAATTGTATTATATTGGCTTAGTTATTACTTAATTAAATTTTAATACAGACACTTCAATTTGATCTATTATAATATAAATAATGGAAATCAAGGTGTTTATCAACTACATAGAACATAATATTGGTTACCTTGATATACAGTATATGTGTTTGCAATCACTAAAACAAAACTATATACCAAAAACAGTTTGGTAGTCATTTTACTGGCTCACACTCTGACTGTTCCTGGATCACGTCAGGCGGAGTTTATAATCCGGCTTACCCTGAAATACCAATAATATATATATATTTCTAGCTCTCCCCGGCTGCAGTGCTGGCTAACAAGATATATACTCAATGTATATATATATATATATATATACTGTATATATATATATATTGTAGTGGCAATAGATTCTCCTCGGGGGAAGCGGAGTCTTATAAGGGCCAAGATGTATCTATGGACCTTGATAAGGGCAAGCAACACCAAGGTGAACACGAACATCTTTATTCTGGTACCGGTTACTTTTCGACATTAACATATGTCATCATCAGACCTAAAGCAATAAGAAATACATTTATTAATAAATTATGTTGACATTTAAAGCAAATATATTTTTAATAATAATTTAGAAAAACATAAAGTTAGAAATCGCGAAAAAAGAGATAGAAACAAACACAAACAACAACAACAACAGCTAAACCATATGTGAACTACGTGTAGATATTGTAGGCTAAAATATACACAATACCTTAGAAACATAATAGGTTGGAGAAGAATTCGTGGGTGCCCAAGGTGGGCTTAAGATGGTGAGTGAGGAGGGACTCTGCTATTAAACGGGTGGTGTCACCAGAACAACTGAAAATTACTGATTTTTTTGTTTCTGTTAATGGAATGGCCTAAAGGTTCACAATGGTCTCGAATGGTTGAAAAGGATGGTTTAGAAATGGGAAGTCCAGTTCTATAAGATCGACCCAGGTGCTCCGCAACCCTCGTGTTTAAGTGCCGTTTTGATTGGCCTATATAAGTTGCATTACAGCAGCTACATTTATATTGATAAACAATAGAGGATTGCAGAACATCCGGGATACGATCTTTGAATTTGAAATGATGTGACAAAGTATTGGTAGGTTTGAATATTATTCTGAGGGACACTTGGGGATAGAAGCAACGAATCAATTTTGTGACTTTATGGCGTATCGAGTAACTTGATGGTCCTAAAAATGGCATAGTGAAAAATATTACTGCCTTTTTAGCAGTCGGTACGGGGCTCGGGACTTGGAAAAGTGTATTTAGTTGTATACCGAAACAGTTTTCAATGAATGAAATAGGGAAACCATTTGAATGTAAAATGTGTTTGAGATATTCGAGTTCATTGTGAAAAGACAAATATGAGGAACAAATGTGGTAAGTCCCTCCTCACTCACCATCTTAAGCCCACCTTGGGCACCCAGGAATTCTCCCCCAACCTATTATGTTTCTAAGGTATTGTGTATATTTTAGCCTACAATATCTACACGTAGTTCACATATGGTTTAGCTGTTGTTGTTGTTTGTGTTTGTTTCTATCTCTTTTTTCGCGATTTCTAACTATTTATGTTTTTCTAAATTATTATTAAAAATATATTTGCTTTAAATGTCAACATAATTTATTAATAAATGTATTTCTTATTGCTTTAGGTCTGATGATGACATATGTTAATGTCGAAACGTTACCGGTACCAGAATACAGATGTTCGTGTTCACCTTGGTGTTGCTTGCGCCTATATATATACTGTATATATATATATATATATATATATATATATATATATATATATATATATCCTATATATATATATATATATATATATATATATATATATATATATATATATATATATATATATACACTGAAAATCAGCGTCATCTCAATGAAGTAGTTATCCTAGTTTATTCTCTTTGGTAGCACGTAAACAGATACTTATTCCCAAAATGTCAGCCTTTCTTTAAAACAGCCAACAGAGACAAATAATACCCAAGAAACAGTAAATAAATGCGTTATATCTTGAAGGAGTTAGTATATTGTTTGCTTACATAATACAAGACGCACGGTGTAAGCCAACTGTCCAATAAACCCGGCAGTAAGGTTTATGGCTCGCATTATACTCCTTTCAAAGATACCAGGACGCATATATTTTCTTTTTTCTGGTCTTTACTAAATGATTTTCTTCAGATTAGGAAGAGCATATGGAAGTCAGAGGATTAATTGAGATAGTATTTATCCTTTTGATGACCACAGACCCTTTCTAAGTTGTATTGAAGCGTCTAATTATAGCCAGAATAAACGGTCAAAACGCTGCATTATTCTCAAGGAGTTAATATATTTGAAATTACATACTATTATAAGACGCACGGTGTAGCCAAACTGCCCAATAAACCCGACAGTAAGGTTTATGGTCACCTGTTAACCCTTTCAAGGTTATGACGCATTATGATAGTGTATTCTGGCTATCATTAGACGATTCTATACATTTTAGGAGGGATCTGTGGAATTTTAAAGGGTAAAGACTATCTCAATTAACCCTCTGACTTCCAAATACCCTTCCCACTTTTTTTATTTTTTTCTATGTGAGTGAGGGAGGCAAAAGGCAGAACTGCCTATAGCAAGTGCCTCCCCCAAAGTTGAAGGAGTGACAGGGCCAAAATCAAGGGACGTTCGAGCCAAAATGCCTGGACACACGGAGTTTGAAGCAATGTAAGTCATAGGAAGAGGGAAAGACTGATTCTGGGAGAGAGTTCCAGAGCTCAGCTGTTGAATAGAAGAAAGACTGAGAGTAACGTTTCACTCTTGGGTTGGAGAGTTGCACAGAGTAGGGGTGGGATTGTGTTGCAAGACGGGTACCACGTGCCCTACGTAAAGGAGGTGGTATACACTGGGAAAGCTCTGAGGAACACTGAGTATTATAGTAGCAATAGAATAGCGAGAGAGATGCAACATTGCGGCGGAGAGAGAGATTGCAGAGAGTTGGTGAGTGAACGGGAGTTAATGATACGAAAGGCCTTCCTTTCAATTTTGTCTAGGAGAGCGGTGTGAGAGGAATCTCCCCACACATGTGAACAATATTCAACACAAGGACGCACTATGCCCCTGTACAGAGCAAGAAGCAGAGCAGGGGAAAAGAACCCCCTAAGGCAGTTGAGCACACCCAGCTTCTGGGAGGCTGTCTTAGCAATACTGGTAATATGGTCCTTCCAACTGAGAGTAGAAGAAAAAGAGACACCAAGAATATTGAGAGAAGATGAAAGAATGATTTTTGTATTGTTGAAGAATAAGGGATAGTCCGCAGGGAGTTCCTGACGGGCAGATAGATGGAGAAATTGGGTTTTGGAAGCATTAAAGGTAACAAGGTTTTCTCTGCCCCAATTGGAGATAGTAGTTAGATCAGAATTTAAGTGTTCTCTGGCTTCATTCCGTTTGTCGTTGAGGAATTGCTAGCTTGGGTGTTCTGAAAAACTAATGGAGTAGTGTAAGGTTGAGTCGTCTGCGTATGAATGGATGGGAGTTGAGGTACAGTTGAGAAGGTAATTTATAAAAATTAGAAAGAGAATAGGAGATAGGACAGAGCCCTGAGGAACACCGGAGTTTATAGGGTGAGGAAGTGAGAGATGGCCGTCCACGACCGCAGCTATGGAACGGCTGGAGAGGAAATTAGAGACAAAGGCACAGATGGAAGGATAGAAACCAAAGGAGGGTAGTTTAGAAATTAAAGATTTGTGCCAGACTCTATCGAAGGCTTTCGATATGTCTAGTGCAATAGAAAAAGTCTCACCGAAGTCCCGAATAACATCTAATAATAGCCAGAATACAGCAAAGAAATGCGTCATTGTATCTTGAAAGCTATACTATGTTTTGTGTTTACATAATAATATAAGACGCACGGTGTAGCCCAAATGCCCAATAAACCCGGCAGTAAGGTTTATGGCTCACAGGTTAAGCGGCACCCAACGAGAAAAATGGCCTCTAAAAGAATACATAACTTGTGTTTATTCTGCGAAGTATTATATGCATGTGTTATATTAAGGGGTATGTATTTTCATCTGGACCCCCTCCTCCCTCATGCTTAGCCCCATTAGTTTTAATTTTAAAGACGTTTGTTCCATTAGTTTGGTGATTTTAATACATTACACCCAATTTCTTTGTGAATTTTAAGACTTTTCAGGCATATTTAGGTGTCATTTATTTTCCTCACGAATGATAGCGAGCCTGTGGGGGTGGATAGAATTTTATTCCAAATGAAGCCAGTACATTTATGCCCCTAGGTGGCCTAGTGGTTAAGGTGTAGGAATGCTGCACTCCTAGCCAGGGTTCTAGCCATGGCTGGGTGTTATCATAACCTTTTTTATCTATATTATTAAATCAGTTCGTGTGTCTGTTTGTCTGTGTGTTCTTAATAGGCGGCCGCAGTTTTGGACCTGGGGAGCTGAAACTTTGCATGTGGGTGTCAATTGACCTGGGTCAGGTCATAGAGGGGGCGAGGCCACGATCGGAGGTCGTTTCGAGGCCGAAATTGATTTTTTGTTTTGAAAAAAAAAATAAATAAATTGCCGTTTGGGGCAGAAGGAGGCCTCCGATTGAAAAGGTGTATGGAGCGAAAGTTGTTCGCAACCCCACAACATTGGGGTACGGATGAGGTCAGATCCAAAATCGGAGGTCATTTAGCGGCCGAAATCGAGGTCGCCGTTTAATAAGGCACAGGGAGGTCGAGGCCGGTGATTATGGTAGTAGTAGTATTGTGATGATTGTGGTAGTAGTGATTGATGATGGTGATTATGGTAGTAGTAGTGGTGGTAGTTAAACCCGGGCAACGCCGGGTACCCCTGCTAGTTCTATTGAAAAATGTACAAATGCATTTTGAAGAGGGATCTTTGGGGTGTCTTTTAGGCTTGATGGAGGTCTAGGGAGCAAATACAAATACAAATTATAACAAAAATAATAATATATACCTCCCCTTAAGATGAGAAGCTCAGAGTGGTATTTGAATAAACTCTTATTGAACGTATTCCTTCTTATGCTCATCATTATTCATGGAAGGTTATTGTAACTATAAACATGCCCATAGCTTCTACTACTTCTGCATTTAACGGGGTATTATAAAGTCAATGTATGCAATGGTTGTGAAGAAATAGTATGCAAGAAACACAATATCCAAAGGAAGGTTCACGTAGACTACTTCCTGGCTATACAAATGTTTCAAAAAGAAGCGTTGCCAATTCCTTTCAGCTGGGTAACCAACTTCTGTACCACCCTGTATGTCCACACAACCATATAAGTGCATCTAGTATTCTAATACAAAGGTCAGTTATGATCATAGTTTATTCCTGAAACAACTTTTCAAAATTTCAAAGGACACAGTCGCAGTCTTAGCCATTTGGAATTATTTTTGAAAGGCAAACACTTAACTCTTAGTGTGCCGGCGACGCATCATATAATTATTTTTGAAAGGCAAACACTTAACTCTTACTGTGCCGGCGACGCATCATATAATTTATTTAAGCTACATTTAAGCAATTTTGTACAGTTTAGAAAGGATCTGTGGTAGTAAACAAGGTTAAATCAGATAGATCAGAGCCAGTTAATTGCTGGAGGCCCGTCTTAAACTCAATACAATCTTATAAAATTACCCATAATAAAATTAAAAGGACGGCGTCGATACATAAGGAATTAAAAGGACGGCGTCGATACATAAGGAATTAAAGAAGACATGGAAGTTTTTATGATTATAATCATTGTTCAGAAATAACATTGCCTTTCATATCATGTGTTTGCATCATCAAAATGGTGTGGGGTAAAAAACATTGGGATCCAGCGTGAAGACACTCCGATATCACAGTATAAAACTTTCTTGCATCCTTTACCTCCTCCTGAGCCAACATATCTGCAGTTGGTGACACCCGTGTAGGAGCCTTCCAGACGTTTATTGCTAGGCTGCCTGATATACTGCAATGGTCGGTCGTTGTTGTTGTTGTTCCTCAAGCTGCCTGGCCGAACAGCCCCAAGGCCCCGAATAAGGCCAAGGCCATAATTGTCGGTCGTACTAGAGATCAGTCTGTATATTGAGACTGCTCAACTTTGTAAAACTTTTATCCGTTTTGCTTTTATTAATTTAATTGGAGGTGTTAGGTGTAGGGGTGAAATTATAAAAATATATATTATAATATCCTTGAACCTACTGGTAATTATCAGTAGGTTCAGGGATATTTCGTAGCGAGGCCGGTCTATGTGATCCGTGCCCCATCAATATTCTTTCCCACCATGTTGGCTGGCTGGCTGGGACACATAAAACTATATTCCATTTTTCATGCTCTCACCTTTTACGCTACACATAAAGTAGCGCTGAAAATAAGCTTGCATGAAAGACATTGACATACGGTATATTTTCCCTTTTTCGCGAAGGAAAAGTTCAGATTTATCCTGAATTGTATAAATTAATACATTGTGCATGTGTTGTGTTAGAACTAAACAGTTATAATACAGATAGTAAATGTATCAATCGTCTACTAAACAGTTATAATACAGATAGTAAATGTATCAATCGTCTGCTAAACAGTTATAATACAGATAGTAAATGTATCAATCGTCTACTAAACAGTTATAATACAGATAGTAAATGTATCAATCGTCTACTAAACAGTTATAATACAGATAATAAATGTATCAATCGTCTACTAAACAGTTATAATACAGATAGTAAATGTATCAATCGTCTACTAAACAGTTATAATACAGATAGTAAATGTATCAATCGTCTACTTGTTATAATTTGAATTGATAAATCAAATAACACTCATGTTTTTCATTAGTTAAAATTAGGTGCTTAATTTGTAAAAAAGTTGTACGAATTGAGAATAAATATGCGTAACATCTTTTGTTAATTGGTGAAATGTATTTGGTCTGTTATGTGTGCTAAACTGAATGTTCTATGAACTAGTTTATCTTATTCCTAAGAGCTTCCAGAAGAAAATGGATGTAAAAGTATTCTTAAACACATCTATTCAAGATTTTTCTCTAGCTTGAATCTGTAAAAGTGTCAAAGTTTGCGGAAAATGCGCTTCCAAATAAATTATTGTCGAAAATGTTCCTATTTCGCTCCATTTCTTCACCCCTACTTGATAATAGTTTGTCAATTACCCTACTGGGTATCAATGTAATACAAATTAACAAATACATCACTCAAAAATGCGGATGAAAACGTGGATGATTTACTGTATAAATTACAAGAAAAATACTTTGACAATCTTCAATCATATCTCTTGCCTCAAACCTCAGTCCTCAAGGAGGTGACCACGAACGAACCACCCCCATGGTCCTCTATCGTCCATCAGCCAAAGCCCCTCCTCCCTCCCAACACGACTTTCACTCTTATACCGCTCATATCATTCCTAGCTCTCCCAGTCTGCCCTTCCACCTCATTCTAATACAGTCTTTTCATAATTCTCTCACTCCTCATATGCTCCACATGACCGAACCACCTCAAGGTGTTGCTCTTCACACTCTCCAGCACATATACACACCACATTGCTCTCATACCTACTCATTTGTCTGTCTCCATGCGACCCCACACACACTTTAAGTAACTCATTCGACCCCTCTCTCGTTTGATGTATGCTTCTTCAACAACGTCTACTGTATGCTTCACTTCCAGATGCCAATGTCGGGATTACCACACTATCATGCATTGACTTCTTTACTTCCATACTCACCTACCTTCCTAGTCAGTGCTTTTATCATCCCTACAAAATTCCTCCACTGTTGGATCTTCTCTTGCACTTCATCCTCCAAAATTCTATCTTTACTCATCACACTGACCATGTACTTCAATGAGCTGATATTTTGCACTACCTGGCCATCCAACCTTACTTCACATTCTGTGTCTGTGTCCATCTTAAAGACCATAAACCAATCCTTTAAAAAACGATCCTTCTGTTTCCGAGAATCTTACGAACATAATTATACAGTATATAATATGAAAACCTGCCTTATATGGGGTGGCCTGGGTTTGATCCCCGCTGAAGCACCGTAGGTTTATTGACGTACGGGCGTTGAATTCACCGTGGGTGGGGTGATTGTAGGCACTAATCGAGCAGGGCAGTACCCAGGGAGGCCACATAGGCATATGATAGAGAGTTGCTGGAACTCCTGTTTCGTTTACTAGGCTTCCCCCACTGTTTTTGTTTGTGCCTCATTTATACAGAGTAATCCAGCAAACTCTCACAACACCTCCTCCTCCTATGCATTTCAGTTCACCTAATTAACAAGCATTCCTCACTTCTTGCCAATACACCTAAATCATGTTGCATACTTTGTATTTGAATATCTTACACATTTTTTGGGGAATAATTATTGCAGGGAACTTTGCCTTTTGTCTCCTTCATACACCTAGAAAAAAAAAAAAAAAAAAAATTAGCTGCATCAGCTGACATTAGAGGTGCAGTTGTTGTTGTTGTTGTTTTTCCCCAAGCTGCCTGGCCGAACAGCCCCAAGGCCCCGAGCAAGGCCAAGGCCACAACCGAGCGCCCCCACAGAACCCTCCCTGCTGACCACAATAAAGCCTGGGTGACCGAAGCCACTCCATGGCGGGGAGCTGAGGAGGGTGCGGAAACGCCCGGGAAACCAAAGCCCCACCCAGGGCCCTGTGCCCCTCAGCAATTATGAAGAGAAAGTTGAGGGGCAAAGGAAAGATGTGACGCTTTGGCTTCCAATCTTGGTAGATTAGGAGGTCAATCCACGCAAGAGACGCCGTCACTTGAGATCTAGAAAATATATAAGTAAAAGGAACAGTCAGAGTAAGCTATGGGTATGGCAGAGATCGCTCAGTTCTCACTCTGATAGACCAGCCCATCACCACTGAGAGGTGCAGTAGACCAGTGTCGTATGTACACATGTACAGTATATGCTAGCACCTGGTCAATAAGATCAAGCTGATTACACTGGTTACAGACTACATTCACATCTACAACCATTCCACCAGTACAATAGTATCCCACATGTACCCCCTCACACTATACACACCAATGGGCGGTTGAGCGTAAGTGACCTTTCCTTGTGAACAGGTACTGTACAAGCTAGATAATGAAGGGAGTTGCCTCGGCATATGGAAGCATATGAAGGCGATTCATTCACGGCCACCCCCTCACTGGGATTACGGCGTCTGCTATAAAACCATAAACCTGCCCTATACACCAGTTCAAACATTCCAGCAAACTGTGTGTCAATAGGAAGACCAATGTTTACCCCAGAGATGGCTGGAAAACTTTATTGACAGTTCCGAGGGTGGAATACAAGAGAGGGAGGTGGAAACTGGTGTGTCAGCTGTTTGAGAGAGAGAAAGAGAGAGTTACATAGATACACAGACTGCACAGACCTTGCAGTCCCTACTAAGCAGTCTGGACTAAATTCTAACATGGGATTTACTACAAAGTGGAAGGTAAAAACAGCAAAGTAGAAGGCTCTCTTCCCACCTACCCCTCCATCCGACCTTTGGTCGGCACGAAATTAAGAGAAACATGCCTTAGGCCGGGATATTGTTTTACCGAAAAATTTACAAATAAATTTGTGAGGGGGGTCTTGGGGGTATTTTATAAAGTGATGGAGGTGAAGGGAGCAAACTAATACAAACTATTTAAAAGATAAATTAAGTAAATACATATTAAGTAAATACATATTAAGTAAATACATATTAAGTAAATACATATTAAGTAAATACATATTAAGTAAATACATATTAAGTAAATACATATTAAGTAAATACATATTAAGTAAATACATATTAGTAAATACATATTAAGTAAATACATATTAAGTAAATATATATTAAGTAAATACATATTAAGTAAATACATATTAAGTAAATACATATTAAGTAAATATATATTAAGTAAATACATATTAAGTATATACATATTAAGTAAATACATATTAAGTATATACATATTAAGTAAATACATATTAAGTAAATACATATTAAGTAAATACATATTAAGTAAATACATATTAAGTAAATACATATTAAGTAAATACATATTAAGTAAATACATATTAAGTAAATACATATTAAGTAAATACATATTAAGTAAATACACATATCAATAAAAAATTGCCCTTAAATACCACGCCATCACCCCCCCCCCCCCCCTCCCCTCCAGAGCTCAGTATATTGAAGGAGCACCTGAACCGAACGGCTGCGAGAGGGCAGCACCAAGGTTACGTCTACTACTAAATACGACATAAGAGATTGGCAAAAACAAACTAAAATTGATTACTCAAATAGTTTAACAAGTCCAACTATTGAATGTAAGGTATCTTAGTTTACCCCCCTATAAATCCTGTTTTCTAAATGGTTTACTACATTTCTTATTCTCCCCTTTTTCCCCAGGTAATTTAATCCCCCAAGGACCCCAATGCAAATACTACTAACGGCCTTATTGGGCTATCCTTAGTTGGAATTATGCAAAGCTGGTACAATCGCGCTAATAAGTGATGTCTCGGCACCAAGTATGCTTCGATCAATCATTGGTATCAGCAATATCTAAGCTTTATTTCTTCATATCAAGTGAGATTTACACACATGTTCCTACACTTACCCACCCTATCCAACATCTGACAGACATTAATACAGCACAGAGCAAGCCAAACGTAATGACAGCTGGGACATGACTTATTAGCGCGACCGTACATGTCATATTTGTAACATATTATGTTGTATCAACATTGTAAAATACTAACTGAATAAATATTATTATTATTTTTGTATTATTATGTACCTCCTCCCTTGCAGAGAGTAGGGGGCACCACCCTTTCAACACATTCCCACCCCTATGTTGTCTAACTCTCTAACCCAAGAGTGAACCGATTGTCCCAGTCTATTATTCAGTCAACAAGTAAACTCTGGAATGATCTCCCTCAATCTATCTTCCCCTAATCCTATGACTTAAACTGCTTAAAACTCTGTGTGTAAAGACATTTTAGCTCTAATGTAGATAGTTTTAACCCATTTGACTAATAGATGGTCTTTCAAAACTGAATATAATCGCCTAACGATACCCAATATATAATAGTCGCGTGATGCTCCTGAAAGGCATAAATAATATTAAGATGCAGGTAGGGGTTAGTGAGGCAGTTAGGCCTCGTAGTGGGGATACCATTATAGGTTAATATTATCCGGGTGGCTGGACAACACAACCAACACCAGAACAACAACTAACCCAGTACCACCTACCTCCTATGATAACATTAACTGACTGACTGACAGAGAGAGAGAGAGAGAGAGAGCGAAAGAGAGAGCGAAAGAGAGAGAGAGAGAGAGAGAGAGAGAGAGAGAGAGAGAGAGAGAGAGAGAGAGAGAGAGAGAGAGAGAGAGAGAGAGAGAGAGAGAGAGAGAGAGAGAGAGAGAGAGAGAAACGTAACATATATGAGTTATAACTTATGAAGGGATCTTTGTTATACATATATACTGTATATATATATATATATATATATATATATATATATATATATATACTGTGTATTATATATATATATATATATATATATATATATATATATATTTATATATATATATATATATATATACCCGGTATATATACAGGGTGTCCCAGGAGGAAAGGGCATAACTTTGGGAAATGATAAAACAAGGCATTCTAAGCCTAAAATGTTCTATAACAAAAAGTCCAAATCTCAACCGTTAAAAAGATATTGAAGGTTTTATATAGTGTCCTCCCCCGCCTCACTGTAATGGACTCTTCCATTTTAGATAGTTTCCAGCTGGTCCAAAGTGAGCTATTATATCTATAATCATTTTGCAACTTACAGAATGAAATTAGCTTTACAATAACATGGTAAAATAACTGCAGTTAGATGGAGGTGTAGTAGATACTAGGACAGCTAGGTCACCCTTTGGGGTAATACTGAAGAAAATGCCATTTTCAACATGCAATATCTCTTTACTGGTTGAGATTTGGAATATTTCTTAAAGAACATTTTAGGCTTAGAATATTTTGTTTTATCATATCCCAAAGTTATGCCCTTTCCTCCTGGGACACCCTGTATATATATATATATATATATATATATATATATATATATATATATATATATATATAGTATATATATATATATATTCTATCTTTATGCTCAGGCCCAATCCCCACTTTTCCTATTTTGTTTATTTAATTTTCCTCTATTTTATACTTTTCTTTTTTGTTTGTCTTTTCTTGGGGGTGGCCGACTCAAGACAGAGCAAGAACAGGAAAACACAAAACACAAAACAAAACAGCGAACAAACACAGACAAAACACAAAATTCACACACATCTAGGTCACCCAGGAGAATACCCAGAGACCAGGGTCACCAAGGTCGCTCCAGCACTCCCCCGTCCCCCGACCAGACCACCCGGAGAGGCTCCGATCTCGGCAGGCAGACATTTAGCGGAGCCAAAGCCACAAGCCCGCCCACCACACTTCCAGGCGCACCCTTCATATTAATCGTCTCCCCGGGCCAGGCGCCTGATGGACTATTATCCAGTCCAACTTGCGCCCGACCCCTTCCCCCAAATGACCACGTGTTCACTCAACTATTCACAAGCATTCTCCATTCATTCCTGTTTATTGCCACTTCCTTTGCCTGATCTATAGTCATTCCTCTATCATCCAAAGCTTGTGTTACACAGTCTCTCCATCTCAATGGGGGTCTTCCTGCCCTTCTTATCTCCCCTTGTATCTGACTCATATATTCTCTTTGTAAGCCTTTCATCTCCCATTCGTTCAACATGACCATATATACGTATACATGTTACCTAGACCGTCAATAGAGCCAGGTGGTGCCCCAGGCCAGTCCTAGTTCAGGCATTATATATCTGCAATCTTCTCTTCTTCTGTATACTGTATATTCAGTGTATATTTTGTTGTTCTTCTGTATACTGTATATT
This sequence comes from Paralithodes platypus, assembly GCA_032716605.1. Taxonomy (NCBI): domain Eukaryota; kingdom Metazoa; phylum Arthropoda; class Malacostraca; order Decapoda; family Lithodidae; genus Paralithodes; species Paralithodes platypus. Next base: position 42,785,015 of record CM064531.1, on the reverse strand, counting down.
CAGTGTATATTTTGTTGTTCTTCTGTATACTGTATATTCAGTGTATATGTTGTTGTTCTTCTGTATACTGTATATTCAGTGTATATGTTGTTGTTCTTCTGTATACTGTATATTCAGTGTATATGTTGTTGTTCTTCTGTATACTGTATATTCAGTGTATATTTTGTTGTTCTTCTGTATACTGTATATTCAGTGTATATTGTTGTTCTTCTGTATACTGTATATTCAGTGTATATGTTGTTGTTCTTCTGTATACTGTATATTCAGTGTATATTTTGTTGTTCTTCTGTATACTGTATATTCAGTGTATATGTTGTTGTTCTTCTGTATACTGTATATTCAGTGTATATGTTGTTGTTCTTCTGTATACTGTATATTCAGTGTATATGTTGTTGTTCTTCTGTATACTGTATATTCAGTGTATATGTTGTTGTTCTTCTGTATACTGTATATTCAGTGTATATGTTGTTGTTCTTCTGTATACTGTATATTCAGTGTATATGTTGTTGTTCTTCTGTATACTGTATATTCAGTGTATATGTTGTTGTTCTTCTGTATACTGTATATTCAGTGTATATTTTTTTCTTCTGTGAATATTGGCTCTTTACTTCCGTCTCGTTGCCTTCACTGCATCTTCCGATTTTCCTATCCATTACGCTTGTATTATTTATTACTTAAAAGGGGTGGGGGAGGGGGGGGATCTGAACCCCCTCTTCCCTCATGGTTAGCATCATTAGTTTTAAAATATCAAGATATTCGCCTTGTTTATTTGGTGATTTTAAGACCTTTCGTGCCATTTAGGAGTAATGGGCCTACCTTTGGCTGGAGCAATTTGCTAACGAAACATTTACAAATATCTCTTGGTGGCCTTTGTAAAAGCCTGATGGAGGTCTAGGCACGAAACTAAAAGTAATATATATATAATTATAAAAATCAACAAATAGACAAATAAATATAAATCTCCCCTTAACCCCTTCTGTACCGGAGACGTATTTTGTATTTGATTTCAGCTTTATTTAGACAATTCGTTGAAGCTTAGGAAGGCCACGTGGTAGCTAAAAGCATTAATTGAGAGAATTTCTAGCCTTTTAATTTGGTAGACGTCCTTCCTAAGCTGAATAAAATTGTCTAAATGTAGCGGAAATAAACACAAATACTCCGCCGGTATAGAAGGAGTTAATGCAAAACAGTGTGTCCCTTCTTCATAATAACAAAAACCAACAACACCAACACACAGTATTGTACAGTCGCGCTAATAAGTGATGTATCGGCAGCAAGTATGTTTTGATCAATATTTGGTATCGGCAATATCTAAGCTTCATTTCTTCATATCGATTGAAATATACAAACATGTTCCTACACTTACCAACCCTATTCAACATCCGACAGACATTAATACAGCACACAGCGAGCAAAACGTAATGACAGCCGGGACATGACTTATTAGCGCGACCGTACATAACCCACACTTCTGTCAGCGGACTTACTGTAAATCCGGCTGTACCGGTGCCGTTCTTTTATCTTAATGCTGGATACTATTAGATTAATGTGTTCAGTTTTAATAGGGCCTCCAGCAATAAATAGGCTTCGAACTATCTCACTTAAGGGGAGACTGGCCGTTTGTTTGGTCTATTAATTAATTTATTCATATAATTTTTTAGTTTCCTCCCAAGACCTCCATCAAGCTTAGAAAAACTCCCCCTAGACAAGATAAATGTGTAAATTTTTCGGTAGAAAAATGTCACGGTCGAAGGCCGGTTCTTCTTAAAACTGCAGGCTCGCTATCGCTCGCCAGGAAATAATCGACACCTAAATGGCACGAAAGGTCTTAAAATTGACAACGAAATGGGGCGAAAGGTGTTTAAATCGCCAAACTAATGGGCCGAACGTCTCATAGTCTCAAAACTAGTGGGCCTAAACATTAGGGAGAAGGGGGTCCAGAAAAATGGTCTGCCTCCCCTTAACCCTTATTACTAACACAGATAATTTTTAAACTGCACAAAATTGTCTAAATATAGCTACTGTAGTTGACATTTTAAGAAACGCCGCTGGTACAAAAGAGGTTAAATCTTATATATCACCGTTCTTATATCTCACCGTTCTTATATATCACCGTTCTTATAGATCACCGTTCTTATATATCAACGTTCTTATATATGACCGTTCTTATATATCAACGTTCTTATATATCACCGTTCTTATATATCACCGTTCTTATATATCACCGCTCTTATATATCACCGTTCTTATATATCACCGTTCTTATATATCACCGTTCTTATATATCACCGTTCTTATATATCACCGTTCTTATATATCACCGTTCTTATATATCACCATGGTTCTTATATATCACCGTTCTTATATATCACCGTTCTTATATATCACCATGGTTCTTATATATCACCGTTCTTATATATCAACGTTCTTATACTGTATATGACCGTTCTTATATATCACCGTTCTTATATATCACCGTTCTTATATATCACCGTTCTTATATATCACCGTTCTTATATATCACCGTTCTTATATATCACCGTTCTTATATATCACCGTTCTTATATATCACCGTTCTTATATATCACCGTTCTTATATATCACCGTTCTTATATATCACCGTTCTTATATATCACCGTTCTTATATATCACCGTTCTTATATATCACCGTTCTTATATATCACCGTTCTTATACATCACCGTTCTTATATATCACCGTTCTTATATATCACCGTTCTTATATATCACCGTTCTTATATATCACCGTTCTTATACATCACCGCTCTTATATATCACCGTTCTTATATATCACCGTTCTTATACATCACCGTTCTTATATATCACCATTCTTATATATCACCGTTCTTATATATCACCGTTCTTATATATCACCGTTCTTATATATCACCGTTCTTATATATCACCGTTCTTATATATCACCGTTCTTATATATCACCGTTCTTATATATCACCGTTCTTATATATCACCGGTCTTATATATCACCGTTCTTATATATCACCGTTCTTATATATCACCGTTCTTATATATCACCGTTCTTATATACCACCGTTCTTATATACCACCGTTCTTATATACCACCGTTCTTATATACCACCGTTCTTATATATCAACATCACCGTTCTTATACACCGTTCTTATACATCACCGTTCTTATATATCACCGTTCTTATACATCACCGTTCTTATACATCACCGTTCTTATACATCACCGTTCTTATATATCACCGTTCTTATACATCACCGTTCTTATACATCACCGTTCTTATATATCACCGTTCTTATACATCACCGTTCTTATACATCACCGTTCTTATACATCACCGTTCTTATATATCACCGTTCTTATATATCACCGTTCTTATATATCACCGTTCTTATATATCACCGTTCTTATACATCACCGTTCTTATACATCACCGTTCTGATACACATATGAAAGATTAACTACTAATAATTACGCCCTTGTCTTACCATTCTCAGAGAGAGAGAGAGAGAGAGAGAGAGAGAGAGAGAGAGAGAGAGAGAGAGAGAGAGAGAGAGAGAGAGAGAGAGAGAGAGAGAGAGAAGCAAGGACACTAAACAAATCGGGGCTATGGATATTATGACTAATTAATAATTATATAAAAGATTAAAAACGACAACTGGAGACACTCGAAAGATTATTGGGAGAGAATATTGATGGGCGGGATAGAAAAGTGTGATATTTTATGATGAGTGAAATTACAGAACAGAAGAAAATTGTGGAATATTGCTTGTGACAATTGTGGAACATTGCTTGTGACAATTGTGGAATATTGCTTGTGACAATTGTGGAACATTGCTTGTGACAATTGTGGAACATTGCTTGTGACAATTGTGGAATATTGCCTGTGACAATTGTGGAATATTGCTTGTGACAATTGTGGAACATTGCTTGTGACAATTGTGGAACATTGCCTGTGACAATTGTGGAACATTGCCTGTGACAATTGTGGAACATTGCCTGTGACAATTTAGTGGAGCAAAATTAAAGGGAACGGGTCATGATTTTGTTAACCCTTTGAAGCTCTGACGCGTTTTAGCAGTTTATTTTGGCTATCATTAGACGATTGTATGCAGCTTAGGAAGGATCTGTGGGTAATAAAAGGGTAAATACCATCTCAATCAACCCTTTGATTTCCACATACCGTTACTAATCTGAATAAAATCGTCCAATAGTAGCCAGAAAACAGAACAGAAACGCGTATTGGAGCTTGAAAGGTTTAAGGGGACATTTCCACCTGGAGGATTTTTTTCTGAACCTCTTTCTCCCTCATATCCAGCCCCATTGCTTTTGAGATTTTAAGACGTTTGCCCCATTAGTTTGGTGATTTTTAAGAATTTCCGCCCCATTCTGTCAATTTTAAGACCTTTCGTGCCATTTAGGTGTCGATTTTATCCTGGCGAGCGATAGCGAGCCTGTAATTTAAGAGTAATCGGCCTTTGGCCTGGACATTTTTCTACCGAAAAATGTACAAATTTATCTTGAAAGGGGGTCAAGGGGGTGAAATTTCCAGATTGCTGGAAGAGTAGGAAACAAACTAGAAACCTCCCCTTAAGAACACATGGTTGATGGTATATTGAATAGAGTATTAATGCTGTCAAAGTAGAGTATTAATGCTGTCAAAGTAGAGTATTAATGCTGTCAAAGTAGAGTATTAATGCTGTCAAAGTAGAGTATTAATGCTGTCAAAGTAGAGTATTAATGCTGTCAAAGTAGAGTATTAATGCTGTCAAAGTAGAGTATTAATGCTGTCAAAGTAGAGTATTAATGCTGTCAAAGTAGAGTATTAATGCTGTCAAAGTAGAGTATTAATGCTGTCAAAGTAGAGTATTAATGCTGTCAAAGTAGAGTATTAATGCTGTCAAAGTAGAGTATTAATGCTGTCAAAGTAGAGTATTAATGCTGTCAAAGTAGAGTATTAATGCTGTCAAAGTAGAGTATTAATGCTGTCAAAGTAGAGTATTAATGCTGTCAAAGTACCACAGTTTCACTTTGCATATAATGTATTTTTCTTCAGAGGGTTTATTTAAACGAAAGAGACAGAGGGTTAAGGGGAGATCTCCACTTGAGGGATTTTTTTCTTGACTCCTTTCTCCCTCATGTTTAGCCCCATTGGTTTTGATATTATAAAACGTTTGCCCCATTAGTTTAGCGATTTTAAGGACTTTCACCCCATATTAAGACCTTTCGTGCAATTCAGGTGTCAATTTTATCCTGGCGAGCGATAGCGAGCCTGTAATTTAAGAGGAACCGGCCTTCGGCCGGGACATTTTTCTACCGAAAAATGTACAAATTTATCTTGAAAGGGACTCAAGGGGGTGTAATTTTAAGCTTGATGGAGGTCTAGGGAACAGACTAAATACCTCCCCTTAATATATATTGTTTGGAGTGTAGAGGTCAAGGCAAGATAAACATACCATACTGCTCCATATCTCTGTAGCATAACTATTAATTACTGCTACATCCAGACCAGTTGTAGGTAGTATTACTGCTACATCCAGACCAGTTGTAGGTAGTATTACTGCTACATCCAGACCAGTTGTAGGTAGTATTACTGCTACATCCAGACCAGTAGCAGGTAGTATTACTGCTACATCCAGACCAGTTGTAGGTAGTATTACTGCTACATCCAGACCAGTTGTAGGTAGTATTACTGCTACATCCAGACCAGTTGTAGGTAGTATTACTGCTACATCCAGACCAGTTGTAGGTAGTATTACTGCTACATCCAGACCAGTTGTAGGTAGTATTACTGCTACATCCAGACCAGTTGTAGGTAGTATTACTGCTACATCCAGACCAGTTGTAGGTAGTATTACTGCTACATCCAGACCAGTTGTAGGTAGTATTACTGCTACATCCAGACCAGTTGTAGGTAGTATTTGTTGCCGGCTAAATTATAGAGCGGGAGGGATTTGTGAATAATTGCATGTGACAATAATTGCATGTGACAATAATTGCATGTGACAATAATTGCATGTGACAATAATTGCATGTGACAATAATTGCATGTGACAATAATTGCATGTGACAATAATTGCATGTGTCAATAATTGCATGTGACAATAATTGCATGTGACAATAATTGCATGTGACAATTTAATGGCTCAAAATTAAAGGAGGTGAATCGTGACTCTTTGAAGAACACATGATTGATGGTGTAATACTCACCTGTAATATCAGTACTGTCATTATACCATTGTGACCGTCTTTAATTATTTAATTATCATTCGAAGATGTATACACTTGCGAAGAAAATCTGGGAGCTAGACGTCGCGTGTGTGTATATATAAGGTATATATAATATATATATATATATATATACCGTATATATTTATATTACTATGATTACAAGCCTTGTAAAGTTAACCCCTTGAGGATTATGGCGCATTACTGTTCTGTGTTCTGGCTCTTATTAGACGATTTTATTCAGATTAGGAAGGGCATATACATTTTATCCAGCGAACTCTCACAAACACCTCCTCCTCCTATCCATTTCACTACACTTAACAAGCACACCACACTTCTTTCCAACACACCTAAATTACCTCGAACGTACCTTGATTTTGGCTCTCTATCACTCATTCAACCTGGGGGAAGGGGGAGAGGGGGGCAGATGTTGCAGGCAGCTTTGCCTTTTGTCTCCTTCATGCACATATCAACTTAATATAATTCAGAGGGTTAATATTGATAGTTTTTACCCTGTTTATTCCAACAGGTCCTCCTGAAGCTGTATACAGTCGTCTAATAATAGCCAGATTACACTGTCAAAACGCGTCATAATTCTCAAGGGGTTAACTGCAAATTACTTACAATCATGGTCACCTACGAATATACAGATTATATGTATTACTATTATCACCAACCCACCACGTATTATATGTATTACTATTATCACCAACCCACCACGTATTATATGTATTACTATTATCACCAACCCACCACGTATTATATGTATTACTATTATCACCAACCCACCACGTATTATATGTATTACTATTATCACCAACCCACCACGTATTATATGTATTACTATTATCACCAACCCACCACGTATTATATGTATTACTATTATCACCAACCCACCACGTATTATATGTATTACTATTATCACCAACCCACCACGTATTATATGTATTACTATTATCACCAACCACCACGTATTATATGTATTACTATTATCACCAACCCACCACGTATTATATGTATTACTATTATCACCAACCCACCACGTATTATATGTATTACTATTATCACCAACCCACCACGTATTATATGTATTACTATTATCATCAACCCACCACGTATTATATGTATTACTATTATCACCAACCCACCACGTATTATATGTATTACTATTATCACCAACCCACCACGTATTATATGTATTACTATTATCACCAACCCACCACGTATTATATGTATTACTATTATCACCACGTATTTATTTGTTCATTTATCGATCCTTTTATCATTTCAGAGTTTCTCCCTTAGACCTCCATCAAGATTGAATGCACCCCCCTCCCCCCCAGAGGTAAATTTGCACATTTTTCAATAGAAAAATGTTCTGGCCGAAGGCCGGTTCCTCTTTAATTACAGGCTCGCTATCGCTCGCCATGAAAAAATCGATACCTAAATGACACGAAAAATCTTACTATTGACAAAAAAAATGGGGCAAAAAGTCTTAAAATCGCCTAACTAATGAGCTGAACGTAACAAATCTGAAAATTAATGGGGATAATTATGAGGAAGAAGGGGGATTAGAAGAACGACCCATCTCCCCTTACCTTACGTGAAAACTTAACGAATTAAATTATGTACTTAACCTTTAACTGTCTTGATGGTGTAATGGTTAGAGTGTTTAAGATCTGTATGTGGTAACCCAGGTTCGAATCCCGGGAGGATCACATGCGTTCATTAAATTAATTGGCAGGTGTTTGGTGTTTGGAGAGAAATACATATATTAGATTATCTCTCTCTCAAGGGGTGAATTTAGGGGGTGGGGGGGGGGGGGGGGGGTTTATTCTTCTATCTTGACCTAGTAGGGATGTGTCTGTGTGTGCGTGTTTTATGTTAGGCTCACATAATAGTTAAGAGAATGTATGATGTTTTTCTCGACGCCCTTCTAATTCATGTTTAGTCCCATCAATGTTGTGATTTTGGCCCTACTAGTTTGGTTATTATAAGACCTGTCCAATTATTATTGTCAATTTATGTGGATTCAACAGAGGTAGCGTATTTCGAAGACCTCTTTAACCCTTCCTGTACCAGCGACGTCTGTTATATCTTATTCAGCTGTAATTATGCAGCTGTGGTAGTAATAGTAGTATTAGTGGTAGTAGTAGTAGTAGTAGTGTGCAGACCTCTTCATAGTAAACAACCAAAACTCACGACGTGGAACGGCACTGAAATCAATGGAAGGAACCACACAAGGGGACCCAGTAGCAATGGCGATGTACGCATTAGGTCTCTCGGTGTTGCTATCATTAACAAGACATGAGACGACACATGTTAAGCAGGCGGCCTATGCAGATGATCTCACTGGAGCAGGAAAAGTCAATGATCTCAAGAGCTGGTGGGAGCAAGTATCACAAGTGGGACCCGAAATAGGATACTTTCCAAATGCTAGTAAGTCTATACTGATAGTAAAAGCAGAACATTACGAAAATGCCTTAGAAGCTTTCAACGGTAGTGAAGTGGTCGTAACAAAGGACGGACAGCGTCATCTAGGGGCAGTGATTGGCACAGAAGAGTTCAAGAAGCAATACATGGAAGAGAAGGTCAGAGAGTGGGTAAACGAAATAGAAATACTAGCCAAAATTGCAAAGACGGAACCACAGGCTGCATATTCGGCATTCACATATGGGGTCAAACACCGCTGGACCTACTTGATGCGTACCATTCCAAACGTGGGTCCACAACTTCAACCGCTAGAAGATGCCATCAGAGACAAACTCATCCCAGCTTGGATGAAGTCCCACACCCCAAATGCTACAGAGAGGGAGTTGCTCGCACTTCCTCCTAGGTTAGGAGGGCTTGGAATAATCAATCCGGTGAGGAGGGCGACAACGGAACACGAGAACTCAGTAAAGATAACAGAATCTCTCACTGAACGCATCGTAGCGCAAGATCCTGACGGCGAAGTGGACCAGGCGGACATCTACAACATCAGAAAGACCATCACGTCAGAGAGGCAAAACTCACAGAAAAATGACCTGGCACAATTGATGCGACAACTTTCCCCGAGACTAACAAGAAAAGTACAAATAGCACAAGAAACGGGTGCTTCAAATTGGCTGACAACACTACCAATCAAGGCAAAAGGCTTCAATCTAAACAAACAAGAATTTAATGATGCTATTGCACTGAGGTATGATTGGCCGATTGAAGGACTGCCCGATCGATGCGTTTGTGGAATCAACAACCATGCAGACCACAGCATGATATGTAAGAAGGGAGGATTCATCAGCATCAGGCATGATGAAGTAAGAGATCGAACATGCTCAGGGAGGTGTGTCGAGATGTGGTGCACGAACCATCACTCATTCCCTTGGAGGGAGAGATCTTGCAGCACAGGACGGCCAACACATCCAACGAAGCACGAGTGGACGTTAGTGCAAGAAGTTTTTGGACAAGAGCACAGCGAGCATTCTTTGACGTAAGAATATTCGACCCAATGGCCCATAGCTACAGCGGGCTGTCTCTGGAGGCTGCACACAAGAGGAATGAACAAGAGAAGGTCAGGGCATATGGGGAAAGGATCTTAAATATCGAACATGGCAGCTTTACCCCACTAGTCTTCACCACATCTGGAGGGATGGGACCTAGGGCCCAGTGCTTCTATTCAAGGCTTGCAGAGATCATCGCAGAGAAGAAGAAACAGCCCAGGAGCCACGTTGTAGCCTGGATGAGGTGCCGTCTATCTTTCTCATTGCTCAGATCAGCACTACTATGCCTGCGGGGAACAAGACTGTCTGCACCACAACCAGCGACGGTGGCAGAAGTGGACTACGAGGCAGCAGTGGCAGAGGGTCGCATAGGAAGGAGACTGGATTGAAGTTGCATGGTGTTGAATAGTAATATCTGATGCTTGTAAAATAAAATGTATGAACAATATTAAATAAAAACCAATGTAGTAGTTAAACAGTGGTTCTCAACCAGGGGGGCGCGCCCCCCTAGGGGGGCGTTTGACAATGCTAGGGGGGGCGTGGGATAACTAATGTTCAAAATAGGGCTAGGCCATTCAAATGCATACAGGGTAATCGCAAAGATATATATATAGATAAGAAACTTTGATAGGAAAACTTCACAACCGTCATTCCGAGCAACCACATGTAGTGTTGACATAAAACCATTAATTAGTTTTAATCCTTGCATGCAGATTGGTTATTTTTTCGCCCTTTTTACAGTATCTTGCGTCTTAAGCATCCATATGGAATGGATCAAAATAATAGTTTTCTAAGCATCAGAGACATGTGTGTGGGGTGGGGTGGGGTGGGGTGGGGGCGGGGGGATCATGAATACATTCCTGACCAAAGGGGGGCGCAGTGCTGAAAAGGTTAAGAACCACTGTAGTAGTAGTAATCCACGATGATGAGTCTGAGTGCTGACCCCGGAATAGTAAGTAGCTGAATGACTACCAAGTCGGACGCTTTGATGACTGTTCTGACCTGGTTTAGGGTCCAAAGAGGGGATGCACAGGCTGAGTGGTAGTAGTAGTAGTAGTAGTAGTAGTAGTAGCAGTAGTAGTAGCAGTAGTAGTAGAATAGTAGTAGCCAACAGTCAGTCAGAAGAAGACGTATGGATTTATCTCTCCGTGGGGAACAGCATATTAGTGAGGGAAGGGGTAGGGATGGAACTGTGATACAATCAACAGAGTGAACGGGAAATTACGGTGATTGGATAGTGAGTGAAAAACTGGAGATCTATCTAACCAAAATTAAGCGACAAGTGAAAGAAGAAATGGAATTTTGAAGAGTGAGGCAAGGAACAGACAGTGGCAGGGACAATAACCGCCGCCCCCCCCCCCACCCCCGTGACCTCTACCAACCAGTACCACCACCACCAACACCTCCAGCACCACTCAGCATCACACATGGGTAAACCACCCCCCCCCTTCCCCCTTCCCACCACCCACACCCCCACCCACCCACCCGCTGTCATCACGCCAGCGCATGGAGATACGAGTCATGGAGAAGTGAACCAAATCATTCTACACTCCAATGATGCAGAAAAGATAAACATATTGCTGAACATCTGAGGAATATATTGAATACTTACTGGGTGTGCTCTAGATATCTCCCATACCCCTTACCCTACATTCCTACCCTTCTCCCACCCCCCTACCCTACCCTACCCCGCCTTACCCCTTACCCATACCCCACCCCCTCCTACAGTCCCTTACCCCTTACCCATACCCCACCCCACCCCCACACCTGCTACCTTACCCAGTGACCTGTGACCCCCTCACTCTCACTCTCACTCTCACCCTCGCTCTCTCTACCTCTATTACTAGCTCTCTCTCTCTACCTCATATCCAGTGTTAAATTAATCACCTTCAAAACCACAGGGACATTATCTCTCTCTCTCTCTCTAGTCTCCACTGATCAACTAATCACTTTCAACATCAGTGAATAATACTATAACCCCCCCCCTCCTTTCTCTCTCTCTCTCTTCCCTTACTTTACTGACCCCTTCCATCATTGCCCGTTACACTCTCACTCTCACTCTCTCAATCACGCTCTTTATCTCGATCGTGTCATCCTGTTTAATTGTTTACTTAGTTTGTGTAAGTCACGTAGCAACAACAAATTATACAGCCACAACAATCTTACACATACATCCCACCAGTCTGTCAGGGGGAATATCAAATATGACAAACAATCATACTAATAGGAAATAAACACTGTAGTACAACAATATATGTAGACATACCGAAATATTTTTGAGTGTTGCTACACAGGCTATGTACGGATGATAAGGTAAACTTATAATTATCTAAGTAATACCGATTTTTGGACACAAATCATCTTCTTAGTTAGGCACTGCTTAATAGTTTCCTAGAATATTCGTTAGGACCTGTGTACCTGCCTACAGTTATCCTAGACCTACTATTTAAGGACTTAGTAGAGGAACGGACAGAAATGTGGATATAATAATGAGATAAGGATAAGATGGAGGACGAGAACGGCTCAGACGAGGCTCCATCACAAAGGTCAAAAAATTACAAAAAATACTGCATATGTACCAAACATGAACACAACTGTGAGCATTGCAGTTGTGTGAAGAGAAATAAAAGTTGCACAAACTGTAATAAAGGGAACAATTGTCGTAACCCTTTAGGTAGAACAGGAACGAGTGGAGAGACGGCAGCAAATTCCCAGAGTGAGCAACGGGAGGCAGATGAGGGAGGCCGTCAGGGCGGCAGGGAACCCGAAACAATAAGGGGAGTAGCAAGGGACTCAAGGGCCCCAAGAGAGATAGAAGAACCCCAAGAAGCGGAAAGTAATGAGGAGCCAACAAGAGACACACGAGAGGGAGACGACAACCGAGACGGAAGAGAGGATGGCAGGCCTCCAAGGGGGCCAAATGAAGCAGGCAGAGGTGGAAACATACTCTGGAAAGGATTACGGGAAGAGGAAGTTAGAATTTGGATTGATGCAACGTACTCAGAAATAGTATATTGGTCTGCACACAACTTTTTCAACCCTCCAAAATGTGGTGCCACCACCAACATGCTGAACGATATGACAAAGCATTTATAACTATGTCTATGACACATCTTTAGCCCCGTATGTTCTCAAGATAATTTTCAGCATTCCACATCTCTTCTTGCAAAAAACTCACCACAAATCTAATCAAGGCGAAAATGTGACTGCGCTAACAAGAAGAATGAAATTATGGAATGAGAACAAGATGGATGACTTACTCAATGAAACCAGAGCATTACAAGGGAGACTAGGCAGGCGGCGGCAAAAAAGAAAAACAATGAAGACGAGGCCAGGAGATTCGGCGACCAGATGAGGCAAGGAAAAGTGGCACCTGCAATAAGGTCCCTGACAAAGGAGGCAGCTTGTGGGTTGCTGCCTATCACAAGAGAAACCATCCAAATGTTGAAAGAGAAACATCCACAACCTAGTGTCCACGAGAGTCAGAGGCTAGAGGGTGATTATATACCACCGAACACCGTCATATACGAACGAATCACAGGCGAAATGATTTGGAAAAAGGCTCTAGGGACACAAGGCAGTGCAGGCCCATCAGGGCTGGATGCAAACGGCTGGAGGACAATCCTGAGTAGAGCAATCTTCGGACTAGCAGCAACAGACTTATGTAGGGCTCTGGCAGCTCTTGCAAGAAAGATGACCACCCAAAATTGTCAACATTTGGAGGCTTACACAGCTTGTCGCCTAATACCTTTAGACAAGAATCCAGGATGCAGACCAGTAGGAGTGGGTGAAGTGCTGAGAAGAATCATCGGAAAATGCATAATGGAAGTGGTGAAAGACGATGTGCGGTCAGCGGCCGGTAATCTCCAAGTGTGTGCCGGCCACCAAGCAGGGGGAGAGGCAGCAATTCATGCCATAAGAAAAATATATGAGCAAGTGGACTGTGAAGCTGTGCTGCTAGTGGATGCAACAAACGCCTTTAACACCATCAACAGAAAGACGGCAATACATAACATTAAAGTAAAATGCCCCAGTTTTGCCACCTATGTAGAGAACACCTATAAAAAGCCTGCGGACCTCTTCATAGTAAACAACCAGAACACACGAAGGGGAACACCTCTGAAATCAATGGAAAGAACCACACAAGGTGACCCAGTAGTGGCAATGTACGCCTTAGGTCTCTCAGTGTTGCTAACCTTAACAAGCCATGAGGCGACGCAAGTAAAGCAGGTGGCCTATGCAGACGATCTCACTGGAGTGGGAAAAGTCAACAATCTCAAGCACTGGTGGGAGCAAATATCAGAGGTAGGACCAAAAATAGGGTACCATCCAAATGCCAGAAAGTCAATACTAATAGTAAAAACAGAACATTATGAAAGGGCGGTAGAAGCTTTCAGCGGTAGTGAAGTGGTAGTAACAAAGGACGGACAGCGTCACCTTGGGGCGGTGATCGGCACGGAAGAGTTCAAGAACAAATACATAGAGGAGAAGGTCAGAGAATGGGTAAAAGAAATTGAGAAACTGGCCAATATTGCAAAGACGGAACCACAGGCCGCGTATTCGGCATTCACATATGGGGTCAAACATCACTGGATCTACTTGATGAGAACCGTTCCAAATGTGAGCGCATTACTTCAACCGCTGGAAGATGCCATCAGAGACAAACTCATCCCAGCGTGGATAAAGTTGCACACCCCGAATGATACAGAGAGGGAGCTGCTCGCACTGCCTCCTAGGTTGGGAGGGATGGGAATCATCGACCCAGTGAAGAGGGCGGTAACGGAATACCAGAACTCAGTAAAGATAACAGGATCTCTCACTGACCGTATCATAGCACAAGATTCTGACGGTGAAGTAGACCAGGCAGACATCTACAACATCAGAAAGACCATCATGTCAGAGAGGCAAAACTCACAGAAAAATGACCTGGCACAATTGATGGGACAACTTCACCCGAGACAAACAAGAAAACTACAAATAGCACAAGAAATGGGCGCTTCAAATTGGCTGACAACACTACCAATCAAGGCAAAAAGCTTCAATCTCAACAAACAAGAATTTAATGATGCTATTGCACTGAGGTATGATTGGCCGATTGAAGGACTGCCCGATCGATGCGTTTGTGGAACCATCAACGATACAGACCACACCATGATATGTAAGAAAGGAGGAGTCATCAGCATCAGGCACGATGAAGTAAGAGATGTAACAGCGAACATGCTCAGGGAGGTGTGTAGAGATGTGGTGAGCGAACCATCACTCATTCCCTTGGATGGAGAGATCATGCAGCACAGGACGGCCAACACATCCACTGAAGCAAGATTGGACGTTAGTGCAAGAGGCTTTTGGAAAAATGCACAGCGAGCGTTCTTTGACATAAGAGTATTTGACCCAATGGCCCACAGCTACAGCGAGCTGTCTCTGGAGGCTGCACACAAGAGGAACGAACGAGAGAAGGTCAGGACATATGGAGAAAGGATCTTACACGTCGAACATGGCAGCTTTACCCCACTAGTCTTCACCTCATCAGGAGGGATGGGACCCAGGGCCCAGTGCTTCTATTCAAGGCTAGCAGAGATCATCGCAGAGAAGAAGCAACAGCCTAGGAGCCACGTCGTAGCCTGGATGAGATGCCGTCTATCTTTCTCATTGCTCAGATCAGCACTACTATGCCTGCGGGGAACAAGAAGGTCTGCACCACAACCAGTGACGGTGGCAGAAGTAGACTACGAGGCAGCAGTGGCAGAGGGTTGCATAGGAAGGAGACTGGATTGAAGTTGCATGGTGTAGAATGGTAGTATCTGATGCTTGTGAAATTTAGTATGTGTACAATATTAAATATATGGTAGTGGTGGTGGTAATGGTGGAGGTGGTGATGGTAGTAGTAGTAACATGAAATGTATGGAAAAAAAAAAAAAAAAAAAAAAGTAGTAGTAGTAGTAGTAGTAGTAGTCGTTCTCTAGGCTGCCTGGTCAAACAGCCCCAAGCTCCTAATCTTCCCACAAAGTTATCAAGGAGTGTGTGTTGTGTTGTTGGTGTAAGTGAGTGTGCGTTATGCAGTCTTCCAAAATGTGTTTGATAGTGTGCCGTGTTGTGTTACAACCCGAACAGGTGTCCTGAACGGAGTCATTCAGCCCCTTCTGATAACTCAGAAGGGCTGGATGGTCCCCACATCGCAGCCTTGCCAGGTGGACTCTGTCCTCACGGAAAAGGAGGGTTTCTGAGGAATATCCATCAGGGGGCATGCAGCTGAGTGTTGTCTCTGAATGACTGGATGGATCGGTGGGTGATTTGAGTATGGGTAGCTTCTGGAGGCTGGCTTTGGGTGGGCAAGGGTGGAGTGAAGACAGTATATCTGTATGATAACAAGTTTTAGGTGTTGTTTTGCTACTTGGTGTGTGTGTGGATGTTCTGCCAGTGTAGTGGGTGGTGTAGGTTTGTGGAGGCTGCGGAGAGGAATTGTGTGCCTCTCATATCAAGGTGATTTTTTATTTTGAAGACTTTGGTTTCCTGGTGTAGGTTGTCTGTTGATGTGGTAGCTGTGCAGAAAGTGATTATTTTGAGGGCTTCGTTCTGTATGGTCTGTAGGGTGTTGTGATGTGTTTCAGAGAGGTTAGAGGCCCAAGCAGGGCTAGCATATTCCATCACTAAAAGTATATATTGTTTGTATACTTTGGTGGCATATTTTTTTTTGTTATGTCCAAATGTTATGAGGGCAACCGACTTGAGGGGCGTTTAGTCTTGGTGTCAGTTTGTTTTTGTACTATGTTGTACTATGTTGTACTATGTTGTTTAAATGGCATTCCTGTATCGTATGTTACACCAAGGATTTTGGGTGTGGGTGTGTGTGTTATAGGGATGTTTGTTACGACCGGGGCTCGTATAAAACAAGGGCTCTTGATCATTGGACTAGAAAGGCACACAGCCACAACGGTAACACTAGATCCAACCCTCGAACTTATAATGCCGGCGCACAAAAAACACCTATACCCTCCAGAGTTAAATCTGCGATAACGGAGTATCCTATAACTCAGTATAAGTGCACTACTACTACAGGCTGATGATCTCTGATACAGCCTGATCACAACAACATACAATTACGTTAATAAGGTATACTAGGAAAAGATAGAGATCTTAATTAAATCACTGCAATGATTTAATGCAAACTAGAAGAAGGTATATTTAAAGTTACTCTAAACAATAATGAACTGTCACTCCTATACTAAAGAAAGTGAACGAAAGCCCCAAAGCATCGAGCAGGAATCTTCTGAAGAAAGTCTGATGCTGGGATAAGATGATCGTATCGGATTTTGAACTGTTATATAAAGCAGGGTCAATATAGGACAAGTGTAGAGACAGACAGTGTCAACTGGCATGGGAATAACGATAAATGCACACTAGTATTATCTCCAACAACAAAAGAAGTCCTTCGTCAGGAAACTCAAAAACCCTGCTCAGGTTGTGCAACTCAACAACAACCAAGGCTTACATTCAACGTGAATAAAAATGCTGCATACATAACATAAGAGTTTATAATTCTAAACGGGTGTCTGCTAGGCTAATAAAGTCTAGCGGGGATGTCGTAGGCTAGGAAACAATGGCTGAGTAAGCGGCTCGTAGCCTAGCGAGGTCCTTAAGACTGTGCGGCCAAATTACGTTAATTGACGGGGTGCTCTCTTGAGAGATCCAGATCGCTAGTATCTGGTTCTCTCCTGGCGACCCTCTCAAAGTCAAAACAAAACGAGTTAGCACAGTGCTGGGTGGCAGAGGCAAAAGCCCTCACTCGCAGCTCAGTGCTAAACTCACAAGGAACACAGTCAGAAAGACCACCTAGGCTTCCCACGTCTCCGTTGCGATTGTACAGGTTAAACAAAACCTGTTACACATCGGAAATCACAACACAAGTAGCCTTACCCCAGTCTAGCATTAAATAGCCCAGCAGACAGCCAAGGAATAGGCAGGGAGACACCGTGAGTGTGTCGAACCTCTAAAGACAAAATGGTAACCCCTCCCAAATGCCTAACTAAACATAAAATATCTGAGAGCTTCAGCATATAATACGATGGCCGATATATGAAATCGTGCAGAACCAAAGGGGAGTTATGATATTAAATAGAGAGGAAGAATGAGAGGTAAGAAGTTGAGAGAGAGAGACAGTGCTCTATAGGTAGAAGTCGGGGACAGGTGGTAAGGGAGGTGTGAAGGGTATGCTGGTCAGGCAAGCTCTGAAGAGAGTAACTCCTCGGGACCTCTAGGATCACACACAAAGGCATGGTGCTCAGCCAATCACAGGCCGCTACGTCACCAGGCAGCAGGGCTGCAGAAGGCGCCAGGAATCACCAGCCAATCAAGAAGCGTGGGAAGGCACGCGCGCGAGCCTACAGCGAGGGGGAGGCAGCACATGTATACGCACGAACACACTACCACCCCACTGCCTATATTATTCTCTCTCCTTAACTATATACAGTGCATCTTATGTTCTACTCATGATATAAAATGCTTCCCCTTCTCACAGACGAAATTAAAGACCACCACGGGACTGTCTGCAACAACACGAACACTATGAAAGAAAGAACAACATTGTAGATAGACTGTAGCCAAATACCTTGCCCCGGCGAGTGCTAGCGAGTGGCCAAGCGAGCGGCTGAGCCCACGTGGCGTTCTGCCAAGCTGCAGGCATCACATGTTGAATAAGGTAAGGCAAAGGATGTGTCGACTATGTTCTACTGTCCAGATTGAGAGAAGGGTCGCTGTAGATTTGGCTAGGGCTAATTTGAGTCTGTTTGCGGTGAGCCAGTCGTGTAGTGTGTTGAGGTATGGTTGGAGGAGTTGTGTGGCTTTGTGTGCATCTCTATATGTACATGTGAGTATTATGTCATCTGCAAAAGAGGCTGTGTGTATCTGGGATATGTGGAGTATTGGTTGGTTATGCATGTATAGATTGAAAAGAGTTGGTGACGAGACGGATCCCTGAGGGACTCCGTTTGTAATATTTCTGATGTTCGATGACTGGCCAGCAAATCTTACATGAGCACATCTGCCTGCTAGATAGTTGTCCAGTCATGTTTTTGTGTTGTTATGCATGGTTTTGTTAAGAATTTTGTTTGTAAGGCTGTGGCGGGGGATGGCATAAAAAACTTTGCTAATGTCAATTGTAACAAGAAGTGTTCTGTGTGGTGGCCTAGCTGATTTGATGCCATCATATGCTTTTTGTGTGAGGTCTGTAAGAAGGGTGTTTGTGGAGTGTAGGGGCCTATAGCTGTGTTGTGATGTAGCTAGAAGAATGTGAGGTGTGGTTAGTTGTAATATGAGGCGTTCGGTAACTTTTGAGGGTGTGCAAAGGAGAGTGAGGAGGGTAGCGTGGGTTTTTTGTTAGGTATGGGGACTGTGGTGATTACACCATTCTTCCCGGATGTGCACACATATCTTTTGCCGGTCAGTCATCTAAAATCAGAAACTTTCCAAACGGAGTCCCGTATTGTATTGCGTGAATAGCTGTAGTGTGATAAGTTGATGAGTGCTTGAATGCCTATGGTAGTTAAATGGGTTGATTGAAATAGTTCGAAGCCTTATAGTTGCTAGAGAACCTTTCCTAAGCTGAATAATATTGTCTAATCTTTGCCAGAATATAATTAAAAGGATACCACCGGTATTGAACGGGTTAGGTCATTCGTCTAGGAGGAAGGTAATCAACAGAGGTAGCGCAAGTTATATTCATCTATAAGTATCTTGAAATTGGCATTTTACAATACATGTTATTATTATAGTATGTTTATTTTTAGCCTTTAGTAGATTAAATCCCCCAGTAGCTGATTTAGTAGATTAAATCCCCCAGTAGCTGATTTAGTAGATTAAATCCCCCAGTAGCTGATTTAGTAGATTAAATCCCCCAGTAGCTGATTTATTATTAGGTAATAACAAACCTGAAACTACTATGTTTCTCTATCCTATTACTACCAATTTTTCATAACTAACTTTTATTCATGCGTTTTATTTTATTCTGGAACTATTAGGTGATTTTATTCAGCTTAAGAAGAACATCTACCCATTAAATGCTACAGACTATCTAAATAGTTAATAGTTTTAGCTACAATATAACCTTTCTAAGCTTCGTAAAATCGTCTAAATGCAGCTGAAATAAATAAAATACGTCACCGGTATTGAAAGGGTAAACATATTTCGCTCATAACTCATTGTAATAGCTGATTAATGAAGATGGTGACATGGCAATTTACCCTCAGCTGGAAAAAAAAAAAGACTACACAAATATTACATTATAAGCTATCTTGTGTTTGATATAACCGCTATTATGTCACAGACTTTATTAATGTATGATATGTTGTTTTATATTCATGATATTATATAAAATATGATAATAATAAGAATCTTACCCTATATAATCCTTATTGACAAAACAAAATATATATAGAACGGCAAATATATGCATCCCTCAGGAAGTAAAACATTGATCTTGAATATAGAAACGACGCAGAGAACATCGGCATAATTAAATAAGTACAATACTGATACACCTCATGAAACTATATGTAAAACGTTGTCTATAAAGTGCTCCTCCTCAAATGGTGTGTATATTCTTCAATCTTTGAATACAGAAACTAGATAGAGAACATCAACATAACCTACTAAGTACTGCCTATGGTCTCTACTGGATATGTAAATTAGACCAATATGATAAGTCTGCACCCAAAGTGACACTATTCTAATACTTCCATATGTCCTTGCTATCAACCCTGAGCCATCCCAAGGGAGAGTTAAGCCAACTTAATTTTGTAAACTGTATACTGGTACCCACAATTGGTTTCGATCGTAGCTTGTTTATGTATTATGCATGCCTGTCAATAACCTTTTCAGTCAAACTACATGACATAATGTTTATGTATTATGCATGCCTGTCAATAACCTTTTCAGTCAAACTACATGACATAATGTTTTACTTTAATTGCATCCAAGGTTCAGTTTAAGAAAGACCTGATAGAGGTAGAGGTATTGTCTTGATATATCGAATTTTTCCTAAGTTAAATATAATAATTTGACTATAGCAGTAAGAAGTAATTCACTTGTCGTTAGATTGAAGTGGTTAATATTATTCGTGACCAATGGTGGGGGAAACACGGGAGATATTAAACGTGTCTTAAAAGTCATGGGGCTAAAGATGAGGGAGGAAAAAAACCCACCCACTTATATAAAAACCTCACCTTTAACGTGCCCTATTTATAAAAACTAGGATATACTGGTTTTCCCTATAAAAGACTCTGTAGCTACCGTGTATCTCCAAATTTATGGTGAATATTTAATGTGGGTTTGAATAATATAATATGGTCAAGGGAGCGTTTGATATAACGGGGTCTAGATGGGAGAGAGAGTGAGAGTGAGTGAGAAAGTGAGAGTGAGTGAGGGATAGTACAAGGGAGTACAAAAGGAAGTCAAGCAACACCAGGCTAGCCACACATCGAGTCTGTTTTTTCTGTAAATCACTGCTGCTAAGAGAGAGAGGGTGTGTCTGTGTGTGTGTGAGAGAGAGAGAGAGAGAGAGAGAGAGAGAGAGAGAGAGAGAGAGAGAGAGAGAGAGAGAGAGAGAGAGAGAGTCATGGGGGGGGGGAGAGAGAGAGAAAGAGAGCTTGCTTGTTGGTGTGATATAAGTAAGTATGGGGTCCTTACATAGTTGATAATTATATAGACCATTCATTTTCTATAATAATCCTCTCCTGTAGTATAAATAATACAAGAGATTATCAGTATACAAAACTAATGGATTGTATAATTATTTACCCCTTCAAGATACAATGACGCATTTGTTTCGGTTTTCTGGATATTAATGGACGAATTAATTCAGATTAGTTCAGTCCTGGTGCCCTTATTATCAAAAGGATATAGACAAACTGGAACGTGCTCAACGCAGAGTCACTAACATGATACCCAGTCTAAAGAATAAACCATGGGAGGAACTTCTTGAAAAATTTCATCTGTTCCCCCTAACAAAGCGTAGATTAAGAGGCGACCTAATTCAAATCTTTAAGATCATGAGAGGTATCGACAATATGAACTGTAGTAAATACTTTACGATTGACCGATCAAACTACACAAGGGGAAATGGTTGCAAAATCATTGGTAAATCATTCAACTCGCATGAATTCAAGAATTTCTTCTTCAATCGAGTCATCAACCTGTGCAATAGTTATAGACTGCAACACCGTTGATTCCTTCAAAGTTCGCCTTGACAAGCACCTTGCTCAGAAGCCAAGGTTGACTGCATTCGTAAATGAATAAAATATTTCCTTAATTGTGTTAGTGCACATATATTGTCACCCCTCCCTGCCATGTTAATCCCCGGGGATTAACATCTTTATCTCTCTGAAATACTGTTGGACACTAGAATCAACAGTATTTGGGAGGGCAAATAACCTTGAGGGGTCGCAAGACCTGTTGTTGATTGCTTTTCTTTGTACTCCTTTGTATATGAAAGTCAGAGGGTTAATTGAGATACTCTTTACCATTATGTTCCTTATATATGGCACAGGACCTTCCTAAATTGTCAAAAATCGTTCAATGATTGCCAGAAGAAACTGTCAAAATGCGTCATAATCTTCGAAGGGTTGAGAAATTTGTAAGCACCCCATTTACTGAATTGACACCAACAAGTCCATCTTCCCCCCCCCCCCTCTCCCCTCTCTCTCTCTCTCAAAATCTTGTAACTCACATGAGTCTAAGAACATCTTCAATCTAGTTGTTTGAGTTTTCTCGCTAGACCTCCATCAAACTTTAAAAAAACACCCCCTAGACCCCCTTTCAAGAAAACACCCCCTAGACCCCCTTTCAAGAAAACACCCCCTAGACCCCCTTTCAAGAAAACACCCCCTCAAGAAAAGTTTGTACATTTTTGGTAGAAAAATGTCACTGCCGAATGCCGGTTTGTTCTAAAATTACAGGCTTGCTATTGCTCGCCAGAAAAATATCGACACCAAAATGGCACGAAATGGGAAGCTGACCTTTTTTTGGTCTATTTTTTTTTTCTTTTTCTAAAATGGTCTAACATGCTTCTCTAAACATAGGAGACTAGCAAAGGAGGGCAAAAAACCCCATAGGACATCCCTAACCGTCCCCCCACCACCACCATCTATACTGTACTGTATATGTACAGTATAGATATCTGATTTTTTTTTTTTAAACAAAATCATAGTCCAAAGATTTTCAACTGTCTCCCAAAGCTACTGAGGGACCTCACAAACTGCCAGGTGGAAAACTTAAAAAAACACCTGGACAAATTCCTAAGAAGCATACCTGATGAGCCACCAGTTCCCGGGTACACTTCACTCTGCAGAAGCGGCTTCAAATTCAATAGCTGATCAAGAGGACCTAATGAAGAGGGACGCAGGATTCAGCAGGAGTGGCGATCCATCACGACTCTGAGGCGGCGCCTCTAGACCCCACCAAGTATACCAAGTAAGTAAGTAAGTAAGTAAGTATACTATCCAATATGATCCAAAACATCGTCTTCTTTCACTTACCAGAGAAAATGTAGTTGTGCGGGTTATCACGGGTAACTATGGAAGCACTGTATGAATATTCCCATATTCAAATATATGCTACAGGGGGGCAATGCCTAGCGAGTTAATTGCTCAATAGGTGGCATTCTGAGAGAGGGTCCGAGTGTGGGGGATGAGACTGTGACGCGCAGAGGCGAGGCAGCTTCAGAGATGGAGCTGCTTCGAGCCGTGAAGCTTTGCATGTCTCACTCCCTAGACTGAAGCAAGACCTCACGGGCCTCACCGTGTTCAGCGGTAGAGTGTAAAGGCTATCAGCCTATGCCCGAGAGGGAGTAGTTGGAATATAGAAAAAAAAAAAAAAAATGGAAGATTTCATTAGATCCTATTATAATGACACAAATATTTCAGATGTAATTTCCCACAGTACTACTTCAAAGGGAATCTAGTAATTTATATATTGCTCTGCTTCGTTCCCCTTGCATACACTATACGTGGGAGTATACTGGAGTAGACTAGCGTGCTCAAAATGGATGCTACTCAGATATTTTGCCTGTCTCGAAATATATAATGTTTAATATTGCTCCTAAAACTTATATATATATATATATATATATATATATATATATATATATATATATATATATTTTATTTATATTTTTCAGCACCTTGTCTTATTCAATATATGAAAGCGAGCACGGCAAGTTGTAGGTGATGATTGTAGGATACGCCATAACAAAATTGTGCAAAATTTGAATGAATTTACAATTTTAGTTTATATAATGCGTAAATGCGTGTGTGTGCGGGCACGTAGAATGATGAATTTTTCAGCGAGTCTTAGTATTTCCAGTGGTATTAAAATGGTATAATGCCAGAAACACATTCTCTTATACAGGGTGAATGGGGGGGGGGGGGGAAAGGTCAGCCTCTCCTTATTGACAAAGAAATGGGGCAAAAGGTCTCAAAATCGTCGAACTAATGGAACGAACGTCTTAATATCTCAAAACTAATATGCTAAACATGAGGGAGAAGGGGGTCCATAAAAAGCGACTACTACCCCCTTAACCCCTTTTACTACCACAAATCCATATTGTATTGCCTATATAAGATCGTCTAAATATGGCTAGAATAAAATGAGAAAGATGTTGGCGGTATAGTAGGGGTTAAGGGGAGATTTCCACTTAAGGGATTTTTTTCTTTACCATTTTCTCCCTCATGTTTAGCCCCATTGCATTTGAGATTTTAAGACGTTCGCCCCATTAGTTTGGCGATTTTAAGAACTTTCACCCCATTTATGTCACTTTCAAGACCTTTAGTGCCATTTGGGTTTGGATTTTTTCCTGGCGAGCGATAGCGAGCCTGTAATTTAAGAGGAATCGGCCTTCGGCCGGGCCGAGAAATTTTTCTACCGAAAAATGTACAAATTTATCTTGAAAGAGTGTAATTTCAAGCTTGATGGAAGTCTAGGAAACACACTAATAACCTCCCCTTAATGCGAAGATACACGGTAGCTACATAGTCTTCTATAGATAAGTTACCCCACCTTTCTTACTTATGGCACATTTAAAACCTCGCGTGTTATTCCTCATCATAGGTCAATAATATTATCATTTTAATCTAGCAGCAAATTATACAGAGCGAACCTTAAATAATTGCCCGTAGGGATTTCCCATGTATACATAGGGGTGTGGGTGAGCCAATACTACTATCGCAATCATCACTCCAACCCATTACACCCCTATAAATAATACATGGGAAATCCCTGTGGGCAATTATTTAAGGCTCGCTCTGTATATGTTCTTATTTCTACAACCCATAGCTTACTCTGACTGTTCCTTTAACTTATATATTTTCTAGATCTCAAGTGACGGCGTCTCTTCCGTGGATTGATCTCCCAATCTACCAAGATTGGAAGCCAAAGCGTCACATTTTTTTCTTGCCCCTCAACTTTCTCTTCATAATTGCTGAGGGGCACAGGGCCCTGGGTGGTGCTTTGGTTTACCGGGCGTTTCCGCACCCTCCTCAGCTCCCCGCCATGGAGTGGCTTCGGTCACCCAGGCTTTATTGTGGTCGGCAGGGAGGGTTCTGTGGGGGTGCTCGGTTATGGCCTTGAAATTGCTCGGGGCCTTGGGGCTGTTTGGCCAGGCAGCTTGGGGAACAACAACAACAACAACCTATAAGGACGAACATTGAATAACTTTCGTTACATCCTTCTCACATTATCAAATCTTTCCCAAACTAAATTTGGACGCAGTCAGAATAAACCAGAATGTGTAGTAATTTGATTGAAAAGGTTATTGAATGACATGCATAAGTAATTACAATATAAACAAACTGTGATAACAACACATTTTAGGTACCAGCATACAGTTTAATAAATGAAGTTGTTTGAATTCTCCCTTGGTATGGCTGTAGGTTGATAGTCAGGAATGTATGGTAGAATTATAGTGAGAAGGACCAATTTGGTTGTAGGATAACTATAATGGTCTAATTGACATGCCCAGTAGAGATCATACAAGCTGTACTTCTTAGGTTATGTTGATTTTCCCTGACTCGTTGCTATAACATACTACTACAACTATTGTTACTACTACTACTACTACTACTACTATTTTTTTTTTTATTTAATATTGTTCATACATTTTATTTTACAAGCATCAGATATTACTATTCTACACCATGCAACTTCAATCCAGTCTCCTTCCTATGCGACCCTCTGCCACTGCTGCCTCGTAGTCCACTTTCTACCACCGTCACTGGTTGTGGTGCAGACCGTCTTGTTCCCCGCAGGCATAGTAGTGCTGATCTGAGCAATAAGAAAGATAGACGGCACCTCATCCAGGCTACGCGTGGCTCCTAGGCTGTTGCTTCTTCTTTGCGATGATCTCTGCAAGCCTTGAATAGAAGCACTGGGCCCTGGGTCCCATCCCTCCAGATGTGGTGAAGACTAGTGGGGTAAAGCTGCCATGTTCGACATTTAAGATCCTTTCCCCATATGCCCTGACCTTCTCTTGTTCGTTCCTCTTGTGTGCAGCATCCAGAGACAGCTCGCTGTAGCTATGGGCCATTGGGTCAAATACTCTTATGTCAAAGAACGCTCGCTGTGCATTTGTCCAAAAGCCTCTTGCACTAACTACTACTACTACTAATACTACTACTAATATAATAATAATAATAATAATAATAATAATAATAATAATAATACATAAGAACAACAACTTCGCTTTAAATGATACCAAAATTATTAGTATTATAAATATTATTAGTGGTATGGAATACAGTTTGATAATGCAGAGAACATCAATGTGTATCAACCTACACAGTCCAGTTGGTGCGGGGGCCATGTAAATTACCCCATCGTATTGTTATTGGTCAGCAGTGAGTTGTGAGGGAGAATATTATGGTATTCGTGAGGCCAAAATGTAACGGTACTTTTTAACCCCTTGAAGCTCTGACGCGTTTTAGTTGTTTATTTTGGTTATCATTAGACGATTTCATGCAGCTTAGGAAGGATCTGTGGGTATTAAGAGGGTAAATACTATCTCAATCAACCCTTTGACTTCCATATACCGTTACTAATCTGAATAAAATCGTTTAATAGAAGCCAGAAAACAGAACAGAAACGCGCATTGGAGCTTGAAAGGGTTAATATGGTTTATTTTCAAGGGTATATAAACAATAATAACATTATAAGCTTACCATGTTCGGTTTATGCTCACACATTGATCTTTTATTTAGTGCTTGGTATACCCTGTTCAGTATAGGTTGGCCAGAAAGCCAGACTTCAACCTCAACAGAGTCAACACCACCATAACATTCTCACCATCGTAATTTAACCCTTTCAGTAAGCGGGGACACGTTACTTATTCTTATGTTGGCTATCAGTAGACGATTGTATTCAACTTCGGAAGGAATTGTGGAAGTCAGAGGGTTAATTAGGACAGTTTTTACCCCATATATACCTAGAGATCCTTCTTAAGCTTCATAAAATCGTCTAATAATAGCCAGGATATAATGAAGACAAGCGTAATAGTATCCGGAAAGGGTTATAACATCAACACAATGTTCACCAGCATTATTAACATCAACACAATGTTCACCAGCATTATTAACATCAACACAATGTTCACCAGCATTATTAACATCAACACAACACAATGTTCACCAGCATTATTAACATCAACACAATGTTCACCAGCATTATTAACATCAACACAATGTTCACCAGCATTATTAACATCAACACAATGTTCACCAGTTATTAACATCAACACAATGTTCACCAGCATTATTAACATCAACACAATGTTCACCAGCATTATTAACATCAACACAATGTTCACCAGCAATATTAACATCAACACAATGTTCACCAGCAATATTAACATCAACACAATGTTCACCAGCAATATTAACATCAACACAATGTTCACCAGCATTATTAACATCAACACAATGTTCACCAGCAATATTAACATCAACACATGTTCTCACCAGCATTATTAACATCAACACAATGTTCACCAGCATTATTAACATCAACACAATGTTCACCAGCATTATTAACATCAACACAATGTTCACCAGCATTATTAACATACATCAACACAAGGTTCACCAGCATTATTAACATCAACACAATGTTCACCAGCAATATTAACATCAACACAATGTTCACCAGCATTATTAACATCAACACAATGTTCACCAGCATTATTAACATCAACACAAGGTTCACCAGCATTATTAACATCAACACAATGTTCACCAGCAATATTAACATCAACACAATGTTCACCAGCAATATTAACATCAACACAATGTTCACCAGCATTATTAACATTTCACAACCCTGAATATAAACACCATATGAGAAGGAACATTTTATTGATAACGTTTAGCATAATTATAACTTAGGTCAACGATGAAGATATATCCGAAACGTTGTCAATAAAGTGCTCCTCCTCATATGGGGTGTCTATTCATTCTGTCCAATTCTCTGAGTCTCTTTGATACAGAGGGTGTATATGAGTGAGGTGAAAAGGTTTAGAGGGAGGGGTAGACCGAGAAAGAGGTGGAGGGATGGAGTGGACAGATGTATGGGGTAGAGGAGGATGGCTGGGTGGCAGGACGATCGTTGTAGGGGGACACGGTTGCCTGGAAGAGGTTTGTTCGTGGCCACCCCGTCAGGGATTAGGATGCCTGGCAATACATAGGTAGATTGTTATGATTTCACAAAACTACAAAAAAAAAAAATCTGCACAATCCCAATAATCCTTTGCAAAAATGTTGGGATGCCTAATTCTCTCTCTCTCTCTCTCTCTCTCTCTCTCTCTCTCTCTCTCTCTCTCTCTTTCACCGTTCAGTAATCAGCTTGGTCGTAATTCTTTCCATGAATGTTCAATAAATCAATGTTTGGCCTTGGCAGGTGAAACATTTACAAATACAAGCCACGGGAGGTTGTCTGTTGTTGCTGTAGGTAGGTTATTATACGAAACCCTTATTATCGGGTTTTAGTTTGAGTGTATGTGTGTGTGTATTGTATTACTATGTACAATTTAAATGTGATTAAGGAAATGTGACTTGAATTAGTGTTATTATTATACCTATTTCCACAGTTTTCTGGATAATATCTGCAGCGGTTTAACGTGATAATAATTATCTTGCCACAACCAGCAGCCCAGCAGGGACCATTAAGAATTCCACGATTGTTTTCTTCTTTTGTCATTCGGTAATATTATTCTCCTGTCTGTTTTTATTAATAGGAATCGTGCTGGTAATTACCTTCGTCAATGAAGTTGGAGGAGTGTTTTTTAGTTTTTGTTAACATAACTCACAAAGCTAAGAACCGATGTACATTAAATTTGGTAGACAAACATGGTATGTGCCAATGACGAAGTGAGGCAATGTATGTGATCTGTAGAGCCCATACCTCCACCAGCGTAAGCGGAGGTATGGGCACTACCGAGTGTCTCTCTAGTTATAATGCCATTAAGGGGGAGGTACTCGCTATTTTTGGATCCCCTTCTCCCTTATGTTTAGCATATTATTTTTGACATATTAAGATGGAGGTTCCGTTATTTTGCGATTTTGATACCTTTCGCTCCATTTCGTTGTCAATATTTAAACCTTTCGTGCCATTTAGGTGTCGATTTTTTCCTGGCGAGCGATAGCCAGCCTGTAATTTTAGATTGAACCTGTCTTTGGCCAGGACATTATACATTTATCTTGAAAGGGGGTCTAGGGGGTGTTTTTAAAAATCTTGATGGAGGTCTAGCGAGGAAACTAATAAATAAATGAATAAATAAATATATAGACCAAAACCAAGCACTACCCCCTTAAAGTGAGTTTGTTTAAATATACCTATGACCTAGAATGATCAGTGCGACATTTTCAGCATTACTGGAAAGCTTCATCGAAGATTTTTGTGTTAAGGGGAGGTTTTTAGTTTGCTCCCTAGACTTCCATCAAGCTTAAAATTACACCCTCTAGGCCCCTTTTTTAAGATAAATGTGTACATTTTTCGGTAGAAAAATGTCCCGGCCAAAGGCCGCTTCCTCTTAAATTACAGGCTCGCTATCGCTCGCCAGGAAAAAATTGACACCTAAATTGCATGAAAGGTCTTAAAATTGACAGAAATGGTGCTAAAGTTCTTAATTACGGGGCGAACCTCTTAAAATATCAAAAGCAATGGGGCTAAACATGAGGGAGAAAGGGGTCCAGAAAAAAATCCCTCAAGTAGATATCTCCCCTTAAGGGAACAGTGTTTCTGGAACCCCTTCTCTCTCATGTTTATTCCCATTAGTTTTGATATTTTAACACGTTCCCTCCCAATCTTTTGGCGATTATAAGCCCATTAGCCTTATTTCTTTGTCACTTTTAAAAACATTTGTGCCAGTTAGGCGTCGATTTTTTTCCTGGCAAGCGATAGCCAGCCTGCTATTTAACCCCTTCAGACTCATATGACGCAGAGGTTGCCAGATTAGCAATAAGAATAGAGTTCTCTCACTCTTATAATTACCTCTCCAAAATTAGTTTTCTGCCCACAGCTAACTCAAAGACAACTGCAGAGGTTGAAGTAACTAAACTAAAGGTTTCTAAATACCCCTGATGGTAACAAAGGCTTTAAAGTATCCCTAATCGGCTCAAAATCGCGTCATATGTCGGAGAGGGTTAAAAGGAACCGGACTTTGACCAATACATTTTATCTGGAAACAACTGGGGGGTCTTGTTGTTTTATTTGTTCATTTTTTTTTATTAACATTGATGGAGGTCTAGGAAGCAAACTTAATGACAATAATATACACAAATTAAAGATATAGTATGTAGAAGCAGAACATATTTCATTGATGTGTTATTAGAGGCTTAAATCTGGAGGTTATAATCATTAAAGGTAATTCATAATATGAGAGCGAGAAAGAGAGAGGGGGTATGATACTTATAATACACATACAGACACGGTCATTAATTCCGATACATTTTGAAACCTCGAACAATACAAACAAACGTCCGAAACATCCGGTAAAGGAATATAACAATGAGATTCAGTTCAACCTGAAACACCTTTATAAATGAATGTATCACCATTAAGGGGAGATTATTAGTTTGCTTCCTAGACCCCCATCAAGCTTTAAATATATACCCACAAGACCCCTCTTCGATATAAATTTGTACATTTTTCGGTAGAAAAATTACCCGGCCAACGGCCGGTTCCTCCTAAATAATTGACACCTAAATGGCACGAAAAGTCTTAAAATTGAAAAAAATTGGGCAAAATGTCTTAAAATCGCCAAACTAACAGAGTGAACGTCGTAAAATATCAAACACGAGGGAGGGGGTTCTAAAACTAATCCCTTAAGTGAAACTCTCCCCTTAACCCGAGAACAGCGAGAAGACTCTCAAGAGGTTTTGGTGGTGAAAGGCGACGAACCTCTTAAGAGGACCGACCGGTTATTTACTAACTTCCAGGTCTTACTTTCAATTTAAATGCAATTTGGCACAGGTGTATGTAACCATAGAACTAGGTAAAATATATTAACTTTTAGTTTTTTTGCTTTTTTCTTTCAATTTAGGTAACAAAAGGTTGAACATTATAGCACTACTAAGATGCATAGAACTCCTACAGAAATCCCTATAGCACCTGTTGTATGTGGTCAAACAACTCACAAAAGGTGTGTCTGTAGTTTCTATGAAAATCGTTTTATATATTTTGTGTATTTTTGGATTTAGGTGATTATGAATTAAGGTGAAATTATTTTGTAGAATATTACGACTGTGACAACATGCTGCAAACAAACAAAGTTGGCTAGAGTAAATTAGCTTTATAGATAATGTAGTGTTTTTAATTCCCTTTCCAATGATATATACACCATTCCTATAGGTCCAATAATACATTTATTATAAGATCCCAAAGTGCGACAAAACAGTTTTGAGAAAAACATGTGAAAGTCTAAGGTAATTAGGTGAAAATTGTTCGTTTTGTTTTTTGTTTACAATACTTTACGCAGGAACATGGCAGAGTAGAAGATAAAGCGTATGGAGGTTGTAGAGTATTTTACGTTCTTTCCATTTATATATGTACGATCCTCGTACGACCAGTAGTTACTGAGCATGTCTATTTCGAATTTCGTTATATAACGTTTTTAGAAATACAGGAAAAGTTTGGAAAACATAAAAAAAAAAAAAAAAAATCCAATGGGTTTTCACTAATAACATTTCACTGGCTTATGAAGGGATGTTTACTCTTGTTGAGTAAACACCTAATAGTATTTTTAGGATTTCGAGCTTAATAAGCCTAAATAACCGGTCGGTCAACTTAACCCCTTCAGATTCATATGACGCCAGATTAGCAATAAGAAATAGAGTTCTCTCACTCTTATAATTACCTCTCCAAAATTAGTTTTCTGCCCACAGCTAACTCAAAGACAACTGCAGAGGTTGAAGTAACTAAACTAAAGGTTGCTAAATACCCCTGATGGTAACAAAGGCTTTAAAGTATCCCTAATCGGGTCAAAATTGCGTCATATGTCGGAGAGGGTTAAGAACCAAGGCCTAAAAAAAAACTTTTAAAAGGCCCCAGTAGCACTTAACACAAAGGAATATGTGATTAAGTGAGATAATTCCCCTCCATACCTCCTATCACACCTCCACATGTGTCAAAAACGTCTCTTTCCCCCCCCCCCTTCAATTATCACCTATTTTTCCTCTTATTCCCTTGTTTATCGGTTTATTTATCACGCCAATATCTGCAACCCGGTTCCAAGGTGTTCTCCTGCGCATATCGAGTGCATGGGGAGAGAAAGAAAGTGAGAGAGAGGCCTCAGTCTGCCGAGGGTATAAGTCTCGTTCGCCTCACACTTCATGACTGGAGGGTCGGTAATTATTCGTCTTTTTCATCCCCCAAATACTATTCCCACTTGTTTTATTGCTGTTACATGTTAATATCTTCATACATGTTAATATCTTCATACATGTTAATATCTTCATATTAAACGTAGAATAGGCGCAATGAATAAGTAAAAACGATATTTATCGTAAAATGACGATTTTAGGCGGGAATGAAGCCTAATATCGTCGCTTAGCGGTAGGGTGTGCGCTACCGATAGCGCGCCGTTCTCGGGTTAATGACCGTGACTGTACATGGGTAATAAACCACAATTATTCAGCTCGGCACTCAGTAGAGCGCATACCTCTACCTACACTGGCAGGTTCTTTACCATAATATCATAGACCTAAGGTTTCTTCTGGATTTGGGTGCCAGGATATGAATTAAGGGGAGAAGGGTCGTTTATATATTTTGCTCATTTATGTTTTTTTTTTATTATTTTATTAATTTCCTCCCTAGACCTCCATCAACCTTAATAAACACTCGCCCAAGACCCTCCTTCAAGCTAAATTTGTACTTTGTTTATAGAAAAATATCCAGGCCAAGGCCGGTTTCTCTTAAATTACAGGCTCGCTTTCGCTCCGCAGGAAAAAATCGACACCTACTGTAAATGACACGAAAAGCCATATGTACAAACCCTCCATATGTCATGAGATATCTTGTTAACAGACAAACAAACGTAGGCGAAAAAATAACCTCTTTCTAACTTCGTTGGTGGAGGTAATAAAACTTGTGATGAATCAGGCTGGACCAAATAGCTTCTGAAATTCTTAACACTTTTCACGGTTAAAGTCAGTTACCTTGGCGACGCAGAAATGTTCAACTTTTGGCATTTTCCCCCGAAGCCTTTTATCCTCACTCGCTAGAAATATGCTGCAGAGAAACTATCAACACACAATTATAATCCACAAAATAACATGTAATTTGAATTGTCCTTTTAATAACTGAAAACAAAATTAAGATATTTAATAACTTGGTTTTCCAGCTCTTTTTTAAATACTGTACACAAAAGGAGTAATTTAATTGTGTATGTGTTCTAGTTTGAATATATAAACTGAGAAATACCGCATATATACTGTATATATATATATATATATATATATATATATATATATATACTGTATATATACCGTATATATAGCTATATAGCTATGCTTTCGTTAATTTCATTGGAGGTGTTTGGTGTTGTGGTGAAATGAATAAAAATAGATTACTATCTTTAATATGTTAATGCAACAGTTGAACAGATCTATAACTTATAGAGAGAGAATAGCTGGAATGACTAGTATATCGTGGTTTTGGGAAATACATTGGAATAGCTGCAAACATTAAAACAATAAATACAACAATAGACACCACAGTTGCAGATCGCAGATGGTATTGGTTAGATCAATATTATATGATAGGTTGGACTTGCAGCGTGCATGAACGGACAAATATTGCTGGAAAGGCTGGCATGAAAGGGGAGCCGAGAGTGGAAGGAGATGATTGATAGATGTGTGGAATGTATACGTGGAGGAGGGTTGTGATGATTGATAGATGTGTGGAATGTATACGTGGAGGAGGGTTGTGATGATTGATAGATGTGTGGAATGTATACGTGGAGAAGGGTTGTGTTGATTGATAGAATTTGTGGAATGTATACGTGGAGGAGGGTTGTGTTGATTGATAGATGTGTGGAATGTATACGTGGAGGAGGGTTGTGTTGATTGATAGATGTGTGGAATGTATACGTGGAGGAGGGTTGTGTGTTGATAGATGTGTGGATAGGTGTTGATGATAGATGTGTGGAATGTATACGTGGAGGAGGGTTGTGTTGATTGATAGATGTGTGGAATGTATACGTGGAGGAGGGTTGTGATGATTGATAGATGTGTGGAATGTATACGTGGAGAAGGGTTGTGTTGATTGATAGAATTTGTGGAATGTATACGTGGAGGAGGGTTGTGTTGATTGATAGATGTGTGGAATGTATACGTGGAGGAGGGTTGTGTTGATTGATAGATGTGTGGAATGTATACGTGGAGGAGGGTTGTGTTGATTGATAGATGTGTGGAATGTATACGTGGAGGAGGGTTGTGTTGATTGATAGATGTGTGGAATGTATACGTGGAGGAGGGTTGTGTTGATTGGAAGAATATCTCGATGGTGAGCAGGTCTTGTAATGACGACCTAAGGTAAATGGATATAACATCAAACACTATATTGTGTTAAATGGCATTAAATAATGCTTTGTCAGAACAGTCAAACCTAAATAGCTAAGATTTACTTTACCTACGGCTGGCACAAATATGTGTGTGTATCCTCGTGTAGAATTATTGTATAAAACTGCATAGAAATTCAAATACCTTTTATAAAAGCTTTGAAAAATTAAAAGAGATACCAAAGCAATTCAAGTCACATACGAGAGACAAATGATGGTATACCGCCAGGAAAAAATATTTCCCGGTCCATCACCCACGGGGCTCTCTGGCCATTACCCACCCACCATCACTCAGGGGAACCACGCTATAACGGTCACAGGGTCGTCAGTTATATACCTATATAGCCATAGCTATAAAACTATATCAGCTTCACTCTGAGATGGCCAACATTATATAACCATAACGGCCACGCCTATAAAACTATAACATCCACAACCATAACGGCTATAACAATAACGGCCACAACTATAACACTATAACATCCACAACCATAACGGCTATAACAATAACGGCCACAACTATAACACTATAACATCCACAACCATAACGGCCACAACTATAAAACTATAACAACCAAAACCATAATGGCCACAACTATAAAACTAAAACAACCACAACCATAACTGCCACAACTATAAAACTATAACAACCACAACCATAACGGCCACAACTATAAAACTATAACAACCAAAACCATAATGGCCACAACTATAAAACTAAAACAACCACAACCATAACTGCCACAACTATAAAACTATAACAACCACAACCATAACGGCCACAACTATAAAACTATAACAACCAAAACCATAATGGCCACAACTATAAAACTAAAACAACCACAACCATAACTGCCACAACTATAAAACTATAACAACCACAACCATAACGGCCACAACTATAAAACTATAACAACCACAACCATAACGGCCACAACTATAAAAACCACAACAACTATAATGGTATAACAACCACAACCATAACGGCCACAACTATAAAACTATAACAACCACAAACATAACTGCCACAACTATAAAACTATAACAACCACAACCATAACGGCCACAACTATAAAACTATAACAACCACAACCATAACGGCCACAACTATAAAACTATAACAACCACAACCATAACGGCCACAACTATAAAACTATAACAACCACAACCATAACGGCCACAACTATAAAACTATAACAACCACAACCATAACGGCCACAACTATAACACTATAACAACCACAACCATAACGACCACAACTATAAAACTATAACAACCACAACCATAACGGCCACAACTATATCACTATTAACCCTTTCAAGCTCCAATACGCATTTCTGTTCTGTTTTATGGCTACTATTAGACGATTTTATTCAGATTAGTAACGGTATATGGAAGTCAGAGGGTTAATTGAGATAGTATTTACCCATTTAATACCCACAGATCCTTCCTAAGCTGCATAAAACCGTCTAATGATAGCCACAATAAACTGTTAAAACGCATCAGAGCTTCAAGGGGTTAATTAGGTGGTGTTACAGGAGTGCCTTTTCCAGCAATTTTCGAAGAGCAGGTTATATCTCTTACTGTATTATATCTCGTACTGTATTATATCTCGTACTGTATTATATCTCGTACTGTATTATATCTCGTACTGTATTATATCTCTTACTGTATTATATCTCGTACTGTATTATATCTCGTACTGTATTATATCTCGTACTGTATTATATCTCTTACTGTATTATATCTCGTACTGTATTATATCTCTTACTGTATTATATCTCGTACTGTATTATATCTCGTACTGTATTATATCTCGTACTGTATTATATCTCTTACTGTATTATATCTCGTACTGTATTATATCTCGTACTGTATTATATCTCTTACTGTATTATATCTCTTACTGTATTATATCTCGTACTGTATTATATCTCGTACTGTATTATATCTCGTACTGTATTATATCTCGTACTGTATTATATCTCGTACTGTATTCAGGCTCACTGGCATTGAAATCAGGAACTAGATCGAAGGTAGATTATTTTAGGTATTATCATTTTATGAAACGTACATTTTCAAGCAGCGAGGCTACAATTGCTCGTGATAAAATCCAGCCACAATGAAGATATAAACACTGGTCCAATTAATATTAGGGGGCCAATGGTGTACATGTTTTTCGTTAGCTAATGATTTTCTATAATTCTATGTGCGGAATTAACCTACTCCGACATATGACGCGATTTTGAGCCTATTAGGGATACTTTAAAGCCTTTGTTACCATCAGGGGTATTTAGAAACCTTTAGTTTAGTTACTTCAACCTCTGCAGTTGTCTTTGAGTTAGCTGTGGGCAGAAAACTAATTTTGGAGAGGTAATTATAAGAGTGAGAGAACTCTATTTCTTATTGCTAATCTGGCAACCTCTACATCATATGTGCGTGAAAGGGTTAAACACACAACATATAATTAATATATTCTTGCAGATGTTAAGGAATATGTTTATAAATATTATTGAAGTAAATTAATGTAAAGCTGTTGTTATATAATGTGAGCAGTCCAAACTCTTGATTTATCTATTTATCTATTTATCTATCTTGTTTATCTATTTATTTGTTATTATAATTATTTTTGTTTTTGGTAGAAAAATGTTCCGACTGAATGCCATTTCCTCTTAAAATTACTTTAGCGATGCAAGAAATGAGAGCAATTGGATGATAGTTGGAGGGTTGAGAGTGGTCACCCTTCTTTGGGACAAGTTGAACGAGAGCAAACTGCCAGCAAGAAGGGAAGACATTAGAGGAGAGACAGAGACGGAAGAGTTTACCTAGGCAGGGAGTCAGCACGGAAGCACAGTTTTTTAGTACAACAGGAGGAACACCGTCACTGACTGTACGCCTTCTTCTTATTAAGACCAGAGAGGGTAGAAAATAAATATTTAGAAGAGATTAGGATATTAGGCATAAGTAGGAGAGAAGGGGGTGGAGAGGGAAGAATAGCACCTGAATCATCGAAGGTGGAGTTTCTAGCAAACGTTTGAGCGAAGAGTTCAGCTTTGTCAGAGGAAGAAGTGATGGTTGTGCCATCAGAGTTGAAAAGGGGAGGGAAAGACGAGGAAGACACATTTTTGGAGAGGTTTTTAGCTAGATGACAGAAAGCTGGGAAGAGCTAGAATTATATAGTTCAGTGCATATATCATTGATGAAATTGTATTTGGCGAGTCGAAGAACAGGTCAGTATAAAACAAATAAAATAATTGTCAAGAATTTAGAGATATGGAATATATTGTATCTTCCATTGTTGGAAAATATTTATTAAATATCTATATATTACGCTAAAATTATACATGTTACGCTTCTCACTTGTGTCTGGCTCAATGATATAATTTTAGATGTATCCACTGGTTGAGATAGTCTAGTGGTTGAGTCGTCTGGGAAGTGACTGTAATCTAGTTGTTGTTGTTGTTGTTGTTCCCCAGGCTGTCTGACCGAACAGCCCCAAGGTCCCGAGCAAGGCCAAGGCCACATTCGAGCGCCCCCACAGAACCCTCCCTGCTTACCACCAAGAAAGCCCAGGTGACCGAAGCCGCTCCCAGGCGAAGAGCTGAGAAGGGTGCGGAAACGCCCGGGACACCAAAGCCCCACCCAAGGCCCTGTGCCCCTCAGCAATTGTGAAGGGAAAGTTGTGGGGCAAATGAAAAATGTGACGCCTTGGCTCCCAGTCTGTCAACCTCTAGGTTGGCAGTAGGGAGGTCAATCCGAGAAAGAAACGCCGCCACTTGAGATCCAGAAAATATATAAGTAAAAGGAACAGTCGGAGTAAGCTATGGGTATGGCAGAGATTGCTCAACTCTCACTCTGATAGACAGAGCCCATCACCACTGTAATCTAGTGAAGTGGTTGAGTCAATGGTCCATCTGTCACTACTGAACTTTGGAGTGCCAGTGCTGATTTCTCCGGTATACTGACACTGTAGTAAAATGTCACTGGACAACTCAATGTGGCACACACACACACACACACACACATACACACACACACACTACCAGACACACACACACACACATACACTACCAGCCACACACACACACACATGAGTATGTAATTGTAAGCTAAATCGTAGAATATTGAAGCACTTTGTTTTCACGCACAAAAAGGCTATGTTTATATCACTCGAGGTTCCCCATAGAATACCAGCACTACTTCAAGTCTACGTTGATCGCAGACATGGATTTACACTCTGTGCATCATGTGACCCAAAAGAATGGCTTGTGTGTTTGTGGAAGACCTGTGACAATCATTACTCTGCTGTCTTCTATATCTGTCTTGATGGTGTAATGGTTAGAGCGTTAAATGCTGTATATGATATCCTGGGCTCTAATCATGGGAGAATCACATGCTTTCATTAATCTCATTTGGGGTGTTATTGGTGTCAAGAACTATGTTAAAAATAATAGAACGTGTTGTGTGGTGGACAGACAGCCTCCATCCTCCTTCAACAATTGTCCAATAGGTTGTCTGCCTGCTCTTGTGGTGGTTCCAGTGAGTGGCAACCCTGAGTGAAGGAGACCTGGCTGAGGCAAGTCGATCATTAATGCAAACAATTCTTGAGATGGCAAGCATTGCAATCTGCACCCACACTCCTGATCAATATCTGGGACTAGACTCCGAAGGTGCTGCTACGCACCATCACAACACAAGCCACTTTAGATTACTAAAGTAACACATAGTTCTATAACGTATGAATATGAATACTGTACGAGCCTTCTACTACTTGTTAAGAAGTTGTCTACCCTCTGTATTGTAAAGTGTATGTAATTTGTCCAACCCATCTCAACTTCCACCATTCCCTTCCATCAAGTTGTTCGACCAACATTTCCAACACTACAACAATTGTATACAGCTTAGGAAGGATATGTGGGAGTTGAGACATAATTGGACCCCTTAGATTCCTAGAGGTCCTTCCTAAACTGCAGTAAATCGTCTAATAATAGCCAAAATACCTCCACCATTCCCTTCCATCAAGTTGTTCGGCCAACATTTCCAACACCACAACTCTCCTCTCCTGCTGCCTCTTCACCATCATTATTAAGGTTTGTATTGTTATAATAACACACCATCTCTCCTGCTGTCTCTTCACCATCATTATAAAGGTTTGTATTGTTATAATAACACACCATCTCTCCTGCTGTCTCTTCACCATCATTATTAAGGTTTGTATTGTTATAATAACACACCATCTCTCCTTCTGTCTCTTCACCATCATTATTAAGGTTTGTATTGTTATAATAACACACCATCTCTCCTGCTGTCTCTTCACCATCATTATTAAGGTTTGTATTGTTATAATAACACACCATCTCTGCTGCTGTCTCTTCACCATCATTATTA
This sequence comes from Paralithodes platypus, assembly GCA_032716605.1. NCBI lineage: Eukaryota > Metazoa > Arthropoda > Malacostraca > Decapoda > Lithodidae > Paralithodes > Paralithodes platypus. Next base: position 42,744,825 of record CM064531.1, on the reverse strand, counting down.
AGGTTTGTATTGTTATAATAACACACCATCTCTCCTGCTGTCTCTTCACCATCATTATTAAGGTTTGTATTGTTATAATAACACACCATCTCCTGCTGTCTCTTCACCATCATTATTAAGGTTTGTATTGTTATAATAACACACCATCTCTCCTGCTGTCTCTTCACCATCATTATTAAGGTTTGTATTGTTATAATAACACACCATCTCTCCTGCTGTCTCTTCACCATCATTATTAAGGTTTGTATTGTTATAATAACACACCATCTCTCCTGCTGTCTCTTCACCATCATTATTAAGGTTTGTATTGTTATAATAACACATCGTTATATAAACAATGGATGTGATTAATATACGAGTGTCATGGCGTCCAGTTAGGGGGAAATATATGCATATATTTAGTTACATATTCCTTTTGTTTCCTCCTTAGGCCTCCACCAAGCGTTAGAAAACAAAACAAAAACAAAACAAGATCCCCTCCTGAGATAAATTTGTGCATTTTTCAGTTGAAAAATGCTGCTTCTCATAAATTACAGGCTCGCTATCGGTCTCCAAGAACGAATCGACACCTAAAGGACACGAATAGTTATGAAATCGCCAAACTAATGGGGTGAATTTAGACAATATAAAATCTAATGGGGCTAAACATGGGGGATAAGTAGGTCCATAAAATCCCGCTTTCAGAAGTTGTCTACCCTCTGTGTTACAAAGTGTCTGTCCTCTGACCGACCCATCTTAATTTTGACAGACGAATTTCACTTCCAACAGGACGCATAAATGAATCTTGGTATTTCTAAGTATTTTGATAATTACGTTAATACAAGTAGTGGATTAAAAAAACAATCTATATAATATTTTCGATTGTCTGTGTGTGTCTGTGTGTGTGTGTGTGTGTGTGTGTGTGTGTGTGTGTGTGTGTGTGTTCTTAATAGGCGGCCGCAGTTTTGGACCTGGGGAGCTGAAACTTTGCATGTGGGTGTCAATTGACCTGGGTCAGGTCATAGAGGGGGCGAGGCCGCGATCGGAGGTCGTTTCGAGGCCGAAATTGAATACAAATTGAAAACAATTGAAAAATATGGCCGTTTGGGGCAGAAGGAGGCCTCCGATCGAAAAGGTGTATGGAACGAAAGTGGTTCGCAGCCCCCCAAAATGAGGGTACGGATGAGGTCAGATCCAAAATCGGAGGTCATTTAGCGGCCGAAATCGAGGTCGCCGTTTAATGAGGCACAGGGAGGTCGAGGCCGGTGATTATGGTAGTAGTAGTATTGTGATGATTTTGGTAGTAGTGATTGATGATGGTGATTATGGTAGTAGAATTTAAACCCGGGCAACGCCGGGTACCCCTGCTAGTGTATTAATAAATATTGATTATTGTTATCACTTATCATATTAACCCATGCTAGGCCTATACCGGTGACGTGTTTTCCATTATATTCCGGCAACTCTTAGGGGGATTATATTCAGCTTAGGGAGGCTCTGTGGTAGCTAAAAGGTTTAATTGAGATATTTTGTAGCCTTGTAATGATTAGAGGTCCGTCCTTAGCTTAAGCATTATCTTAGCATTTTGTTATTTCTGTCCTTTTCTCTCTTTCTCTGGCTTGTATCCATTCGGCCCCATTCAGCCAACTATTTTAAGACGTTTATCCCCATCTAGGTGTTGATTTCTTCCTGGCGAGCGATAGCGAGCCAGCATTATATGAAGAAATCCGGCTTCGCCGGAGAAATATTTCTATCGAAAAATGTAAAAATTTAGCCTGCTGTCTAGCAAAAATAAAAAATATGCTGGCTCGCTACCGCTCACCAGTAAGAAATTAACACCTGGATGGGGTATTGAGTATTGTTCACATGTGTGGGGAGGTTCCTCTCACACTCTCCTAGACAAAGTTGAAAGGAAGGCCTTTCGTATCATTAACTCCCGTCCACTCACCAACTCTCTGCAATCTCTCTCTCTCCGCCGCAATGTTGCATCTCTCTCGCTATTCTATCGCTACTATAATAATCAGTGTTCCTCAGAGCTATCCCAGTGCATACCACCTCCTTTACGTAGGGCACGTGGTACCCGTCTTGCAACTCAATCCCACCCCTACTCTGTGCAACTCTCCAACCCAAGAGTGAAACGTTACTCTCAAACTTTCTTCTACTCAACAGCTGAGCTCTGGAACTCTCTCCCAGAATCAGTCTTTCCCTCTTCCTATGACTTAAATTGCTTCAAACTCCGAGTGTCCAGGCATTTTGGCTCGAACGTCCCTTGATTTTGGCCCTGTCACTCTTGCAACTATGGGGGAGGCACTCGCTATAGGCAGTAATGCCTTTTGCCTCCCTCAATCACATAGAAAAAAGAAAAAAAAAAAAAAAAGTCTCAAAACAGTAGGCTGAATGGGGCCAAATGGATACAAGCCAGAGAAAGATAGAAAAGGACAGAACCAAAACAGGTCACCCCCCCTTAATACAATCATCTAATAGTTGCCAGAATACAATGCAAAGGCTATCACCGGTACTGAAAGGGTTAAACCCCTCTTATACCAACGACGGCTTCATAATTTTAGTCTAGTTACAGTATATTTAGACGCTTTTTGCAGCTTAGGAAGGATCTGTGGTTGCTAAGAGGGTTAACTGAGCTATCTTGATGCCTTATGAAGGCTAGAGGTCCTTCCGAAGCTTAATAAACTCGCTCGATAATAGCCAGACTAGAATGAAAAGGAGATCACCGGTATATACTTGAATGGGTCACCAAAACACACACACACACACATGGATCGACCGTGGACCCGACTGTTGAGGGAGCTGGTCTGGTCTGTGAGGGGGGAAGGGGGAGGGGAGGGGGGGGTGAGGGAGCGACAAGACATTAAGGGGAGGTTTTTAGTTGATTCCCTAGACTTCCATCAAGCTTAAAATTACTCCCCCTAGACCCCCTTTCAAGATAAATTTGTACATTTTTCGGTAGAAAACTGTCCCGGCCGAAGGCCGGTTCCCCTTAAATTACAGGCTCGCTATCGCTCGCCACGAAAACATCGACACCTAAATAGCGCGAATAGTCTTAAAATTGACAGAAATGGGGCGAAGGTTCTTAAAATCGCCAAACTAATGGGGCGAACGTCTTAAAACTTCAAAAGCAATGGGGTTAAACATGAGGGAGAAAGGGGTCCAGACAAAAAATCCTCCAGGTAGAAATCTCCCCGTAATAACTTGTGTCCAATATTACGTCCAGGGTTAAGGGGGTTAATGCTTCTTTGTTGGTCTATGTAGCCTAACTGTGTATTTATATCATTGTTAGTGCTTCTTTGTTGGTCTATGTAGCCTAACTGTGTATTTATATCATTGTTAGTGCTTCTTTGTTGGTCTATGTAGCCTAACTGTATATTTATATCATTGTTAGTGCTTCTTTGTTGGTCTATGTAGCCTAACTGTATATTTATATCATTGTTAGTGCTTCTTTGTTGGTCTATGTAGCCTAACTGTATATTTATATCATTGTTAGTGCTTCTTTGTTGGTCTATGTAGCCTAACTGTGTATTTATATCATTGTTAGTGCTTCTTTGTTGGTCTATGTAGCCTAACTGTATATTTATATCATTGTTAGTGCTTCTTTGTTGGTCTATGTAGCCTAACTGTATATTTATATCATTGTTAGTGCTTCTTTGTTGGTCTATGTAGCCTAACTGTATATTTATATCATTGTTAGTGCTTCTTTGTTGGTCTATGTAGCCTAACTGTATATTTATATCATTGTTAGTGCTTCTTTGTTGGTCTATGTAGCCTAACTGTATATTTATATAATTGTTAGTGCTTCTTTGTTGGTCTATGTAGCCTAACTGTATATTTATATCATTGTTAGTGCTTCTTTGTTGGTCTATGTAGCCTAACTGTGTATTTATATCATTGTTAGTGCTTCTTTGTTGGTCTATGTAGCCTAACTGTACATTTATATCATTGTTAGTGCTTCTTTGTTGGTCTATGTAGCCTAACTGTGTATTTATATCATTGTTAGTGCTTCTTTGTTGGTCTATGTAGCCTAACTGTGTATTTATATCATTGTTAGTGCTTCTTTGTTGGTCTATGTAGCCTAACTGTGTATTTATATCATTGTTAGTGCTTCTTTGTTGGTCTATGTAGCCTAACTGTGTATTTTATCATTGTTAGTGCTTCTTTGTTGGTCTATGTAGCCTAACTGTGTATTTTATCATTGTTAGTGCTTCTTTGTTGGTCTATGTAGCCTAACTGTATATTTATATCATTGTTAGTGCTTCTTTGTTGGTCTATGTAGCCTAACTGTGTATTTATATCATTGTTAGTGCTTCTTTGTTGGTCTATGTAGCCTAACTGTATATTTATATCATTGTTAGTGCTTCTTTGTTGGTCTATGTAGCCTAACTGTATATTTATATCATTGTTAGTGCTTCTTTGTTGGTCTATGTAGCCTAACTGTATATTTATATAATTGTTAGTGCTTCTTTGTTGGTCTATGTAGCCTAACTGTATATTTATATCATTGTTAGTGCTTCTTTGTTGGTCTATGTAGCCTAACTGTGTATTTATATCATTGTTAGTGCTTCTTTGTTGGTCTATGTAGCCTAACTGTACATTTATATCATTGTTAGTGCTTCTTTGTTGGTCTATGTAGCCTAACTGTGTATTTATATCATTGTTAGTGCTTCTTTGTTGGTCTATGTAGCCTAACTGTGTATTTATATCATTGTTAGTGCTTCTTTGTTGGTCTATGTAGCCTAACTGTGTATTTATATCATTGTTAGTGCTTCTTTGTTGGTCTATGTAGCCTAACTGTGTATTTATATCATTGTTAGTGCTTCTTTGTTGGTCTATGTAGCCTAACTGTGTATTTATATCATTGTTAGTGCTTCTTTGTTGGTCTATGTAGCCTAACTGTGTATTTATATCATTGTTAGTGCTTCTTTGTTGGTCTATGTAGCCTAACTGTGTATTTATATCATTGTTAGTGCTTCTTTGTTGGTCTATGTAGCCTAACTGTACATTTATATAATTGTTAGTGCTTCTTTGTTGGTCTATGTAGCCTAACTGTGTATTTATATCATTGTTAGTGCTTCTTTGTTGGTTAGTGCTTCTTTGTTGGTCTATGTAGCCTAACTGTACATTTATATCATTGTTAGTGCTTCTTTGTTGGTCTATGTAGCCTAACTGTACATTTATATCATTGTTAGTGCTTCTTTGGTCTATGTAGCCTAACTGTACATTTATATCATTGTTAGTGCTTCTTTGTTGGTCTATGTAGCCTAACTGTATATTTATATCATTGTTAGTGCTTCTTTGTTGGTCTATGTAGCCTAACTGTATATTTATATCATTGTTAGTGCTTCTTTGTTGGTCTATGTAGCCTAACTGTATATTTATATCATTGTTAGTGCTTCTTTGTTGGTCTATGTAGCCTAACTGTATATTTATATCATTGTTAGTGCTTCTTTGTTGGTCTATGTAGCCTAACTGTGTATTTATATCATTGTTAGTGCTTCTTTGTTGGTCTATGTAGCCTAACTGTATATTTATATCATTGTTAGTGCTTCTTTGTTGGTCTATGTAGCCTAACTGTATATTTATATCATTGTTAGTGCTTCTTTGTTGGTCTATGTAGCCTAACTGTATTTATATAATTGTTAGTGCTTCTTTGTTGGTCTATGTAGCCTAACTGTATATTTATATCATTGTTAGTGCTTCTTTGTTGGTCTATGTAGCCTAACTGTATATTTATATCATTGTTAGTGCTTCTTTGTTGGTCTATGTAGCCTAACTGTATATTTATCATTGTTAGTGCTTCTTTGTTGGTCTATGTAGCCTAACTGTATTTATATCATTGTTAGTGCTTCTTTGTTGGTCTATGTAGCCTAACTGTATTTATATCATTGTTAGTGCTTCTTTGTTGGTCTATGTAGCCTAACTGTATATTTATATCATTGTTAGTGCTTCTTTGTTGGTCTATGTAGCCTAACTGTACATTTATATCATTGTTAGTGCTTCTTTGTTGGTCTATGTAGCCTAACTGTGTATTTATATCATTGTTAGTGCTTCTTTGTTGGTCTATGTAGCCTAACTGTATATTTATATCATTGTTAGTGCTTCTTTGTTGGTCTATGTAGCCTAACTGTATATTTATATCATTGTTAGTGCTTCTTTGTTGGTCTATGTAGCCTAACTGTATATTTATATCATTGTTAGTGCTTCTTTGTTGGTCTATGTAGCCTAACTGTGTATTTATATCATTGTTAGTGCTTCTTTGTTGGTCTATGTAGCCTAACTGTATATTTATATCATTGTTAGTGCTTCTTTGTTGGTCTATGTAGCCTAACTGTATATTTATATCATTGTTAGTGCTTCTTTGTTGGTCTATGTAGCCTAACTGTGTATTTATATCATTGTTAGTGCTTCTTGTTGGTCTATGTAGCCTAACTGTATATTTATATCATTGTTAGTGCTTCTTTGTTGGTCTATGTAGCCTAACTGTGTATTTATATCATTGTTAGTGCTTCTTTGTTGGTCTATGTAGCCTAACTGTATATTTATATCATTGTTAGTGCTTCTTTGTTGGTCTATGTAGCCTAACTGTATATTTATATCATTGTTAGTGCTTCTTTGTTGGTCTATGTAGCCTAACTGTATTTATATCATTGTTAGTGCTTCTTGTTGGTCTATGTAGCCTAACTGTGTATTTATATCATTGTTAGTGCTTCTTTGTTGGTCTATGTAGCCTAACTGTATATTTATATCATTGTTAGTGCTTCTTTGTTGGTCTATGTAGCCTAACTGTGTATTTATATCATTGTTAGTGCTTCTTTGTTGGTCTATGTAGCCTAACTGTATATTTATATCATTGTTAGTGCTTCTTTGTTGGTCTATGTAGCCTAACTGTGTATTTATATCATTGTTAGTGCTTCTTTGTTGGTCTATGTAGCCTAACTGTATTTATAATTGTTAGTGCTTCTTTGTTGGTCTATGTAGCCTAACTGTATATTATATCATTGTTAGTGCTTCTTTGTTGGTCTATGTAGCCTAACTGTGTATTTATATCATTGTTAGTGCTTCTTTGTTGGTCTATGTAGCCTAACTGTATATTTATATCATTGTTAGTGCTTCTTTGTTGGTCTATGTAGCCTAACTGTATATTTATATCATTGTTAGTGCTTCTTTGTTGGTCTATGTAGCCTAACTGTATATTTATATAATTGTTAGTGCTTCTTTGTTGGTCTATGTAGCCTAACTGTACATTTATATCATTGTTAGTGCTTCTTTGTTGGTCTATGTAGCCTAACTGTATATTTATATCATTGTTAGTGCTTCTTTGTTGGTCTATGTAGCCTAACTGTATATTTATATCATTGTTAGTGCTTCTTTGTTGGTCTATGTAGCCTAACTGTGTATTTATATCATTGTTAGTGCTTCTTTGTTGGTCTATGTAGCCTAACTGTATATTTATATCATTGTTAGTGCTTCTTTGTTGGTCTATGTAGCCTAACTGTATATTTATATCATTGTTAGTGCTTCTTTGTTGGTCTATGTAGCCTAACTGTGTATTTATATAATTGTTAGTGCTTCTTTGTTGGTCTATGTAGCCTAACTGTGTATTTATATCATTGTTAGTGCTTCTTTGTTGGTCTATGTAGCCTAACTGTATATTTATATAATTGTTAGTGCTTCTTTGTTGGTCTATGTAGCCTAACTGTATATTATATCATTGTTAGTGCTTCTTTGTTGGTCTATGTAGCCTAACTGTGTATTTATATCATTGTTAGTGCTTCTTTGTTGGTCTATGTAGCCTAACTGTATATTTATATCATTGTTAGTGCTTCTTTGTTGGTCTATGTAGCCTAACTGTATATTTATATCATTGTTAGTGCTTCTTTGTTGGTCTATGTAGCCTAACTGTATATTTATATCATTGTTAGTGCTTCTTTGTTGGTCTATGTAGCCTAACTGTGTATTTATATAATTGTTAGTGCTTCTTTGTTGGTCTATGTAGCCTAACTGTATATTTATATCATTGTTAGTGCTTCTTTGTTGGTCTATGTAGCCTAACTGTATATTTATATCATTGTTAGTGCTTCTTTGTTGGTCTATGTAGCCTAACTGTATATTTATATAATTGTTAGTGCTTCTTTGTTGGTCTATGTAGCCTAACTGTGTATTTATATCATTGTTAGTGCTTCTTTGTTGGTCTATGTAGCCTAACTGTGTATTTATATAATTGTTAGTGCTTCTTTGTTGGTCTATGTAGCCTAACTGTGTATTTATATCATTGTTAGTGCTTCTTTGTTGGTCTATGTAGCCTAACTGTGTATTTATATAATTGTTAGTGCTTCTTTGTTGGTCTATGTAGCCTAACTGTGTATTTATATAATTGTTAGTGCTTCTTTGTTGGTCTATGTAGCCTAACTGTATATTTATATCATTGTTAGTGCTTCTTTGTTGGTCTATGTAGCCTAACTGTATATTTATATAATTGTTAGTGCTTCTTTGTTGGTCTATGTAGCCTAACTGTGTATTTATATAATTGTTAGTGCTTCTTTGTTGGTCTATGTAGCCTAACTGTGTATTTATATAATTGTTAGTGCTTCTTTGTTGGTCTATGTAGCCTAACTGTGTATTTATATAATTGTTAGTGCTTCTTTGTTGGTCTATGTAGCCTAACTGTATATTTATATCATTGTTAGTGCTTCTTTGTTGGTCTATGTAGCCTAACTGTATTTATATAATTGTTAGTGCTTCTTTGTTGGTCTATGTAGCCTAACTGTATATTTATATCATTGTTAGTGCTTCTTTGTTGGTCTATGTAGCCTAACTGTATTTATATAATTGTTAGTGCTTCTTTGTTGGTCTATGTAGCCTAACTGTATATTTATATAATTGTTAGTGCTTCTTTGTTGGTCTATGTAGCCTAACTGTATATTTATATAATTGTTAGTGCTTCTTTGTTGGTCTATGTAGCCTAACTGTATATTTATATAATTGTTAGTGCTTCTTTGTTGGTCTATGTAGCCTAACTGTATATTTATATAATTGTTAGTGCTTCTTTGTTGGTCTATGTAGCCTAACTGTGTATTTATATAATTGTTAGTGCTTCTTTGTTGGTCTATGTAGCCTAACTGTATATTTATATCATTGTTAGTGCTTCTTTGTTGGTCTATGTAGCCTAACTGTATATTTATATAATTGTTAGTGCTTCTTTGTTGGTCTATGTAGCCTAACTGTGTATTTATATAATTGTTAGTGCTTCTTTGTTGGTCTATGTAGCCTAACTGTATATTTATATCATTGTTAGTGCTTCTTTGTTGGTCTATGTAGCCTAACTGTATATTTATATCATTGTTAGTGCTTCTTTGTTGGTCTATGTAGCCTAACTGTATATTTATATCATTGTTAGTGCTTCTTTGTTGGTCTATGTCTATGTAGCCTAACTGTATATTTATATCATTGTTAGTGCTTCTTTGTTGGTCTATGTAGCCTAACTGTGTATTTATATCATTGTTAGTGCTTCTTTGTTGGTCTATGTAGCCTAACTGTATATTTATATAATTGTTAGTGCTTCTTTGTTGGTCTATGTAGCCTAACTGTGTATTTTTATATCATTGTTAGTGCTTCTTTGTTGGTCTATGTAGCCTAAACTGTATATTTATATAATTGTTTAGTGCTTCTTTGTTGGTCTATGTAGCCTAACTGTATATTTATATCATTGTTAGTGCTTCTTTGTTGGTCTATGTAGCCTAACTGTGTATTTATATAATTGTTAGTGCTTCTTTGTTGGTCTATGTAGCCTAACTGTGTATTTATATAATTGTTAGTGCTTCTTTGTTGGTCTATTGTATATATGTTAGTGCTTCTTTGCCTAACTGTGTATGTCTATGTAGCCTAACTGTGTATTTATATCATTGTTAGTGCTTCTTTGTTGGTCTATGTAGCCTAACTGTATATTTATATAATTGTTAGTGTCCTCGATAGACCTCCATCAAGCTTAAAAAAAAAAAAAATAATACAATTGCAAGATAAATGTGTACATTTTTCGGTAGCCAGTTCCTTTTCAAATTATAGGCTCGCTTTCGCTCGCCAGGCAAAAATCAACACCACAAATGGCACGAAAGGTCTTAATATTGATAACCAAATGGGGCGAAAGGTCTTAAAATTGCCAAATTGATGGAATGAACGCCTTAAAATCGTAAAACTAATATGCTATACATGAGGGAGAAGTGTGTCCAGAAAAAGCGACTTCCTCCCCCTTAAGGGGAGGTTTTTAGTTTGGTCCCTAGATATCCATCAAGCTTAAGATTACACCCCCTTGAGCCCCTTTCAAGACAAATTTGTACATTTTTCGGTAGAAAAATTTCCCGGCTGAGAGCCGGTTCCTCTTAAATTACAGGCTCGCTATCGCTCGCCAGGATAAAATCGACACCTAAATGGAACGAAAGGTCTTAAAATTGACAGAAATGGGTCGAAGGTTCTTAAAATCGACAAAATAATCGGGGCGAACGTCTTAAAATTAGAAAAGCAATGGGGCTAAACATGAGGGAGAAAGGAGTCAAGAAAAAAATCTCTCAAGTGGAAATCTCCCCTTAATGAATACACAACTGGATCCATCAGCTCAAATAATATATTATGCAAATGTTATGTTGATGTTTATTTGTTTTGTTTATTATTATGGTATTATATCTGGTGGTTGTGGATATTTTGTGTCCGAGATTTTTCTAATTAGCCATCAATCACTTTGGCTTACGCCGGTACACCACGTAGCTGCACTCACCCTTCTATTCCACTTCTGGGTGTCTTTACAAGTGAGCTCCCAGGCTCCTACCCGGGCAAACACAACCATTTCCCGACTTGAATGGTCTAATTTCCTAAGTCACAAGTTACGTGGAGTGTCTCAGGTTGGCCCCACTCGGGATTATGATCTACCAAACCCACCACATTACCCGGGACACCCATCTCCCTCATGCTTAGCCCAATTACTTTTGAGATGTTAAGGCATTCGCCTCATTCCTTTGGCGAAATTAAGACCTTTTGTGACATTTACGTGTCGATTTTTTTTCCTGGCAAGCGGAAGGGAGCCTGCGATGCAATAGGAACCGGACTTTGGGGCATTTGTCAACTGAAAAATGTACAAAATTACCTCGAAGGGGGTCTTGCATATATGTCTTTAAGCTTGACAGAGGTCTAGGGGTGAAGCTATAAAATAAACAAAACAAATATTATGTAAATACACGAACAAAGAAATAACAGTTTCCCTTGATTGAGTTCCTACTGGGCCGAGCGTGACAAATAGTTAATTGGATGACCCTTGTGTCAGCGAGTGCCAGGATCATTACCTGTGTAAGTTGGTGCTCTGCCTATTACACTAAAACAAGCTTAGCCTTTTGGCTTCTAGACTCCGAATGTCCCAAATAATTATACATTTCCTTTTGTTTTAACTGCTAACAAACTATAATATTGAATTTAGATTATGGTGACTAACAGAAAACGATTTTGTTACACTTAGAAAATACCTCCCGTGTCGAAAGTGTACCGAGCAATATGTTAAAATGACTTGCACTATAGAGCATTCGGTATAATTAGTGCAATACTCTTGACCACTAATCTCGGTGTCAGCGACTCTTGAGAATATTACCGTCCTCTTATATGGCAATAGTTCCGGCTGATTGACTAGTGTGACCGTGATTATTAAAACCTTTATTAAGACTAACTAATTACTACACGGCGGGACTTGGACACGGATGTACTAACCAATCAGATGGAATTACTTAGATGGAAAGAGTATAACCTCTATAACTTAAAATTGAATACAGTAATCGAGCTAATATTTCTACCATTTGGGAGGAGTCAGCCAGGGATAAGATGCGGAAATGTACAGCCCAATTATTTTAGCCGTGTTTATAATTACAGATTAATTTTACGATTTCAGGCCTACTTATAATGAATGGACTATAGCTACATTTGTGGCCTACTTATAATGAATGGACTATAGCTACATTTGTGGCCTACTTATAATGAATGGACTATAGCTACATTTGTGGCCTACTTATAATGAATGGACTATAGCTACATTTGTGGCCTACTTATAATGAATGGACTATAGCTACATTTGTGGCCTACTTATAATGAATAGACTATAGCTACATTTGTGGCCTACTTATAATGAATGGACTATAGCTACATTTGTGGCCTACTTATAATGAATAGACTATAGCTACATTTGTGGCCTACTTATAATGAATGGACTATAGCTACATTTGTGGCCTACTTATAATGAATGGACTATAGCTACATTTGTGGTCTACTTATAATGAATGGACTATAGCTCCATTTGTGGTCTACTTATAATGAATGGACTATAGCTACATTTGTGGTCTACTTATAATGAATGGACTATAGCTCCATTTGTGGCCTACTTATAATGAATGGACTATAGCTACATTTGTGGCCTACTTATAATGAATGGACTATAGCTACATTTGTGGCCTACTTATAATGAATGGACTATAGCTACATTTCAGGCAAGGATAATGCGTATATACAGATATTACTCATTCATGTTATAACAACAACAAATATATATATATATATATATATATATATATATATATATATATATAAATCTGGCATGAATAGTATTTCGAAGTACAGAATATGCTATACGTATATATCCTGGAAATCAAAATAGAGCGTGTAGTTTATTCTCAACGCTTCTGTGATTTTTACCAGATAAATTTGAAAAGTTGTGGAAACCTCGGCCTGCAATGGTTTATATACAGTATATCACTGAAGTTATTGAAGTAGAGAGCACTTTGTATATAATATATATATACAGTATAGAGAGAGAGAGAGAGACGGAGAATGAGTGAGTGTGTGTGTGTGTGTGTTCAAGAGTGGGTGTAGTGTACGTGTGTATATATTAGTAGGTTTGGTGTGCGTGTATTTATATACATACACAACAGTAAACATAGTATCTTGTTAGAGGAGGAGTAATAAAATAAACCCCTGACATATGACTCTATGTAAGCCAGGTTGATTGGAAAGTATTCTAGGATAAACCCTCATGCCGTAACGAATTGGTTTAAATAAATTAAACAGAAAATAACTATATATATATATTTTTTTTTCTATGTGAGTGAGGGAGGCAAAAGGCAGAACTGCCTATAGCGAGTGCTTCCCCCATAGTTGAAAGAGTGACAGGGCCAAAATCAAGGGACGTTCGAGCCAAAATGCCTGGACACACGGAGTTTGAAGCAATTTAAGTCATAGGAAGAGGGAAAGACTGATTCTGGGAGAGAGTTCCAGAGCTCAGCTGTTGAATAGAAGAAAGTCTGAGAGTAACGTTTCACTCTTGGGTTGGAGAGTTGCACAGAGTAGGGGTGGGATTGTGTTGCAAGACAGGTACCACGTGCCTTACGTAAAGGTGGTATACACTGGGAAAGCGCTGAGGAACACTGATTATTATATTAGCGATAGAATAGCGAGAGAGATGCAACATTGCGGCGAAGAGAGAGAGATTGCAGAGAGTTGGTGAGTGGACGGGAGTTAATGATACGAAAGGCCTTCCTTTCAATTTTGTCTAGGAGAGCGGTGTGAGAGGAACCTCCACACACATGTGAACAATACTCAATACAAGGACGCACTATGCCCCTGTACAGAGCAAGAAGCTGTGCAGGGGTAAAGAACCCCCTAAGGCGGTTGAGCACACCCAGCTTCTGGGAGGCTGCCTTAGCAAGACTGGTATTATTGTCCTTCCAACTGAGAGCAGAAGAAAAAGAGACACCAAGAATATTGAGAGAAGATGAAGGATTTATTTTTGTATTGTTGAAGAATAAGGGATAGTTCGCAGAGAGTTCCTGACGGGTAGATAGATGGAGAAATTGGGTTTTGGAAGCATTAAAGCATTAAAGGTATATATATATATATAATATATATATATATATATATATATATATATATATATATATTTACTAATAAGACAAATATTTATAATGACAACAATTATAATAATAACAGTGATTGTGAAGTCCATTTCCAAAACCTAATATTTTGATGTTCTTGTGTAATATCTCATTCATTATACACCGAAAAATTAACCTTATCGCTGTGAGACAAATTAATATATGTGATTTAGTTTTAAACGTTGGCTTTCTTTGATGATGAACATGTACAGTCGGCCTAATAAGTGATGTCTAGGTACCAATATGTTTTGAGCAATAATTGGTATCAGTAATATATATACATGATCTCTACTTTTTGAGTGAGATATGCAACCATATTCCTACGCTTACCCACCCTATTCAACATCTGACAAGCATTAATACAGCACAGAGCGAGCCAAACGTTATGGCAGCCGAGACATGACTTAATAGCGCGACTGTACATAACTATATACTGTGGATGTTTTATACAAATATATCCATGCGGTGTCAACGGAAAACTTGTTCTTCTCATTAGCATAAAATAATAATGTTAGAATATTGTTGGAAGAAAATACTCCTTCATATTAGCAAAATGTATAATTATTTAGTGTATTTAATATTTCTATTGACGTGTATGTGTTAGCCCATTCAGCATTGGTGACATCATATATATTATATTCGGACAACAGTTACTATTGGACGGTTTTGTTCAGCTTAGGAAGGATTTCTACCAGTTTAAAGATTACAGACTATCCCAAATAATTCCTTTAGCTACCATATATCCTTCCCAAGCTTGATATAATTGTTTAAATGCATCTGAAATAAAAACAACAAGACGTCGCCGATACTGTAAGGGTTAACCATGTTCTGTCTCCTATAGCCACTCCTATAATCTTTTTAACCTCATTTCAATTTCTCTTTTGGCCACCACTCCCAACCTCTAACCACTGCTCAACTACTCTCCTCGTCACTACTTCCCACTTCTAACCACTACTCAACTACTCTCCTCGTCACTACTTCCCACTTCTCAACTTCTCTTCTGAACACTACTACCCACATCTATCCACTTATATACTCTCCTCCCCAATCTACTGGACCGATCCAAATGTAATTTCCCGCCCCACTTCACCCAACAGCCTCTCATCTCGACCCACCGTGGAAACCTACCCAACTTTCGTAATGTTTTAGGCCTTAGGTTGGGCCGCATGTACCCAAAGTCTCGGTAGGTTCATGGACGTGGTGATACGTTTCCTTTTATCAGAATTTCTTACCATATCGCATCTAACATTAACTAACCTACAGTATGTGTATTTCTTGCTGGCGGTAAATTTCCATGTCGCTATCTTGTTTACTCCGTTAATTCTAAGATGTTGTACCGAAATATCCTGATAATTATGAAAACTTGGCTATGGTGTGATACAGAGACATAGCAGTCTCATATTTCTGCATTAAATATGGATAAAGGGATTCAATTTATCGTCTGCTGTAAGCAAACAAACTACAATCCCCACCAAGCCTATCCCAATCATATGTAAGAGTTTAGTTAGGTTAGGTTTAGTTGAGGTTAAGTGTTCGTAAAAGACAAGTGTTCGGCAAAAAAAATAAATAATAAAAATAATTAATAAAATACAATTACATAAATAGCTAAGTATAAACTGAGCCAAACTTAGGAACTTGGGGTTTGGACGATAAGTATCACCGACAGAACTCAAACGATGTTAGACTATTGACGGACAACCACGGCCACAAGAAATAAGAGTTCCTACATCAGTTTGAGAGCCTATAGTATAATATACGATACTATAGCATCTATATTAGAAACCCTATAGTATATAGGGCACTATAGGGTCTCCAACATCAGTCGATCCTCTCTCTCTCTCTCTTGTTTGTTGTTCCTTTTATGTATGCATTAAAGAACAATATTAACAACCATCCCCAGTTTCAATTTAGCCACCCCGTCACTAAGATAGACAATGCCGCTATGTCAACAACAGCCAATACAGACACAGACAGCCGACCCTCCATCTCTATACCACGACCCAGACATCCCATCAAAACTACTAGATTATTTACATATTCGGAAAGGTGTTATAGTTTATACCCTCGTATTTTAGAACCACACCATATAGGGAGCTTTGGTTTGTCTGGACCCCCTTCTCTCTCATGCTTAGCGCCAATATGTTTTACATTCTAAGACGTTCACCCCATTATTTTGGCGATTTTAAGACCTTTTCGTGCCATTTTGGTGTCGATTATTTTCATGCGAGCGATAGCGAGCATATAATTTAGGAGGAATCGGTGTTCGGCCTGGACATATCTCTATTGAAAAATTTACACATTTATCTCGAAGGGGGGTCTTGTGGGTATTCATAAGCTTGACAGAGGTCTTGGGAGGTAATTTAAAATACAGTAAAATCAATTATAATGCATGTGATAATTGGATAAATATAATTAACTTGCAGGGAAATCAATTATAATGCATGTGATAATTGGATAAATATAATTAACTTGCAGGGAAATCAATTATAATGCATGTGATAATTGGATAAATATAATTAACTTGCAGGGAAATCAATTATAATGCATGTAATAATTGGATAAATATACGGTAATTAACTTGCAGGGAAATCACTATTTGTTTGTTTATTTCGTTCATGAAGGTCCAGGGTATTACTAAGTGTGGTTTTAAAATGCGGGTGAGCGATAAATGAGGTGAAACAAACAATATACAACTTTCAAAACACTGTGCAATTGACGAAACACATTACTGCCATCTCAGCCACGTCACTCTAGCAGACTGATAGATAGACCAAATTGATGATGTTTGGAGAATTGATTTCCCCCTTCCTCATACCCATCAATCCCACCCAGGGCAACACCAGATGATATATGAGGAACACATCATATCTGTGTGTTTGCCACCGTGTCCAGAGCAAGGATTATCTCAACCCTCTGACTTCCAAATACCCTTCCTAATCTGAATAAAATCTTCTAATAAGACACAAATAAAAAGCGTCATTGGATCTTCTAAGGGTTAATTCAATACATGGCATCGTCTTATCACACATTAGAATAAGAATGATTTTATTGGCATTATGCTGTTCGTTTTAGATATATTTTGCTAGTTATCTACAATAATTATATCCTTCACTATATATGCGTAAGACACAGTTATTTCTACATTATATGTCTTTCAGTTTAGAAGTGTAAATCCATCATTTTATAACAATAATGTTTGAATTTATATATTAGGTACAGTCACTTATACACATTTATATATTAGGTACAGTCACTTATACACATTTATATATTAGGTACAGTCACTTATACACATTTATATATTAGGTACAGTCACTTATACACATTTATATATTAGGTACAGTCACTTATACACATTTATATATTAGGTACAGTCACTTATACACATTTATATATTAGGTACAGTCACTTATACACATTTATATATTAGGTACAGACACTTATACACATTTATATATTAGGTACAGTCACTTATACACATTTATATATTAGGTACAGTCACTTATACACATTTATATATTAGGTACAGTCACTTATACACATTTATATATTAGGTACAGTCACTTATACACATTTATATATTAGGCACAGTCACTTATACACATTTATATATTAGGTACAGTCACTTATACACATTTATATATTAGGTACAGTCACTTATACACATTTATATATTAGGTACAGTCACTTATACACATTTATATATTAGGTACAGACACTTATACACATTTATATATTAGGCACAGTCACTTATACACATTTATATATTAGGTACAGTCACTTATACACATTAGCTGGTACAGTCACTTATACACATTAGCTGGTACAGTCACTTATACACATTAGCTGGTACAGTCACTTATACACATTTATATATTAGGTACAGTCACTTATACACATTTATATATTAGGTACAGTCACTTATACACATTTATATATTAGGCACAGTCACTTATACACATTTATATATTAGGTACAGTCACTTATACACATTTATATATTAGGTACAGTCACTTATACACATTTATATATTAGGTACAGTCACTATACACATTTATAAGTCACTTATACACATTTATATATTAGGTACAGTCACTTATACACATTTATATATTAGGCACAGTCACTTATACACATTTATATATTAGGTACAGTCACTTATACACATTTATATATTAGGTACAGTCACTTATACACATTTATATATTAGGTACAGTCACTTATACACATTTATATATTAGGTACAGTCACTTATACACATTTATATATTAGGTACAGTCACTTATACACATTTATATATTAGGCACAGTCACTTATACACATTTGTGGACCTCACCCATTTCTAATTGGGGAGCTATGTCTCTGGAAATGAATTATGAATATAATGTTTTTCTTTTATACTACACATTTATATATAGTCCTACTGTCAATTGCAAAGAACATTGAATTCCACCCAAAAATAATTCCAAATAGATATACTTGCCTTTAAGGGATTTCTGGCTGGGGCGTTCTGGAAAACTAATTGAGTAGTGTAAGGTAGAGTCGTCTGCGTATGAATGGATGGGACTGGAGGTACAGTTGAACAGATTATTTAAGAAAATTAGAAAGATAATAGAAGATAGAACAGAGCCCTGAGGAACACCGGAGTTGATAGGATGAGGATTTATTTGCATTAAGAAAATCGTAAGATCTCAATAACTTTTGTCAACAGCTGTACATAACTACGTCAAACAGAAGCTGGTTTGACGGTATATATATCTGTTTAATTATATAACCATAAATATCTAAAATAAAACATAAAAATAGCTCCGTACAACTACTAATTTGCGCAACTGTACAACACAAAATACCGTCACTTTCATCATCGATTAAAACGCGCATATTATTACAAACAGGATATTAAACCTTGTATGCCGCTCTAACAATAGCTTCGGAATAAAAATGCTTGGCTTCTCCGTAATTCGCTGGCAGACTGCAGCACAATAGAACGTGATGTATCTCACTCCCAGCCAGACATTAATTGCTTTAATCCAATATCAACCTTTCTGACAGATGACACTTATTGTTGTGGAAGCTTGTGGAGCGCTTACTCGTACAAATATATTCGAATTTGGATAATTATATTTTAACACTCGGAATCGGTAATAATTTCATCCCAATTATACAACATCTGGCGATATTGCCTTTTTTATGTGTATAAATGCGACAAAAGACAGGTGCTTGTAACAAGTGTCCCTTCAAATAATGAAAGAGTGATAGAGAGCCAAATTCAAGTCAACATATCAGAACACGCGGAGATGAAGCAGTTTAAGTCATAAGATGATGGAAAGACAGATTAAGAGAGAAAGTTCCAGTTGTACACCAATAAGCAGTGTAGCAACATTGTCTGGACACCACCACAAGGTTCACAGAAATCCGTGTGTAAATTCTGCAGTCAAGAAAAGAGAGTTAATAGAGTAAGCAGAGAGAGAGAGAGAGAGAGAGAGAGAGAGAGAGAGAGAGAGAGAGAGAGAGAGATTTAAAACATCTAGGGTTAGCCACACTTGTGAGTTTCAAGCTACACGGAAGTTGGAGCCGTAAACATCCACATCCAATGGAAATGCAATAATTATTAATACCGGTATACGTTTCTGATAGAAAGAACATACGTCGAATTTGATTTTATGTATATATACTGTAAATGTATTACGACCGTACAAGGAGAAAATGTATTACGACCGTACAAGGAGACAATGAGGTAGGCTAAACGGTAGATTAGAGAAGCGAAGAAATGTGCAAATGAAAGGTGGGTTCAAAGATTGAGTGAGCATTTTGAGGAACGAAGATGATGTTTGGGAAGGAGGAAAATAAAGTAAGGAAAAGAGAACAAAAGGGGCAGATATCGGTGAAAGTTACAAATGGAGAGTCATTAGTGGAAGGTGTGCAAGTGAGGAAAAGGTATGTTGAGTATTTTGAATTTTTGCTAATGTAAGAGACAGACGAGAGGCAGTGATTGAAGCAGTGGTTGATGATGGACATAGGTTACCCTGGCTACCCAGGTGGCAGGGAATGAATGCAAGGATTGCGAAGAAGGAGGTGGAAGAAGCAGTGAGGCAACATTAATGAGAGCGGGTAAAGCAGAAGGTATGGATGGTATTTTTGTGGAGTGTATTAAGAAGGAAGGAGCTATTATGATAACACATTGTCTGGTGAGAATGTTCAATGTGCGCTTTGTTGTGTCAATGGTATCATTAGACTGGAGGAGTGCATGTATAGTGCCTTTATACAATGCGAAGGGAGACCGGCAGGAATGTTCAAGTTATAAAGGTAATAGTTTACTATCAGTTGTTGGCAAGCTGTATGACATTGTAATAATAGAGAGAGTATTAAGGGGAGGTATTTAGTTTGTTCCCTACGTTTTCATCAAGCTTAAAATTACACCCTGTAGACCCCCTTTCAAGATAAATTTGTAAATTTTTCGGTAGAAAAATGTCCCAACCGCTGGCTGGTTGCTCTTAAATTACAGGCTCGCTTTCGCTCGCCAGGAAAAAATCGACACCTTAATGGCACGAAAGGTCTTAAAATTGACAGAAATGGGGCAACATGTCTTAAAATGTCAAAACTACTAGGGCGAATGTCTTAAAATCTCAAAAGCAATGGGGCTAAACATGAGGGAGAAACGGGTCCAGAAAAAAATCCCTCAAGTGGAGATCTCCCCTTAAAGGGTACAGAAGGTGCAATAGGAGAAGACAAGTGTGGTTTTAGGAGGGAAAGAAGGTCAGGTCAGGTGAAGGTATTGAGGGATGAGCCTTTACAATAGCACCTGTGTGGATCAGATTTTTGCAATAAAACAGCTATGCAAGAAGTATTTCGGTGCTAAGGTTTTACGAAATTGGAAGACATTTGTTAAAAACAGTCAAGAGTTTATATGAAGAGAGCAGAACGTGCGTTAGAATAACAGATGAGTTGAGTGAATGGTTTGAGGTAAATGTAGGTCTGCGACAGGGTTGTGTAATGTCACTGGTTGTTTAATGTATAATATATGGATGGTGTGTTGAGGGAGGTACAAATGAAATTATGGGTAGAGGATTGGGTTTAGTAGGAAAGAATGGTGGGGATTGGGAGTTGAATCAGTTGCTGTTTGCTGATGACACAGCACGGGTGGCAGATTCTAAGGAGAAGCTGCAGCGAGTATAGGAAGCTGAGGGTGAATGTCAATAAAGTTAATGTGATAGTGCGTAATAGAGATGCTCATAAGTGAATCTAAATGTACAACTTGATAGGGAAATGCTGGAACAAGTGGAGTGTTTAAAATATCTAGGAGGAGTGATAAGCAGGGATGCAGGTGTGGGATTGGAGGTAAGACAGAGAGTGTGTGGGGAAAGGAAAATGTTCGGAGCAATGGGAAGTATGTGGAAGGTGAGAAATCTCGGAATGAATGTTAAAAGTGCAATGCACTAGGGGATAGTTGTACGGCCTTGCATCATTAGTTCCACTAATTTCTTCTTATCTTCATAACAGAAAAATATGTGTAATGATAGAAGGCCTTTATTCTCAATTTCACTCAATAAATGCTGGTGTTCCCCAGGGATCAGTTTTGGCCCCAACTCTGTTCCTCATTCATATCAATGATCTCATATCTACCACTCATAATCCAATACATTCCTACGCAGATGACTCAACACTCCACAGTTCCTTCACATTTACCAATTCTTTCACCCAACCCGATCTTATAAATTCAAAAATATACACTGCAATTTCTCTGAACCAGGACCTTCCTAGAATTGAAGAATGGGGACAAAAGAATCTAGTTTCCTTTAATGCACAGAAAACCAAGTACATTCAATTTTCTAACCGACAGAATCTCACTGACTCCCATATATTTTTAATGATGTAAATATTCCCACTTCCCCTAGTATTGACATTCTCGGTGTAACATTAACTACTAACTTGAGCTGGACACATTATGTTAGAAGCATTGCTAAGAATGCCTCTAAAAAACTGGGACTCCTGTACAGAGTTCGAGAATTCTTCACTGACGAGCAGTTGGCCGTAATATATAAAAGTCATGTGCGTTCTCAGATGGATTACTGTTCACCTCTGTGGAGTGGAAGTGGAGTGGTTGCATTGAGGCAGTTGGACAAAATTCAAAATAAAGCTATTAGATTAATCAATAACCCTGCAATCACACAGGACCTTCCTACATTATCCATACGAATAAACGTTGCATCCCTTGCATTATTCTACAGATTTTTTCACAGCAATTGTTCCGAGAAACTTGCTTCAATTGTGCCGCCTCTCCACATCTTTCCCCGTAGAACTAGGGCAGCTGAGAGCGTCCATGAATTTACACTTTCTCCTCCACAATGCAGAACTTCTGTTTATCAAAATTCATTTGTCCCCAGAGCTACTACTCTTTGGAATTCACTTCCCTCGAGTTGCTTTCCACAAACTTACAATCTACAAAAGTTTAAATCCAGTTGTTACAAACATTTTATGAATGGAGGATGCCTTTAGGCACATGGACCTTTTTGTTTTATCTATGTTTTTCCTTCCTCCGTTCATTGTCTCTTTAAAAAAAAAAAAAAAAAAAAATGCGAGTTTCAGTCACAAGCAAGTTACAGCTGTAGACATCCATATTTAGCAGAATTACCAGCTAAAATATGGTCATATTATGTATGTATATATATTATTATATAATTATATACTGTATATACTGTATATATAATAAAATATAAAATATAAAAAATCATTCATATCTAGGACGCCCAAGATAATACCCTTGGGCCCATTTGGCGTCCCCAGCAAAAGATTCCCAGGTCCCAGACCTCCCGGAGAGCTGCTGGTCTCAGCAGGCAGACACACAGCTGAGCTCACCACCACAATGCCCGCCCACATCAATTCCAGGCATGGCCCTTCATATACTGTATATACCGGCTCCCGGGTCCGGGCACCTTCTGGACTATTATCTAATTCAACTGGCGCTCGACCCCGTTCCCTACGACCACGATTTAACTCATCTATTCACAGTCATTCCCCATTCATCCTATTCATCGCCACTTATCTTGATTTGCTTTGAGTCATCTCTTTATCTTCCATTGTTTTTATTACACCATCTCTCCATCTCCTCCGAGGTCTTCCTCTCAATCTATTTCACCTTGCTTCTGGCTCATATTTTCTCTTTGTAAGTCTTTCATCTCCCATTCGTTCAACATTTCCATACCAGCATACTACCATTCTTCCACTCCTGCCGATTGGGGTTGTCCCACTCTCCTACTTCCCTCTTCATTTCTTAATCTGTCTCTACGCGTCACTCCACACATTCTCCTCAAGCAGCTCATCTCCATCAAATCCAACCTTCTGTTCTCTTGTATATTCAGACCCCATGTCTCAGCCCATGACATCTTCGACAATAAGGATTGATGCCAGACTCTATCAAATGCCTTTGATATATCCAATGCTATTGTATGTGTTTCACCATGTTGGTCTGTAGCTTGGTTGATTTGATGCGTAAGAAGGCAAAGAATGTCTGCAGTTGATCGACATCGTCTAAAACCATATTGCCTATCACTGATTAATGTATTATTCTCAAGATGCTTAATTATGTGATTATTTAATATAATTTCAAAGACTTTACCAAGAGTGGAAGTTATAGCTATTGGTCTGTAGTTTGATGGTGGATAATTGTGTACCATCCTCCCACTGTCCAACATTTCTGTTCTAGTCCGTACAGCCCAAGAGATTCAGGCTTTATCGTTCCACAAATCCTTCCAATCACTGCGGCGTAATTCTCTGTTAGGGCAGTAGGGTATTCACGAGAGTCCAAAATTCCATCCGCTACACATACAGTACATACTGTACATACACACATACTGTACATACATACATAATTATATACATACATACAAACATACGTATGATACTGTTTTCTGTGTTTTATTAATATATGTGGCTAACTAATCACCTACAATTAATATATGTGGCTAACTAATCACCTACAATTATTTATTAATATATGTGGCTAACTAATCACCTACAATTAATATATGTGGCTAACTAATCACCTACAATTCAATACGAGCTTTAATATATTTCCCTTGATTTCGCAAGACTTCTTATAGATATACAGTAATAATTATTTCGGTTACATCATGGTATTCTTGAGATGCAGGATTCTAACTGTATCTGTCTCTTGCCACTAATGTTTCCTTGAGGGGAGAGGGTATATTTATTAGTTTATTTATTTATTTATGCATTTACTATTGCTTTAGGTCTCTCCCTAGATCTCCACGAAGCTTATTAAATTATCCTCAAGATCACTCTTCGAAATACAAGGTAGAAACATTCGGCCGGTTCCTCCAAAATTAGAGGCTCACTATCGTTCGCCAGGAAAACAAAATGGCACATATATGAAGCAAAAGGTCTCGACATTGATAAAGAAATGGGACGAAAGGTCATAACATCGACAAACTAATGGGGCGAACGTACTAAAATCTCAAAAAGTAATGATGCTAAGCACGAGGGAGAAGGGGGTCCAGAAACAGGCCTACACTTCCCCCTTAATTAATGTCTGATTCAGTTTTTGTGTTGGTAGTTGTAGCAAACCTAACCTAAACCTAACTAAATCAAACTGTATTAAACTAACTAAATCAAACTTTATTTAACCTAACTAAATCAAACTTTCTCCACAAACAGGCAAATAAACTTCTAAATAATCCAAATGATAACAAAATATTTTGGTCTACTCTTAACTCATTCAAATCCAACTTCACTACTGCTTCATCCATTCCACCATTAAAATCTCCGGCTGGCAATCTTGTAAGTGACCCACGAGGTAAAGCTAACCTTCTTGCGGATATTTTCTCCACCAACTCAACCTTAGATGAAATAAATCAAGATGTCCCTGTACTTAATTTTAATTCGCCTGAAATTCCCTCACTTAACACCTAACGAGCGGCCTAGGCGGTAAATAATATGTAGCCACCAGCGGGGTGTTTTTACCCAAAATAGGGTTGTTTATGTGATCATTTTCATGCCTAAATAAGATCCAGAGCGTAAAACAAGTATCTATCCCTGAAAGGGCATTAACAGAGCTTTCCAATGACACCCCAACAATCCTTGTACGACCGCTAGTTTTCTTGCAACAATCGCGCAACACGAGTGCAAAAACCATGTAATTCGGTACTTTCCCTACACAATTCAGTGTGTAGCGAGTGTGAGAGGGTGGAGGAGGGTGGGATTCATGTCAGTTGGTCCACCGCGGTGGTCTGGAGCAGTCATACGCTCGCTACTCTCCTGCCACCACTTGTCTCTCTCTCTCAGCAACATTACGTGCTGAAAATGGCACACGACTTATGTTGTGAGCCGCCACATAGTCCAAATTTCTTTCACTCGACTTATGTTGCGCGCCGCTAATAAAAGGTTAAGATCCACACCAGACATGTCAAAACTATTTTGCAGAATCTCTCAGTAGATAAGGCTCCTGGTCCAGATGAAATTCCTCCAATAGTACTTAAGAATTGCTCCTTGGTGCTCGCTCCTGTATTGGCAAATTTTTTTCGTCTGTGTACTCATACCTCATGCTTCCCAGTGCCCTGGAAAGAAGCAAACATCCATCCAGTTCCTAAAAAAGGTGCCTCTTCAGATCCATCAAACTACAGACCAATAGCTATAACTTCCACTCTTGGTAAAGTCTTTGAAATTATATTAAATAATCACATAATTAAGCATCTTGAGAATAATAAATAAATCAGTGATAGGCAATATGGTTTTAGACGATGTCGATCAACTGCAGACATTCTTTGCCTTCTTACGCATCAAATCAACCAAGCTACAGACCAACATGGTGAAACACATACAATAGCACTGGATATATCAAAGGCATTTGATAGAGTCTGGCATCAATCCTTATTGTCGAAGATCTCACACTACGGCCTTGCATCATTAGTTCCTCTAATTTCTTCTTATCTTCATAACAGAAAAATATGTGTAATGGTAGATGGCCTTTATTCTCAATTTCACTCAATAAATGATGGTGTTCCCCAGGGATCAGTTTTGGCCCCAACTCTGTTCCTCATTCATATCAATGATCTCATATCTACCACTCATAATCCAATACATTCCTACGCAGATGACTCAACACTCCACAGTTCCTTCACATTTACCAATTCTTTCACCCAACCCGATCTTATAAATTCAAAAATAAACACTGCAATTTCTCTGAACCAGGACCTTTCTAGAATTAATGAATGGGGACAAAAGAATCTAGTTTCCTTTAATGCACAGAAAACCAAGTACATTCAATTTTCTAACCGACAGAATCTCACTGACTCCCATATATTTTTTAATGATGTAAATATTCCCACTTCCCCTAGTATTGACATTCTCGGTGTAACATTAACTACTAACTTGAGCTGGACACATTATGTTAGAAGCATTGCTAAGAATGCCTCTAAAAAACTGGGACTCCTGTACAGAGTTCGAGAATTCTTCACTGACGAGCAGTTGGCCGTAATATATAAAAGTCATGTGCGTTCTCAGATGGATTACTGTTCACCTCTGTGGAGTGGAAGTGGAGTGGTTGCATTGAGGCAGTTGGACAAAATTCAAAATAAAGCTATTAGATTAATCAATAACCCTGCAATTACACAGGACCTTCCTACATTATCCATACGAAGAACGTTGCATCCCTTGCATTATTCTACAGATATTTTCACAGCAATTGTTCCGAGGAACTTGCTTCAATTGTGCCGCCTCTCCACATCTTTCCCTATAGAACTAGGGCATCTGAGAGCGCCCATGAATTTACACTTTCTCCTCCACAATGCAGAACTTCTGCTTATCAAAATTCATTTATCCCTAGAACTACTACTCTTTGGAATTCACTTCCCTCGAGTTGCTTTCCACAAACTTACAATCTACAAAAGTTTAAATCCAGTTGTTACAAACATTTTATGAAAGGAGGATGCCTTTAGGCACATGGACCTCTTTGTGTTATCTGTGTTTTTCCTTCCTCCGTTCATTGTCTCAAAAAAAAAAAAAAAAAAAAAGTGAGCAGCAGGCTTCACAGTTACTACTTGTTGCACTGATGTTGGTGCTAGTAAGATATTTAGCAGAATTAGCAGAATACTTGGCAGGGTGAGTCTTTGGACATGACAGGCTAGTATCTTACTTAGTAGGACTAGTCTCGTTCCTAGTATTGGGCCAGTCTTTAGACTGGAACTTATGCTAGTATCATACCTTGCAAAATTACTGATGTTTGGTTGGTGTGCATAATCAGTCTTTATTATGAGTTGTTTAATTGATGTCATGTGCTGGCTAGTAGGGCTCACTCTGGTTTTGTGGTGGTTTTGGCGGATATCAACGTTATATTATTTTGCTGTTGGCTGTAGTTGGAGCATCTGCGGGCATGAAGGGCACACTGGAACTTTCTCTCGATGTCTTCTATGTCCTATTATTTCAATAACTGGCGTGGTGTGGACTGAAGCAGTTTGTATAGTCTACATTACAAAATTATTGTCTGTTCATCCGTTTGTCTGTCCGTTTACACATTTATTAATTTGTTCAGATGTTCATTTGCTATTATAAGATTAGATGTGGTACCACTCAAGATCAGTTGTGCCGGCTTATTTACCAAGATTATTGTATTATTTGTTTAAGGAATATAGTGTCTTATTGTTGCTTATAATTCCCTGAATGGAGGCTTTGTATTAGATTAACCATAACGGCCTTGGGATACAATAATAAGGTGAAGGGGCCCTCACCCTCCCAAGACTTATTGTCATCATCATAATTATATATTACCAGCAGGGGGCAAATAACAGCTGGCTGTGGGATAATTATATATTTCCAGCAGGGGGCAAATAACAGCTGGCTGTGGGATAATTTCGGAAAAGAATAAAAATCAAATTAGACGGTAACATTACCGCAAACGTAAACTAATGAACACAAAGCCGCTAATACAACCCTTACCAAGGAAAGTCAACGAAATTGAGTTTGTTTATGCGCGGAACTTATTTTTTTATCGGTCATATCGTTTTTTATAAAGCTGTTGATATGCAAATCCTCCACGGGGACAATATTGAAAATATAATTGCGATTCTAATTCTATACGTACCTATTGTCCCTAATATATTGTTTAAAATCGTGCCACGAAAGACATCTTTAATTATGTCATAGATGTCAGCAGGTTCGTTCTACTAGTTATTTATCTTTTGTTCTTCTTACAATGAAATGTCATTGACCATTGCACTGATCAATATGCAACACTTCCCGGTTAGTGGTGAAAGTCGAAGGTCAGAATCAAGTTAGCTATCGATAGATAGATAGATAGATATTTAACCCATTCAGTACCAGGGACGTCCTTTTCATACTATTCTGGCAACTATAAGACGATATTAGGCAGGTTTGGGAGGACTTCTATCAATAATAAGGCTTCAAATTATCTCAAACAACCCTTTTATCTACCACAGGATCTTCCTAAGCTGCATAATAAATATAGCTAGTACTCAAGTCAAGTCGCTGGTACTCAAAGGGTTAATAGCTCCTGAACTGCATGAGACAATAAACGATCATAACATAATGTTAGTTTAAACAAGTAAGACATGTGGATTATTAGAACATCGCTTACTATTCCCATACTAAGTGTGACCTTCTCAGCCAACACTTCCACAAACAAATTATCTATAAAATTAACTTGTTCACTTGTATAAATTAACTTGTTCACTTGTATAAATTAACTTGTTCACTTGTATAAATTAACTTGTTCACTTGTATAAATTAACTTGTTCACTTGTATAAATTAACTTGTTCACTTGTATAAATTAACTTGTTCACTTGTATAAATTAACTTGTTCACTTGTATAAATTAACTTGTTCACTTCTATAAATTAACTTGTTCACTTCTATAAATTAACTTGTTCACTTCTATAAATTAACTTGTTCACTTCTATAAATGAACTTGTTCACTTGTATAAATTAACTTGTTCACTTGTATAAATTAACTTGTTCACTTCTATAAATGAACTTGTTCACTTCTATAAATTAACTTGTTCACTTCTATAAATTAACTTGTTCACTTGTATAAATGAACTTGTTCACTTCTATAAATTAACTTGTTCACTTCTATAAATTAACTTGTTCACTTCTATAAATTAACTTGTTCACTTCTATAAATTAACTTGTTCACTTCTATAAATTAACTTGTTCACTTCTATAAATTAACTTGTTCACTTCTATAAATTAACTTGTTCACTTCTATAAATTAACTTGTTCACTTCTATAAATTAACTTGTTCACTTCTATAAATTAACTTGTTCACTTCTATAAATTAACTTGTTCACTTCTATAAATTAGCTTGTTCACTTCTATAAATTAACTTGTTCACTTCTATAAATTAACTTGTTCACTTCTATAAATTAACTTGTTCACTTCTATAAATTAACTTGTTCACTTCTATAAATTAACTTGTTCACTTCTATAAATTAGCTTGTTCACTTCTATAAATTAACTTGTTCACTTCTATAAATTAACTTGTTCACTTCTATAAATTAGCTTGTTCACTTCTATAAATTAACTTGTTCACTTCTATAAATTAACTTGTTCACTTCTATAAATTAGCTTGTTCACTTCTATAAATTAACTTGTTCACTTCTATAAATTAACTTGTTCACTTGTATAAATTAACTTGTTCACTTCTATAAATTAACTTGTTCACTTCTATAAATTAACTTGTTCACTTCTATAAATTAACTTGTTCACTTCTATAAATTAACTTGTTCACTTCTATAAATTAACTTGTTCACTTCTATAAATTAACTTGTTCACTTCTATAAATTAACTTGTTCACTTCTATAAATTAACTTGTTCACTTCTATAAATTAACTTGTTCACTTCTATAAATTAACTTGTTCACTTCTATAAATTAACTTGTTCACTTCTATAAATTAACTTGTTCACTTCTATAAATTAACTTGTTCACTTCTATAAATTAACTTGTTCACTTGTATAAATTAACTTGTTCACTTCTATAAATTAACTTGTTCACTTCTATAAATTAACTTGTTCACTTCTATAAATTAACTTGTTCACTTCTATAAATTAACTTGTTCACTTCTATAAATTAACTTGTTCACTTCTATAAATTAACTTGTTCACTTCTATAAATTAACTTGTTCACTTCTATAAATTAACTTGTTCACTTCTATAAATTAACTTGTTCACTTCTATAAATTAACTTGTTCACTTCTATAAATTAACTTGTTCACTATGTCTATGTCTATCTATCTATCTATCTATATGCTCAGGCCCAATCCCCACTTTTCCTGTTTTTTGTAGTTTATTTTCCTCTATTTTATTTATTTCATTTATTTATTTTTCTCGGGGGTGGCCGACTCAAGACAGAGCAATTATTATGTTATATCCAACAACCAACTCTACTCCTAAAATCGATTCATGAAATATTACAAACACATGTGGCAGTCCGTGGATTCGAACCCAGGACGCTCACACCGAAAATCAACACCTTATGCATTGCGACACGAAGACAGTTTAACAGGAAAACACAAAACACAAGACAAAACAGCGAACAAACACAGACGAAACCAATAAAGTTACATGTGCCTAAAGGTACCCTTGATTAAAACAAACATTGTAACAATTGGATTAAAACTGATAACTTTATGTATGAGCGACCAGGCTATGCTTTCAAGGGGGTAGTGATTAGTGGTTTGGTCTATTACTTATTAATTGATTCGTTTTAGTTTCCTCGTTAGGCTGGGTATCGCTCGCCAGGAAAAGATCGGCACCTAAATTCATTCAAGTCTTACAATTGACAACAAAACGGGGCGAAAGATCTTAAAATTGCCAAACTAATGGGGTCTACATCTTAAAATCTGAAAACTAATGGGGCTAAGCATGAATGAGGGGGTCCATGAAAAGCAAGCACCTCCCCTTTAAAATACTTAGCGGAGTTTTAAAGGGGATCACCTGCTTTGAATCTCTCCTTTTCTCTCTTTGTCTGGCTTGTATCCATTCGGCCCCATTCAGCCTACTGTTTTAAGACATTTATCCCCATCCAGATGTCGATTTTTTTTCCTGGCGAGCGGTAGCGAGCCAGCATATTTTGTAATATGTTTTTGACAGCAGGCTAAATTTGTACATTTTTCGATAGAAAAATTTCTCCGGCGAAGCCGGATTTCTTCATAAAATGCGATAAACGCCTTAAAATAGTTGGCTGAATGGGACCGAATGGATACAAGCCAGAGAAAAAGAGAAAAGGACAGAAATAACAAAAAGCAGGTCACCCCCTTAAGACGATTGTGTGCAGCTTAAGAAGGATCTGTGGTAATAGAAAGGGTTAAGATAGTTCAAAGCCTGTTAAACTGAATACAATCGTCTAATAGTTATAATTAATAGGACGTTAATGGGGAGGTTTTTAGTTTAGTCTCTAGATATCCATCAAGCTTAAGATTGCACCCGCTTGAGCTCCTTTCAAGATAAATTTGTACATTTTTCGGTAGAAAAATTTCCCGGCTGAAAGCCGGTTCGTCTTATATTACAGGCTCGTTATCGCTCGCCAGGATAAATCGACACCTAAATGGCACGAAAGGTCTTAAAATTGACAGAAACGGGTCGAAAGTTCTTAAAATCGTCAAAATAATGGGGCGAACGTCTTAAAATTAGAAAAGCAATGGGGCTAAGCATGAGGGAGAAAGGAGTCAAGAAAAAATCCCTCAAGTGGAAATCTCCCCTCAACGGTAATGCATGGGTTAACCCCTTCTGTGCCGGCGACGTCTTTTTACTTTATTCTAGCTATATTAAGACGATTTTGTGTGGTTTAAGAAGGATCTGAGGTAGTATAAAGGTAAGTTGAGATGGTTCGAAGCCAGTTAATTGTTGGAGGTCCTCCTTAAACTGAATATAATCATCTAATAGTTGCCAGAACTTTATATAAAGGACATCACCGGTACTGAAGGGGTTAGCCTGACCTGGGCTTCCCTGTGGTGACGTCATCATCTGTCCAGCAGCAGGTTTATCTCACTGAAGGAGGAGGTAGTTGTTTTTCCTCCCTCATCTTTAGTCCCACTAGCTTTGAGATGTTTAGACGTTCGTTCCATTAGTTTGGCGATTTTAAGACCTTTTGCCCCATTTTTTGTAGCATTTAGAAGCCGTTTTTTTTTTCCTGGCGAGTGATAGCGAACCTGTAATTTTAAAAGGAACAAGCCTTCGGCCGGGACATTTTTTCTGCCGAAAAATGTACAAATGTATCTTAAATGGGGGTCTAAGGGGTATTTTTTTAAGATTGATGGAGGTCTAACGAGGAAACTATAAAATATATAAATATATAAATAGGCCAACAAATAACCACTGCCCCCTTAAAACCAATATTTATATCCTACATCTAAATTTCTTTAATCAACTTCTAAAACCTTTTTCCATATTTGTTTTGTTTTTCTCACTATCTATCTATCACTGGTTTGGTAAATCTATTTCTTTGTAAACAATTGCCGGCAGCATTATGTGTATTACAAAAATACGTCAGTTAGACAAACAATGTTCGGTATATACAATGTTCGGTACATACAATGTTCGGTACATACAATGTTCGGTACATACAATGTTCGGTACATACAATGTTCGGTACATACAGTGTTCGGTATATACAATGTTCGGTACATACAATGTTCGGTACATACAATGTTCGGTACATACAATGTTCGGTACATACAATGCATACCCGGTATACTGTAAGTATCAATTGATTTCATTTGTAATTAAAATGTCCCTTATTATGGCATGGATTACATATATGATATTCTGTTCTGGATTCATGATATACAGTATATGCATTGTTTGTAATCTTCTGGAACTTAGTGTTGTATATGATCATTATTTTTGGCTTAGTGAAAGAAGCCTCACAAATAGAACATCTGGAAAACCTTTGTTTCTGTGTAGTTGTGTTCCGCGCATATAATACATGTGTGTGTATAATGGAACGCGGAGTCTAAATATATGCTACATATTAATATTTAATTGATCACCGAATAATAATTGAATACAAATGCTTCAGTGTGCTTGACCGTATGTGACACGTACATTATAATTGTGTTCTGAATTGCCGAACAAATAAAGAAACTCACAAACATGTGCTTAAGGGGAGGTATTTAGTTTGTTCCCTAGACCTCCATCAAGCTTAAAATTACACCCCCTTGAGTCCCTTTCATGATAAATTTGTACATTTTTCGGTAGAAAAATGTCCCGGCCTAAGGCCGGTTCCTCTTAAATTACAGGCTCGCTATCGCTCGCCAGGATAAAATCGACACCTGAATTGCACGAAAGGTCTTAATATGGGGTGAAAGTTCTTAAAATCGCTAAACTAATGGGGAAAACGTTTTATAATATCAAAAGCAATGGGGCTAAACATGAGGGAGAAAGGGGTCAAGAAAAAAATCTCTCAAGTGGAAATCTCCCCTTAACTTAGAATTGCAAAGTGTATTAGTTTTTCTAGTCCCAATGTCCTCCTACAATGAAACATGGAATTGAAACAAAATCTGTATGTTATTGAAAACTGACCAAAGTATCCCGGGAGTTTCTATAGCTGCCACACTTCCAACACATGTTTCCATTCACAGGCTTAGCACAATTTAAATATATGTTCTTCTTGTACACACTATCGTATGATCATGTTTACTCTGTACAATATTTGCCATTAAAATTATCAAAGGTCAGTCAATTGTCATTTGTTTTATATAGTTATTACGCAAGAATTGACAACTATTATCAAAAATACCTTCAGAGAGAATAGATGAAGGCGTGGTGTTCAAACGTTTCATTTTTCTCGCGAGTTTTACTACATAATATATACGAGAGAGAGAGAGAGAGAGAGAGAGAGAGAGAGAGAGAGAGAGAGAGAGAGAGAGAGAGAGAGAGAGAGAGAGAGAGAGAGAGAGAGAGATATAGGATGGCGCCCCTCACCATTATACTGTAACGTGACAAACTGGCTGGGGCGGCACAACACAGAAGGGTGCTAATATTTGGTCAATTTCCCTTTCCCTGTACAGTTTTCTACCAAAAAATGTACAAATGTATCTGGGGTTCAGGGATTGTTGTTTTTTTAGCTTGATGAAGGTATAGCAAGGGTACTATAAGATACATAAATAAATATATAAATACCTCAGAAAATACCCATTACTTCCTTAACCCGGGAACTGCCGGGAGACTCTTAAGAGTTCCCCCGGCGGACTGCGGGGAGACTCTTAAGAGTCAGAGAAAAAAAAAATCAACTTTTGACATCGATTTTTTTTTATTTTTTTTTTATTTTTTTTGTTTTATATATATTTTTTTTTGGGCCCCTGGGCCATGCAAAATCTCAGTCCTCTACCTCCCCTCCTTCCCCACTTTCCTCCTCTCCTTCAGTTATCACCTATTTTCCCTGTTATTCCCTTATTCTGAGGTATATTTTCGTGCTAACATTAGAAATCCGGTTGCAGGGTGTGGTCATCACTGATAGCAAGCGAATGCAAGCGATTGCAAGAGAGAGAGAGAGAGTATCGATCGACTGTGTCTCAGTGGCCTTGGGGGGAAATTGGCGGGAAAGCAGCTTGCCTCACCCATACATTATACAACTCGCGGGCTATATCTCCGATTTTGACCATCCAAACGCTGTTTTCACTAGTTTTATTGTTGTTTCAGGTTAATACCTTTATAATCAACCCATAATAGGCGCATATGGATAAGTATTAATGCTATTAATGGTACAATGAATATTTTAGTGACGGAAACACCTCAAATACATGCGCACAGGGAGAGGTGTCTAATTACCCCCATGCGCACTTCAGAGGTTAAGTGGCATTACTGTACAATTAATCCTTGTCAAACTCCACTGGAGGGCCTCGGACCGTCAAGTAATCCAAACAACCAACTAAACACTAGGAGCACAGAATCTACTTAACTGATACTGCAAGTTAGATTACCCCCCAAGGGAAAGTCATTAACCATCAAAATACATTTAAAAATACGATAGCTGGTCCTAAAATGACCAGAACTAACGGTATAGTACGGTACTGGGGCAGAGTGGCAACCACAATAATACTATGAGCCCAGACTGTCTTGCACTCAAACACCAAGCCATCTACAGCCAGTAAAACCCCAGGAACCCACGTTGCTTACCTTGGACAGAGACCTTACGTCAACACTATAATGTACCCCAGTTGGTCTCTGCGCAGGGTGGACAATGAAGAGTATAAAGAGATAAAGACATGAAATAAATACAAATGCGCCACAGGCTGCCACGAGCCAGCAAAATGGGTTTGTAATTACGTTAATTGCAAGAATAAAGCATGGTATGTCAATTAAACTATATAATTGCATGGGGACACTCTTTTAGATTATATATATATATATATATATATATAGAGAGAGAGAGAGAGAGAGAGAGTATGAATGCTCAAAGTTATATAGTAAAGGCTAAAGATCATGAAAGCGGGGAAGAATTGAACCGGTGTTCACAGTGGGAGAGGAAGGAGTGAACTGGATTGGGAGACGTGGCCGTGAGGAGTGACTTCCTTGCTCGCCAGATCTTTAGTAACACCCTTGATTTGTTCTTCTGGATTATGCTGAAGGAGCAGGTTTAATAAATAAAAATCACAAGACATTAATCATATGAAGCAACATGCCACGAATGGAAATTGCCCGGCGCGACCGAAGCCGCTCCAAGGACCCGTGCCCCCAGGGAGGGGGCCGGGGATAGGTGTGACGGTTTGGCTCCCGAAGAACTGCTCCCCGCGGCCGGCAGCCGGCTGTCCTCCACTGGTCTTCGATCCTGTCTCTGGCCGTGGAGGGTCGGCAGCCACCCACGGTTGGCAGCTCCGGGAGGTAGTCCCACGGCGTAGACGCCGCCACATCAGGACCTCGCGAGGACAGAGTACACCTGGCCAGGCTGAGATGTGGACAACATCCAGCTCTTCTGAGCTATCAGAAGAGACTGGATGACTCTGTCGTCGACACCTGCCCGGGATGTAACACAGCACCCCATACCATCAAACACATCATAGAAGACTGCATTTCACACAACCACTTACGCCATCAACACAATCTACACTCAATGAGAGCTCTGTGGGAAAGCCCGATCGCGGCCATGGCCTTCCTCAGGGACTCGGGGCTGTTCGGCCAGGCAGCTTAGGGAACAACAACAACATACCACGAATACATGTGCAAGGATTGACGGAGGTACTGTGTTACTGCAACGGGTTTATTGCAATTTTGCGAAGCACTTTGAACCGTGCATCACTAATGAAGGAGCTCATAATTATTGAACATGTCATATAGTAAAGTTACACATATTCACCTATGTGTCCAGACTTTCTGCCCACCCTGTATATCTTATCAAATAATCAGCAACCTCTACCCTCTGATGGTATATCATCTTGCTCCCTACTGGGTAATATCGTTAATCATTGTGATGTATGGAATGACCGTCGTCCGTCTCCCCTTCCAAATTACTCATGATGGTGTTAAATGCAGCGTGAGTAATGTTGGTGTAGCTCTGTCATCATTATATACGACGGTCAGAAGTTATGACCAAAGAACATTACAAAGAGCCGAGGTTGAGGGGTGGAAATAGGGAGGTAATTATTTGTAAAGGTGGTGGTAGGTCGCCCACATGTATTCATGTCTGTACAGTCACTCATACAAATTCGTGAAGCTCACCTACTTCTAATTATGAAAGTATCTGTCTAGAATCGAAATTATGAATATGGTTATTATACATCAACTACAAACCTATATATATTATTTATAAAAAATCAAGTCCAATCCACAATTCAATTCAAATATATATATAATTCCATACACCAATGCATAAATGGTCCACGAATGTTTATAAGTGACTGTACATGTTTAAAGCAATATTTCCTTGGACAACCCTGTATGTACAAAGTATGAATGAAACATGTGGGTAGCATTATCTGTAGTAAGGCAATACCCGTTTATAAGCGTATGCATTTCAAAGAGGAAACCTGGAATTTAAATATAATACGTATTCTACTGAACACTGTTACGATCCAGGTTCTGCAAGACACGGGGCTCTTCATCATTGGACTAGATAAGGCTAAATGCAACAACGGTAACACTAGTTCCAACCCCTGCCTTAACCACTGGATAACAAAACACCTATACCGCCCTGAGTCGTGCCTGGACAACGAGGTATCCTATGACTCGGTAAAAGGTGCACACTATAGGCTGATGATCACTGAAGCAGCCTATACTCATACAACATACGATTACTTTATTAAGGTATACAAGGAAAAAAATAGATAGCGTAATTAAATCGCAGCAACGATTTAATAGCAAACTAGAAGAAAGATAATTAACGTTACATTAAATAATCAGTAAACTGTCACTCCTGTCTGTAAGAAAGTGAAACAAAGAAAGTCCTAAAGCATCATGCAGGAATCTTCTGCAAAAGTCAGATGCAACTAAGAAGTACGTCTCGGATTCTGAACTGTGTATTATTACTGTGGGAACATATTATAGTGTAGGGACATAAGGTGTTATCTGGCACAGGTGTAATTATAAAACAGTCGGCAGTCTAAACAACCACAAAAAGATGTGCTTTCTCCCACCAAGAACAAGCATGCTCTGGTTGGGTCTCTCAGCAACAATCACGACTTACTATAAACATAAGGAACAATAATGCTGCACACATATACACAATGAGATTATAAACCCTAATCGGGGGTCTGCCAGGTGGACGAAGTCTAGCAAGGGAGTCGTAGGCTAGGCTACCTGGGCCGAGCCACCTGCTCGGTAGCCTAGTGTCGTTCTCAAGTCTGTGCGCCTAGTTACATTAAATGACGGGGTGCTCTCTTGAGAGATCCAGGTCTCGTGTACCTGGTTCTCTCCTGGCGACCCTCCTAAGTCAAAAGCTAACGAGCTAGCACAGTGCTGGGTGGACTAGGCAAACGCCCTCAC
Organism: Paralithodes platypus; assembly: GCA_032716605.1. Taxonomy (NCBI): domain Eukaryota; kingdom Metazoa; phylum Arthropoda; class Malacostraca; order Decapoda; family Lithodidae; genus Paralithodes; species Paralithodes platypus. The sequence goes on along the minus strand of CM064531.1, from coordinate 42,706,933 downwards.
GCCAACACAGTGCTAGGCTCTAAGGTACACAGACAAGAAAATGACCTAGGCCTCCGCAGGTATCCGGTACAGTTGCATAGGCTCAACGAAGTCTATGCTCATAGGAAACTGCAACCTGATAGCCTCTCCCCAGTCTAGCATCGACTAACCTGGCAGACACCCAAGAAAATAAGGTTGGGGCAACACAATGAGTATGTCAAACCTCCCCAAGCCAAAATGGATAACCCTCCGATCCAAAATGCCTAACTACGTACATATAATATCTCTGAGAGCTCGCTGTATAATACAGTGACGGATATAATATGAAATCAACGTCAAGGGGAAGGGCAGTTAATTAATAGTAGGATATACAGAGAGAAGAAGGTAAGCAGTGGTAGAGAAAGTTTGCAATAGGGGGGTGAGGTGGGCTGATAGATTGCAAAGGGACGTTAGCGTTACAGCACTAAGAGGAGCTCTGAGGGAAACACAAGGACAGGAGCCCGCACCACCGTCCCAGGACCGCGGCCGCCAATCACAGACGAATAGGTCACCAGCCAGCAGGGCTGCAGAAGGCGCCAGGAGCCACCAGCCAATCAAGGGCGCGGGAAAGCACGCGAGCGGGAAAACTCCTCGAGTGAGGGAGGCAACACATACCTACGCACGCACACATTACCACCGCGCTCTCGCTATTCTCTCTCTCCCTCCACAATGCATCTTATACATTAAATCTATGACAGCTGGAATAAAATACAATGCATTGTCACAGGTAAAAATAAAGAGTATTTCTGGACTACCTGTGACACTATGATGCACTAGGAAGAAACTAGAACTTAATCAATAACCTACAGCCCATAACACTGCCTGGGGAGAGGGGAGCAGAGGATGGGGAGCGAGCCGCTACCCCCTTGTGGTCGCTGGGGAGCTGACGTGCGTCACAACACTGACCAACATCTCAATTATGAGACCTTTCGTACCATTTAGGCGTAATTTTAGCGAGCTTGCAATTAACCTCTCAAGTGCGCATGGGGGTAATTAGACTCCTCTGCCTGTGCGCATGTATTTGAGCTGTTTCCATCACTAAAATATTCATTTTACCATAAATAGCATTAATACTTATCCATACGCGCCTGTTATGGGTTGATTATAAAGGTATTAACCTGTTACAACAATAAAACGAGTGAAAACAGCGTTTGGATGGTCAAAATCGGAGATACAGGCCGTGAGTTATATAATGTATGGGTGAGGCAACTGCTTTCCCGCCAATTTCCCCCAAGGTCACTGAGACACAGTCGATCGATACTCTCTCTCTCTTTCTTGCACTCGCTTGCTAACAGTGATGACAATGCCCTGCTTGCAACTTGCTAATGCTAGCACAAAAATATACCTCAGAATAAGGGAAAAACAGGGAAAATAGGTGATAACTGAAGGAGGGGAGGAAAGTGGGGAAGGAGGGGAGGTAGAGGAGTGATATTTTGAATGGCCCAGGGGCAAAAAAAAAAAAAAAAAAAAAAAAAAAACATATACTGTATATATTTTTTGTTTTTTTTCGATGTTTAAAGTTGATTTTTTTTTCTTCTGACTCTTAAGAGTCTTCCCGCAGTCCGCCGGGGGATGCGTCATATGGAAGTCAGTAAGTTAGGTAAGTTAGATCAGAATCTGTCAGTTGGTGGCAACCCCCAATTCCTCCGACTTCTACCGGTTCCTCAGTGTAAGAGAGTGTGTTGTGGGGGAAATACCGGGTGCTCTGCCAACCCGTAAGTAAGTTAATATATGATGGAGGGGGTTAAGGTTGTCTTTGAGAGATTGCTGGCTGGGGCGTTCTGGAAAACTAATTGAGTAGTGTAAGGTAGAGTCATCTGCGTATGAATGGATGGGAGTGGAGGTACAGTTGAGAAGATCATTTATGATAATTAGGAAGAGAATAGGAGATAGGACAGAGCCCTGAGGAACATCGAAGTTGACAGGATGAGGAGGTGAGCGATGGCCGTCCACACCCGCAGCTATGGAACGGCTGGAAAGGAAATTAGTGACAAAGGCACAGATAGATGGATAGAAACAGAAGGGGGGTAGTTAGAAATTAAAGATTTGTGCCAGACTCTATCAAAGGCCTTCGATATGTCTAGTGCAATAGAAAAAGTCTCACTTAAGTCCCGAAAGGGGGATGACCAAGAGTTAGTAAGATATGAAAGAAGATCACCAGTAGAGCAACTCTTAAGGAAGCCATACTGGTGATCTGAGAGCAGATAATGAGAAGAGAAATTGTGACATCTGCAGCTTAGCAGAACGCCACGTGGGCTCCGCCGCTCGCTTGGCCACTCGCTAACACTCGCCAGGGCAATGAATTGGGCTACAGTTATCAGAGAATGTTGTTCATTCTTTCATAGTGTTCGTGTTGTTACAGACAGTCCCGTAGTGGTCTTTATTTTCGTCTGTGACAACGGGAAGCATTTTATATCATGAGTAGAACATAAAGATGCATTGTATATAGTTAAGGAGAGAGAACAATATAGGCAGTGGGGTGGTAGTGTGTACGTATACATGTGCTGCCTCCCCCCGCTCGTAGGCTCGCGCGCGTGCCTTCTCACGCCTCTTGATTGGCTGGTGGTTCCTGGCGTCTTCTGCAGGCCTGCTGCCTGGTGACGTAGCGGCCTGTGATTGGCTGTCCACCATGCCTTTGTGTGATCCTAGGGGTCCCGAGGAGCTACTCTCTTCAGAGCTTTCCTGACCAGCATTCCCTTCACACCTCCCTTACCACCTGTCCCCGACTTCTACCTATAGGACACTTTCTCTCTCTCAACTTCTTACCTCTCATTCTTCCAATCTATTTAGCATCATAACTCCCCTTTGGTTCTGCACGATTTCATATATCGGCCATCGTATTATATGCTGAAGCTCTCAGATATTACATGTTTAGTTAGGCATTTTGGAGGGGTTACCATTTTGTCTGTAGAGGTTCGACACACTCACGGTGTCTCCCTACCTTTTGCTTGGTTGGCTGCTGGGCTATTTAATGCTAGACTGGGGTGAGGCTATTGTTGTTGTGATTTCCGATGTGTACCAGGTTTTGTTGAACCGGTACAATCGCAACGGATACGTGGGAAGCCTAGGTGGTCTTTCTGACTGTGTACCTTGTGAGTTTAGCACTGTGTTGCGAGTGAGGGCTTTTGCCTCTGCCACCCAACACTGTGCTAACTCGTTTTGCTTTGACTTTGAGAGGGTCGCCAGGAGAGAACCAGATACTAGCGATCTGGATCTCTCAAGAGAGCATCCCGTCATTTAACGTAATTAGGCCGTACAGTCTTAAGGACCTCGCTAGGCTATTAGCCGCTTGCTCAGCCATTGTTTCCTAGCCTACTACATCCCAGCTAGACTTTATTCGCCTAGCAGACACCCGATCAAGATTATAAACTCTTATGTTATATATGCAGCATTTTTATTCACGTTGATTGTAAGCCTTGGTTGTTGTTTTTTTTCTATGTGATTGAGGGAGGCAAAAGGCATAACTGCCTATAGCGAGTGCCTCCCCCATGGTTGAAAGAGTGACAGGGCCAAAATCAAGGGACGTTCGAGCCAAAATGCCTGGACACATGGAGTTTGAAGCAATTTAAGTCATAGGAAGAGGGAAAGACTGATTCTGGGAGAGAGTTCCAGAGCTCAGCTGTTGAGTAGAAGAAAGTTTGAGAGTAACGTTTCACTCTTGGGTTGGAGAGTTGCACAGAGTAGGGGTGGAATTGAGTTGCAAGACGGGTACCACGTGCCCTACGTAAAGGAGGTGGTATGCACTGGGATAGCTCTGAGGAACACTGATTATTATATTAGCGATAGAATAGCGAGAGAGATGCAACATTGCGGCGGAGAGAGAGAGATTGCAGAGAGTTGGTGAGTGGACGGGAGTTAATGATACGAAAGGCCTTCCTTTCAACTTTGTCTAGGAGAGCGGTGTGAGAGGAACCTCCCCACACATGTGAACAATACTCAATACAAGGGCGCACTATGCCCCTGTACAGAGCAAGAAGCTGTGCAGGGGAAAAGAACCCCCTAAGGCGGTTGAGCACACCCAGCTTCTGGGAGGCTGCCTTAGCAAGACTGGTAATATGGTCCTTCCAAATGAGAGCACAAGAAAAAGAGACACCAAGAATATTGAGAGAAGATGAAGGATTGATTTTTGTATTGTTGAAGAATAAGGGATAGTCCGCAGAGAGTTCCTGACGGGTAGATAGATGGAGAAATTGGGTTATGGAAGCATTAAAGTTAACCCCTGTACACCCCCCTCCCTCTCCCCCTCCCTCTCTCTTCTACAATACAAGGAACATGAGTCATAACGAGGTCAAGAGCGTACCCGATCGATGATGACCGATGCCACATTAAGGGGGGTGACCTGTTTTTGTTCTGTCCTTTTCTATCTTTCTCTGGCTTGTATCCATTTGGCCCCATTCAGCCTACTGTTTTAAGACTTATCACCATCCAGGTGTCAATTTTTTACTGGTGAGCAGTAGCGATCCAGCATATTTTTTAGTTTTGTTTGACAGCAGGCTAAATTTGTACATTTTTCGATAGAAAAATTTCTCCGGCGAAGCCGGATTTCTTCATATAATGCTGGCTCGCTATCGCTCGCCAGGAAGAAATCGACACCTAGATGGGGATAAACGTCTTAAAATAGTTGGCTGAATGGGGCCGAATGGATACAAGCCAGAGAAAAAGAAAAAAGGACAGAAATAACAAAAAGCAGGTCACCCCCCTTAATCAGCTAATTGCCATGGAAGGCATGGCAAAACTCAAGAGCAGCTATAGCATGTGTGTTAGTTATGTTAGAGTTAATCCATCCTTTATGCTTAGCGGGTGTGACCTGCTTTTCGTTATTTCTGTCCTTTAATCTCATTCTCTGGCTTGTATCCATTCGGCCCCATTCAGCCAACTATTTTAAGACGTTTATCCCTATCTAGGTGTCGATTTCTTCCTGGCGAGCGATAGCGAGCCAGCATTATATGAAGAAATCCGGCTTCGCCGGAGAAATTTTTCTATCGAAAAATGTACAAATTTAGCCTGCAGTCAAAAAAAAAAAAAAAAAAAAAAAAATGCTGGCTCGCTACCGCTCACCAGTAAAAAATTGACACCTGGATGGGAATAAACGTCTTAAAACAGTAGGCTGAATGGGGCCAAATGGATACAAGCCAGAGAAAGATAGAAAAGGACAGAACAAAAACAGGTCACCCCCCTTAAAGTCACCACATACCACGAAGGATAACTTTAGGTCGGAAGTTGTATTTTTTGTTCTGTGTGAGTGAGGAAGACAAAAGGCAGAACTGCCTGTAGCGAGTGCCTCTCCCAGAGTTGAAAGAGTGATAGGGCCAAAATTAAGAGACGTTCTAGCCAAAATGCCTGGACACATGGAGTTTGAAGCAATTTAAGTTATAGGAAGAGGGAAAGACTGATTCTGGATTTCTGGGATAAAGTTCCAGAGCTAACCTGTTGAAGAGAAGAAAGACTATGAATAAAGTTTCACTCTTAGGTTGGAGAGTTGCACAGAGTAGGGGTGGGATTGTGTTGCAAGATGGGTGCTATATGCTCTAAAAAGAGGGGGTGGTATACACAGAGAGCTATGAGGAACACTGAGTATTGTAATAGCGGTAGAATAGTGAGAGAGATGCAACATTGCGGCGAAGAGAAAGAAACGACAGAGAATTGGTGAGTGGACGTGATTTACTAAGACGGAAGCCTTTCTTTTCTACTTTGTCTAGAAGTGTGAGAGGATCCTACCCACATGTGTAAACAATACTCAATACATGGACGCACTGTGCCCCTGTACAGAGCAAGAAGCTGCGCAGGGGTAAAGAACCCCTGGAGGCGGTTGAGCACACCCAGCTTTTGGGAAGCTGTTTTACTTAGAGCGGTAATATGATCTTTCCAAGAGAGATCAAAAGAAAAAGAGACACAAAGAATATTAAGAGAAGATAAAGGGTTAATTTGTATGTTGTTGAAGAACAGGTCATAGTTTTCTGGAAGGGGGCGACGAGTAGAAAGATGGAGAAATTGAGTTTAGGAAACATTGAACATTGCACACCAAAGAATCAAAGATCGAGTCGTTGCTGTTGGAGTTACGATAAATACCAGAAACAAATTAAATATTGGCTTTACATTAAAAAGCGGGGGAGCTCATGTCAGTAACATTCATAACCTTAATGATGATAGATTAGAGGTCACGATCTAGCTTAGACAGCCTTACCTTGGGCATATGGAATTCTCACTACCAAGGACACATTTGAGACCTCCGGTGGACGCTTCTGAACTAGGGCCGAGCTACGACTGTCGACATCAACAGTACTCAACATTTAAGATATGCACAGTTTATCACAATGTTTTGTGATAATACGTACTCATCCTGCAGTAGATGTCTACACTTCGTGTTTATATAGTAGTCATGGCAATGTCCATATACAGCTGAGTAATTATCATAACAAATAAACACAAAAAGTACCTTCGGACTATTTATTATAAATGTTTATTTTTCATAATTAAAGGTGACTTTGAAATATAATAAATCAACAATATACAAAAATTACAATATGTGTCAGCTACAGAAATATCGACACATGGCTTATAATAAACATTTGTTGAAGGAAGCGTAGGTGAAGAGTTCCGTGATGTTATCATTTAACAGGCTAGGTTGCTTACAGTCAGACTCAGGCAGGGTCGTTCCTGGCATCTTTGGTAGCGACAATTGAATTATGATACACCAAGGTAGGATCACAGAACCAAGGAATGTGATAGTTAAGCCCTGATTAATCGTATAAAACAAGTTTCAAATGTAAACACGAGATCATACTGAGGGGTAAGACCTTGCAGATCCAAATAGTTTGTACGTAAGGTTCTGACGTTAGCACATAGGACTCAACAATACCTCATTGTGAACCGGGATGAACCAGGTTTAGCTCTATTTGACCAGAAAGAATTAAAGCCAAGTTCACAGAAACAATATCAACATAAAATGCTAAAGAACCCATAAAAGTGTCGAAACAGGTTGACATGGGGTGAGCCAGCTACACTAAGGAAAGGGGAGGACAGAGATTATGGATTTTAGACGTTATAGAAAGAGTAAGGAATAAGGCATCTTTCTGGTAATCCACCAAGCAAATAATGCTCTTAAGTTACCCTGCCCTCCAGTCAGTCAGTCAGTCAGTCGCCAAACCCATACCCCCTTAAATAGGTCGGGGCTATCAGCAAGAAACATAGGAACTTGAACAAATATGACAGGGAAACAATGCATATAATAGACCCCAGCCAAAAAGCAAGCGCTCTTGCATTCGGAACAGCATGCGTTCACCAGCCCTTAAAATCATTGGCTTCACCTCAGATGCTATGCATTTTCCACAACAAATTCGCTTCACATCAACATAGGGAATGAAGCCCTTACAGGTATTCACACCTTTTGAAAAACAGGAAGAAAGAAGAATGGTAAGATACTGTGCATGAGTGCACCATCATGCTGGGAACTCGAGTTCAAGTCCGTGGAAGGTTAGGGTACGGAGGCTATAGGTAAAGCCCAAGACTAGAGAACTGGTTGCTCTAAACAAAATCCAGATTCAGACATGACATGGTACAGTTTCCATGTTGTTGCCCAAACCTGGATTTTGGCTATTTTATTGGAGGTATGTCCCTCTAGATCTGCCTTACTTTGTAGCAACAGGTTCACCCCGTGTAGGTGTTAGGACGGTCTGGCACATCTGGAAGAGGCCAGGTTAATTCCTGACATTCAGATTTCCCTGGGCTATGAGGACGTGTCAAGATGATGGGATATACCCAACGTCATGAAAGGTGTTGCCTCCATGTAGAGCCCTTGAACCCAAATACAAAATAATTGTAAACACCAACGATCTGGCAAGAATATACACAGTGTTCAGTTGATGTGAGCTTTAGGGACAACATATACATCTCAATGGAATTCCCTTTCTATCTTTAATTGTTCTATAAATTCTGCGAATGTTCAAGACTTGCAAGGTTTTCTACATGCATGATAAATTGCCAGAGGATTTGGAAGGTCATTTTCTTTCCTCTTCTTTCCTTCCACTCCCCTCACTATGGTATATTTGTATCTATTTTTAGCTCTCTTTCTCTGGAAGACTATTCACATATTTGTACATCTAAGTAAGACCCAAATTATTTTAAACGTAAGGTTTAACCCTCCTGGCCCGGGCAGGCTCTCAAAATGACAGTGTGGGCTACCCGGGCGATCTGGCCGAAAAACGTCTAGGCCTAGGCTACCGTATTTTTGTTTAGTTTAACTGCTAGAAATTTCCCACGCATCTATAAATGTAGTGCGGTTTCCAATCTGTAGACTGGCGTTGAGTAGAGCTCTCTATGTCAACTGGTTCAGTTGTGATGACGATTTCAGTGGAGAGCACTTGCAGGCGATGTTAGCAATATGACGATCTTTTCACTACTGAAACAACGACATACAGACATACAATAACAAAAGAGTCTTCTCTTTCTTGTTTTCGGAGGTGCGGTGACGTAACAATCGGCTTTGTTTACATGCGTCGGACGCACGGCGTTCAGACCAAGCTGAATAGGCTTTCAAGCTTACAGATTTTAAAATTACACCCGGGCACCTGCCCTTAACCCGTTGAGCCCCGGCTAGTTATAATATTTTGTTCACCCCAGTCCCAAGCCATTTTCACTTCTTTTTTTTTTGTTTGCTAAAATGGAAGACAAGGATGAGAAATGAAAAAAAAAAAAAAAAAAATCACCTCGGACATTTTTTTTGGGGGGGGGGGGGGGGAGCCTCAAAAAAATTTGTTGACCCAAAATGGAAGAGAATGGTGAGAAATGAAGACAAAAGAAAAAAAAAACTCATTTCGGTCATTTGGGGGGCGGGGGAGGGTTTCAATAGTTCGTCTCCCCCGCATGACCACCCGTCCGGGAGCACTAGGGTAAAAACTGAGTATGGCATTGTACGGCATACATCCTAAGGAGTGTCTCACATAAATCTCAAGCCTCTAGCTCCCATACGACCGGAGTAATGAAGGTTCAAAGTGGCGGTGAACTAAGGGTGTAAAGTATCCCCACTAAGCCCACCACCACCAGCCGCGCGGCTGTCTCGGCCCGCTCACACCTACTGGCCCGGCTCCCACACACACTACGGTACCTCCCCCTCCTATTCTCCCGACATTTCCTACCTTACGAGCCACGTAAGTGTTTTTTATATGTCGGACGCACGTGATGCGTCGCTGGGAGTTGGTGATCAAACACTGCCGACGCAACACGTGCGATGCTGGGTCTCACTGGGTTAATTCGTGGTGTCATTTTAAAATGACAACCGGGCCAGGAGGGTTAAACCCACAGAGAAGCTCGTTGTGATGTGATGCTCTTCATAAGAGTATAAGTCCATCATGCTCATTCCATGTCATAATGAAAATATTTACTTAAATGGAGGCTTGGCTATACGAATTTAACAAAACAACGAATCAAAAACTTGGGGCAAGCTTTTATGAACTGAGGAAAGATTAAGTGAGGCAAGTCAAAGAAACCTCAACTCATTTCAACCCGTTGAGGATTATGCCGCCGTGTTTATTCAGTTACGAAGGAATTGTGGGAAACAGAAGGATGAATCAGACAGTTGTGATCCCTTTGTGACTGCTATACGGTCTTCCAAAACTGAATAAAATCGCCTAATAATAGCCATACTAAACTTTCAAAACACGTCATAATCCACAAGGGGTATAATAAAACTAGTGCAAGAAAATACATTTTAAGAAGGAATAAATACTAATGAATCTAGATTTAGTATTTAAGTCCAGTGATCACCATTGTATTATTTTGTATTAATGTTCCTCTGCACACACCTCAACATTCTAAATCCATCGTCCAGTTTATCCCTTTCACGTTTTTATGACGGAGAGGTTGCCAGATTAGCAATAATAAATAGAGTTCTCTCTCTTATAATTACCTCTCCAAAATTAGTTTTCTGCCCACAGCTAACTCAAAGACAACTGCAAAGATTGATGTAACTAAACTAATGGTTTCTAAACACCCCTGATGATAACAAAGGCTTTAAATTATCCCTAATAGGCTCAAAATTGCGTCAAGAAAGTGAGAGGGTTAAGTTTCCTTAAACATTATGAACACAAATATTTTAACTGGGAGACGTATCATTCAGAGCGATATATATATATATATATATATATATATATATATATATATATATAAACTTTGAAAACAGTTGACAATGAATATTTACATCATATGAGGAGGAACACTTTAACACTAGATTAGCGGGCTAGCGGTTTATTTATATGTACCGCCCAGCGGGGTGTTTTTAGCCAAAATAGGGCTGTTTACGTGATCATTTTCATGCCTAAATAAGACCCAGAGCGTAAAACAAGTATCTATCCCTGAAAGGGCATAAACAGAGCTTTCCAATGACACCATAACGATCCTTTTATGATGGCTAGTTTTCTTGCAACAACCGCGCAACGCGAGTGCAAAAAGCATGTAATTCGGCACTTTCCCCATACAATTCCGTATATAGCGAGTGAGAGAGGGAGGGAGGAGGTGGGATTCGTGTCAGTAGGTTCGCCGCGGTGGTCTGGAGCAGTCATACGCTCGCTACTCTCCTGCCACCACTTGTCTCTCTCTCTCTCAGCAACATTACGTGTTGAAATTGCCACACGACCTATGTCGAGCGCCGCCAGATAGTCCAGATTTATTATACTCGACTTATGTTGCGCGCCGACACTTAGGGGTTAATGATGTTTCGCATATAGCTTCATTGGCCAAATGAAGCTATATGCGAAACGTTGTCACTAAAATGCTTCTCTTCAAATGTGGTATATTATCATCATTCACATAAAACAGCAATTGCAATGTGTGAACGTATATCTGCATTGCCGTTATCTATTACTTATGCAACATTCGAGAACCAGAACCGTTCTCGAAACCACAGTAATATATATAGAGGAAGTGACAATTGGCTATGGTAGAACATTTGTAATATCACGTAGGCGAACATTTAATGTAACAATACACTAGTAAACATTAATTAAGTTCTAGCGACAGGGGCCACATGACACTAAATCACAATATAGAACGGATCAGAAAAAACAGAAATTAAATATAATTAACCCCTTCTGTACCGGCGACGTATGTTATATTTTATTCTAGCAATATTTAGACGATTTTATGCAGCTTAGAACGGATCTGTGGTAGTTAAGAGGGTTGATTGAGATAGTTGGAAGCCTTATTATTGCTAAAGATCCTTCCTAAAGTGAATAAAATCGATTAGTAGGAGCCAGCACAAAATCAAAAGACGTCGCCGGTATAGAAGGGGTTAAGTAACTGAATACGATGAAGGAAGAACATGATGCAGTCAATAGAAAAACAGAGAAACAATATCCGCAAGACGTGGATGTCGACGAAGGAGAGATAAAAAGATAAGAATATGCAAACACTTACTCCCCCATCATATCGTAAACATCACAGAGATAACAAAGGGGAGGGGATAAGGGGAGGTGTGGTGGAGTGGTCTTGCCACTGGCCTGGTAATCCAAAGGTCCCGGGTTCAAATCCCGATGTATCAATGGGAAGATATTATTGGGATGGAATTTGTGCTGTACCTAGTATCAGTGCATTACCACAAGCCCACCGAAACGTCAATAAAATACCCTCATTGTTCCCTGATTAAATAGCAGTGTATGAATATTCCCATATTCAAAATATGCTATAGGGGTGCAATGCCTGGTGAGTTATCTGCTCAACAGGTGGCGTTGTGTGTGTGTAAGTGTTAGAGTCCGAGTGTAGGTGGTGAGACAGTGAAGCACGGGAACGAGGTGGCTTCAGAGATGGGGTCGTTTCGGGCCATGAGTGAGCACCATGCCTCATGTGAAGGCAAGATGGCAGGTGCTCGTTGTACTCTACGTGCTTCACATGTCTCACTCCCTAGACTGGAACAAGACCTCACGGGCTTCACTGTTCATTGTAAAGCGGTGAATGTTAAGGCTCTCAGCCTATGCCCGAGAGGAAGTAAGTTGGGGAAAAAAAAAAAAAAAAAAAAAAAAAAAAAAAAAAAAAAAAAAAAAAACAATACTATATACAGTATACCTTGCACTTGCAGCAATATTTTTGATATGGTATTTTAACTATCTATATGCATAACATTGACGAACTCAGAACAGATCTAACACCCAAAAGAGTAGACTTAAGGGGAGGTTTCCACTTGAGGGATTTTTTTTCGAACTTCCTTCTCCCTCATGTTTAGCCCCATTGCTTTTGATATTATTAAACGTTCGCCCCATTAGTTTAGCGATTTTAAGAACTTTCACCCCATAATAAGACCTTTCGTGCCATTCAGGTGTCGATTTTATCCTGGCGAGCGATAGCGAGCCTGTAATTTAAGAGGAACCGGCCTTTGGCCGGGACATTTTCTACCGAAAAATGTACAAATTTATCTTGAAAGGGACTCAAGGGGCTATAATTTTTAGCTTGATGGAGGCCTAGGGAACAAAGTAAATACCTCCCCTTAAGTTGTACAGAATATATCACTGGCCAATTTAAAGCAACATCACATGAGCGATTTTCGATGAATAACGGTTTTTCCATACTAGTTTTTAATGTTCGCATTGGAATCTACAACTAGACTGAATGTGAATTATTTTAGGAGACTGACATAATAACTTTGCTTAAGAAGATGCCAGACCACAATTGCCTGAAAAAATGCCATTAATAGCGTTCGTGTGACACTGGATTTATATTCCTAGATTGATGAAACACCGTAATAACAACGGATTTGTAGGCAACTATATATACTGTAAAATATCATCAACAACACAAAACAAAAGTTCATTATTACGCGCAATGAACACCTCTACCTTCGTAAATGATTATGCATCCTAACTACCCCCCTTGTCTACGATTATATATATATATATATATATATAAGCACCAAAGGCTGCGTCAATTTTATACCAATTTGATAAAAACGAGAGCTATGCAAAACAAGCAGACAATATCGCTAATATAATCGGGGCTAAAGGAAACTAAGAGGACGACTTACGGAGGAAGATTAAAGACAACAGCTGGAGACAATCACTAAATTATTACGGTAGATTATTGAGGTGTGACGCAGGTAAGCGCAATCATTTATGTTGGGCTGACTTATAGAGCAAAAGGAAAGGTTTTAAAATTACACGTGACAATTTACTGGAGCGAAATTAAAGGAAGACTATCGTGAATTTTGGAAGATGAACGATTGTTTTGCTTTGAGTATTAACCCTTTCAGTATACGATGACGTCATTCTTCAATGTATTATGGTACTATTAGAGGATTCTATTCAGCTTAACCCTTTCCGACATATGACGTGATTTTGAGCCTATTGGGGATACTTTAAAGCCTTTGTTACCATCAGGGGTATTTAGAAACCTTTAGTTTAGTTACTTCAACCTCTCCAGTTGTCTTTGAGTTAGCTGTGGGCAGAAAACAAATTTTGGAGAGGATATTATAAGAGTGAGAGAACTCTATTTCTTATTTCTAATCTGGCAACCTCTGCGGCATAAATGCGTGAAAGGGTTAAGAATAATTTGTAGGAGTTACAGGGTTGGTTGACACATTTGTTGCAGCGACGAAGAAGTTAGATATTTTTAAATAAAAAATCGATAGATCAGCTAGTAAGCAGTTTCATTTTCCGGCAGATGAAAACAAACCGACTTTAGTGGCCTTCCAGATAGAAAGACATATTCCAGGTGTGTTGGATTCAAAATGCCCGGAGGAGCCTGAGAGAGTTTTTTTTTAGTCATACGAAATGGAAAAAGTAGACCGAGAACGAGGTACAAGATTCTACTTATTGACAGAGAAAATCTGAAAATCGGTTCACTCTTGTTTAATGGGAGGTCCTCGCCTTGTGCGAGCCTGGAAAACCTGTATTGTAACCACAAGACAGGAGGGAAGAATGGAGCAATCACTCCAACACTCACATTAAGAGGCCATAGCACGCCTATTTTCTGATCTCTCAACTATTACTGATTGGGGCAGAAAGAATCATGTTACTTTCAATGCCTCCAAAACTCCATTTATCTACTAGTCAAAATCTTCTATGTGATTATCCCCTACTCTCCAACAACACACAAATCAACCCTTCATCTTCTCTCAATATTCTTGGCGTTATTTATGATCCTGTCCTTCTTGGAAAGATCATTTTACCACTCTTACCAAAACAGCTTCCCAGAAGTTAGGTCTGATCAACCGTCTCCGTGGGTTCTTTCCCCCACACAACTGCTTGCTCTGTATAGGGGACAGTGCGCCCATATATCAAGTTTGGTTTGTATGTGTGGGGAGGTTCCACCCATACTGCACTCGGAAGGGTATAGTTAAAAGCATTTAGTATCATCAAAGCATCATCCTCATACTAATTCCCTACAATCTCTCTCGACGCGCCGCAATGTTGCATTTATCTCAATTTTCTACTGCTATTATAATAATCAGGGGTTTTCGGATCTTTCTCAGTGTGTACCTCCTCCCTTACAGAGAGTGGGGAACAGAACTCTACGACATATACCAGGTTATCAACAGTATAATAGGGCAGAGAAGTACGACATATACCAGGTTATCAACAGTATAATAGGGCAGAGAAGTACGACATATACCAGGTTATCAACAGTATAATAGGGCAGAGAAGTACGACATATACCAGGTTATCAACAGTATAATAGGGCAGAGAAGTACGACATATACCAGGTTATCAACAGTATAATAGGGCAGAGAAGTACGACATATACCAGGTTATCAACAGTATAATAGGGCAGAGAAGTACGACATATACCAGGTTATCAACAGTATAATAGGGCAGAGAAGTACGACATATACCAGGTTATCAACAGTATAATAGGGCAGAGAAGTACGACATATACCAGGTTATCAACAGTATAATAGGGCAGAGAAGTACGACATATACCAGGTTATCAACAGTATAATAGGGCAGAGAAGTACGACATATACCAGGTTATCAACAGTATAATAGGGCAGAGAAGTACGACATATACCAGGTTATCAACAGTATAATAGGGCAGAGAAGTACGACATATACCAGGTTATCAACAGTATAATAGGGCAGAGAAGTACGACATATACCAGGTTATCAACAGTATAATAGGGCAGAGAAGTACGACATCACTGGAAGGCCCCACTCTTACCAGTAATGAAGGGGGAGCAACTTGGTCCACGAGGTCGATGGAACTCTAACCCTAAAAAGGTAGACTGGCCACATAAATAGGTGAGGCCACCGCCCACGTGTCAAGCCCCGCCACCGCTTGCAAGGTAGTAGTTTTAATACTATGAATCTGTTCTTATTTAATTGAGTAAAACATAACATAATCATTATTAACCTTAAACAAATAAAAGCATATCATAGTTCACATCTATAAAAGTATCGTCAAGGGCAACTCCTGGCAGCCAGTGCATTAAGCTGTTGTAATTATAACTAAACTTTTTCGTAAAAGGTTGGACCTGTCATCCTCCAGATCCAAAACTGTGTTTGCATATTCGAATCAAAACCATGAATTTGGAATGTCGAAAATGAAAAACGAAAGCCTATTATCTGTGTGTGTGTGTGTGTGTGTGTGTGAGTGTGCTTATGAGTGTGGACTGTGAAGGTAGAAACATTATGTATGTAAATGTGTGTGCGTGTGTGCCTGAGGGAAGTGTAGTTGCATATGTTCACGTGTTTTATGTGAGGCTATATTATTATTACGAGAAGGTCCAGGTGTCAGAGTATTCAGTAGAGGTAGCACTGTAGGTAATGGGTTTAGGGGTAACTCATATATTCTGTTAATCAACACAGGCAACACAGTCATTGTCTATCAGTAGAAATATAGCCTACCGACGTTTTACAGTAGCTAGGATATTATGTGGCGTATTGGTTAGCGTGTTTCACAACCTCCGATTCTCGAGCAGGGCAAGATAGATAGTTTCAAGCTGATTGGCTAATGAGACTGTCTCAAAAAAAAATAAAAAATAAAAAATAAATAAAAATAAAAACATTGTTTAATTCCAAAAACAAAAAGACATATGAAACAGCTCGACAAGCCAGTTTCTTCAATAGAGTCCTCGAGGACAGCGCAATCCAGTGCATGTTTCTTCTGGTAAAAATATAATATAAAACAATAAATATAAACCTATGCAAATTTATGAAGCTATATCAGATTAACTAAACTGTGGCAAGTTGGATAATATGCAGTAGCCCCTGTGTACCAGGCTGAACTCACTACAGGCTCCAAAGCTTACAAAACGAAGATGATCCCAATGAAAAAGCATGTCTCACATACATATTACATTATTTGCTTATTAACCCCTTCAGTACCGGTACCGTCCTTTTAACTGTATTGTGGCTACTATTATAAGACTATTATATTCAGTTTGAAAAGGGCCTCCAGCAATTAATAGTCTTCGAAATATTTCACTTAACCCTTATTACTACCACAGATCCTTCTTAAACTGTACGCCATTCTCTAAATATAACTGGAATAAAATGAAATCGACGTCGCCGGTACGGAAGGGGTTAATGTCATGTTATGTCGGATTTCATTACTGTCAGCAGAAATGTGTTCCTACAATTCCCCTTCAAATTAGTTTAATTTATTTCCCTATAACTACATCCTCCTTTCCTCCCATCTTCCCACTTTTCATAATTGTTCTTCTGTCCATCCCCTTCCACCAATTTCTCACTTCCACCGTCCATCTCTCCGAACTTTCTCTCAGCTCTTCCACATTTTTCCCAGTTTTTTTTTTTCAACCTTCCTCCTGCTCTTCCATCTTCTTCCCAGCTCACCAATTTCTCTCCCTTTCCTGTCATCTTAAAAGGGGATGGCGTATTTTTTTACTTATATATGTACCGTTTTATTGTTAGCGCACCTGTGTCCCTTAACCGCTTCTGTACCGGCGACGTCTTTTTAATTTTATGTTTGCTTCTTATAAACGATTTTGTACAGCATAAGAAGGATCTGTGATGGTAAAAGGGGTTAAGTGAGATAGTTTGAGGCCTTTTAATTGCTGGAGGCTCATTTAATACGAAATATAATCCTGCAATAGTAGCCAGAATAAAGTTAAAAGGACGACACCGGTACAGAAGGGGTTAATACTAAGAGGAAGTTATTAGTTTGCTCCCAAAAACTCCATCAATCTTCAATAAACACCCCAAGACCCGCCTTCGAGATTCATTTCTACATTTCTTTTCGTAGACAGGTTTTTCTGGATTAAGACCGGTTCCTCATAAGTTAACCCTCTCCGACATATGACGCAATGTTGAGCCTATTGGGGATACTTTGAAGCCTTTGTTACCATCAGGGGTATTTAGACACCTTTAGTTTAGTTACTTCAACCTCTGCAGTTGTCTTTGAGTTAGCTGTGGGCAGAAAGCTAAATTTTGGAGAGTTAATTATAAGAGTGAGAGAACTCTATTTCTTATTGCTAATCTGGCAACCTCTGCGTCATATGAGCAGGAAAGGGTTAATGGCAGCTATCGCTCGCCATGACAAAATCTAAAGAGCACGAACAGTCAAGTGGGTGAACAGTCTTGAAATCGCCAAACTAATGGGGTGAACGGTTTAAGTCTCAACACTAATGAGTCTAAACATGAGGGAGATGGGGGTCTTTTTGGTAATGTACGGTCGCGCTAATAAGTCATGCTCAGCTGTCATTACGTTTGGCTTGCTCTGTGCTGTATTAATGTCTGTCAGATGTTGAATAGGGTTGGTAAGTGAAGGAACATGTGTGTATATTTCACTCGATATGAAGAAATGAAACTTGGATATTGCTGATACCAATTATTGATCAAAACATACTTGGTGCCGAGACATCACTTATTAGCGCGACTGTACACTCTGATAACATATAGTCTACTCGCGGATTTCACCTAACCCTAATATTAATATGGAAGTATATCCCTGGAAACGAATTTATGAATATACATTTCTATACATCAACTAAACACCTATATTTGCTATGTATTAAAAAGCAACTTCTATCCAAAAAGCACTCCAGGTAGTTATAATTGCATAAAGAAAAACATTAACCCCTTCCGTACCGGCGACGTTTTTTACTTTCTTTTTAGCTAGATTTAACGATTTTGTGCAGTTTAAGAAGGATCTATGGTAGCACAAAGGGTTAGGTGAGATAGTTCGAAGCCTTTTAATTACTGGAGGTCCTTTTGAAACTGAATAAAACCCTTTAATAGTAGCCAGAATATAATGAAAAGGACGTCGCCGGTACTGAAGGGGTTAAGGGTCTACCAATTCTTATGAATAGGCTAGAGACTCCTTGGCATCAGAGTGTATTGAAACAAAATGCGCTACAAATTCCAAACCAACAATATAATTGCACACTTCAGGGATTTGAACCATGGACTTTAAGATTACTATAGGTAGCGCAATGAACTTTAACACAATTTCCATCCTTGACCTCTTCGTAACTCAAAAGGTCCTAGAGCAAAGTGGCTGTAAATATCCACACCTAATTCCTGGTGGACTCTCCCCAAATGATAGGAACTTCAGCCCGATTGCTTTCCTTCATTTTTAGTTATAAGAAGATAATGGGTCAAGATTGTTGTCAAGTTCGTTGGCGCTACCTACAGTATAGTCCAGTAGCAAGACCACTCCACCACACCTAATTAATATGTACTATATTGGCGTTAAAGGCAGATTTTTACTATATTTGATTATTTGTATTCATGATTATCTAGTTATTTTAGATTCTTCCCTAGACCTCCATCAAGCTAAATATTATACCCCAACGCCTCTCCTTCGAGATAAATGTGTGCATTGTTTGGCAGAATTAATTCCCCAGCCGGAGGCTGATTCCTCCTTAATTGCAGGCTCGCTAGCACTCGCCAGTAAAACAGCGACACCTTGGGCAGGGTGTCCAGCACCCCCCTCCCCCTTAAGCATTCCTTAATGAAGGATTTGATGTTTTGTGTGTAATTCATCTGCTCTAATGACACTGCTCTAAACATCGACGTTACATTCAAGTGATGATGATTATAGGGATAATGATTGCTGAACATATACGAATTAATATAATACATTGCAATGCAATTATGTAGCAAGTTGCAATTGAATATGTGAATATGTAAGCAACAATGACATTATCAACATGAACTCACGGTAGTGCTGGACATAATTATTATTGTATACGATGTCTTCAACTTGTGGATGTTAAGTCGAGCATGCCATGTCAACACGTCATAAATCACCTCCAGCTGATATGTCACGAGAAATATTTAATGACCCCTGTACTCGTTCTCTCTCTCTCTCTCACGTCTACAACGAAAAAGATTTTGCATCCCAGGAGCTGGACTGGACGACATTGTGGAAGCCTTCGAAGATACCACAAAGGATGCAAATGAAAATACCCTTTTTGTCATCCATGCTGGTTCAAATGACGTCATGCGCACCAGATCCGAAGAGTTGATGGAGAAATATCGCAAGATGATCCAGCACTACAAAAACAAGTCAAGGAATATCATCATCTCAGGAATTCTCCCCAAGATTGACGCACCTGACAAATTCTACGACAAGGCCTTCAGCACAAATAGCCGACTAAAACATTTGTGTCTGAGGGAAGAAGTTGAATTCATCAACCTCTGGGACAACTTCTACAACCAGCCTACTCTGTTCCGCAAGGATGGCACTCATCTAAACCCTGTGGGTTCAGCACGCATGGGTCGTCTCCTACACGAAGCAGTCCGCAGCCATGGATCAAAAAACGCCATCCGAGAAGAAGCAGCAGTGACATAAATCATCCAACGCCAAGAAAAAAACAGAGGCAACCGAGGACCACCGGCGATAAGGACCGAAGACAGCGAGGACCGAGGACAGCCATGAACATAAATGTAGATCCGACAAGAACCAAAAATATTATTAAAGAGCGTTCCGTGAGTTCTAAAATAACAAATTTAAAGGTTTTCTATGCAAACGCTCGTAGCATACGCAATAAATTTTCAGATTTAGAGGAGCTAGTGTTTACAGAAAATTATGATGTGATTGGCATAACAGAATCTTGGCTCAATACAGAAGATAGAGACTTTTTAGCAGAGTATTCACTTCCCGGTTATGTAATGTTTGAGAAAAGCCGAATAAATCGAAATGGAGGTGGCGTTTTACTTTATATCAAAGAAAGTCTTAACCCTACCCTCTTGTCAAAACCTCAAATTGTGAACGTCGACGCATCTTTTGTGCTAATAAAGAATAATAAAGGTACCAAAATAATACTTGCATTAATATACAGACCTCCAGCTCAATCAGTGCAAACTGACCGAGATATTTACGAACAAATTGCAGATGTAAGTAACTCGCAAGATACCGTAATTTTTGGTGACTTTAATTTACCTGTGACCAAGTGGGGCGATACTCTTACTTCACACTCCGGACATGACTTGTATACGAACTTGCAAGAGAGTTCGCTTTATCAATTTGTTGGAACGCCGACCCGTGGTAATAACGTTCTTGACATTGTACTTGCAACAAAAGAAGAATTAATAGAGAATTTGAATGTTGGTGATGAATTCAGTAACAGCGACCATCGTACGATAACTTTCACTTTAAAGTTTACTAGTAACGAACCAAATAGTAGCATCGAAAAAGTCCCTAATTTCAAGAAAGCAAACTTCATTAAACTTAGAGCTATGTTTAAAGAAACTGACTGGAGCTTTTTAATTCACAATAACGACATAAATACATCTTGGAAGTTATTCGAAGCCACTTACCTAAAAGCAGTGCAAGACTGCATACCATCGAAAACTCGGCGTCCAGGCCATAATAATAAGCCCAAATGGTGGAATAAAGATATTTCAAACTGCCTGCTTGCTAACAAATTTGCTAATGATAGATTAAAATCCTCACAAAATGACGAAGAACGGCTGAAATTTGTAGAGCTACGACGCAAAGCCAAAAAGTTAATTAAGCAAAGTAAAAAGACCTTAGAGTTACATATTGCGAATCAAAGTAAAACAAACCCGAAAGAATTCTATAGTTATATCAGAAAGAAAAAAGTTGTTACTTCAACTGTTGGACGTTAGTCGATGAAAATGGAGAATACACCAAAGACGAAGAACAAATGAGTAATGCCCTCAATACCTTCTTTGCATCAGTTTTTACAACAGAAGACCTCAGTGATATCCCTACACCATCGCCGATTCAGATTGATAATTCAGATGTTCTAAGCAATATCACCATTACAGAGAGAGAAGTATTGAATTGTTTAGATAAACTCAAGGTAAATAAAACGCCTGGACCAGATACAATCTCGCCTAGAGTTCTAAAGGAAGCTAAGGATGAGCTCTCTAAACCACTGACATTACTATTCAATAAATCCTTGCAGTCTGGAACTATGCCCGATCAGTGGAAGCTAGCCAACGTAACACCGATATTCAAAAAAGGCAGCAAATCCCTACCCAGTAACTATCGTCCAATTAGCTTAACCTCAGTTGTATGTAAAATGCTAGAAACGGTCATACGAGACAGACTCGTAAATCACTTAGAGGAAAATAACATACTTAAAGATACTCAACACGGCTTTCGTAAAAAACGTTCCTGTTTAACAAACCTCTTAGACTTCTTCCACGATATCCTCAACCTCTACGATGAGAGTAAAGCTGTAGATATTATATACCTTGATTTTCAAAAGGCCTTTGACAAAGTTCCCCACAAACGTTTACTGCTAAAACTAAAAGCGCATGGAATACAAGACGGTGTGCTGAAATGGATAGAAAATTGGCTCAGCGACAGAAAGCAAAGAGTAGTCATAAACGGTAAGGCATCAAAATGGACCAATGTAAGTAGCGGGGTACCCCAGGGATCGGTACTAGGACCAATTCTCTTTCTAATTTACATCAACGACATAGATGAGGGTCTCACCTGTACAATCTCAAAATTTGCTGACGATACAAAAATTGCAAATAGCGTACTCTCAAAAGAACAAGTTGACGATATGCAACACAATCTAGATAAATTGTCATGTTGGGCCCAAATTTGGCAAATGAGTTTCAATGCGGATAAATGTAAAGTACTACATATCGGATACCTAAATGAGAAAGCAAACTATTCGATGAATGGCACTCAGCTTAAGAATGTAAACAGAGAAACCGATCTGGGAGTAACAATATCGAGTAACCTAAAACCGAGTCAACAATGTTCAGAAGTTGTTAAGAAGGCAAACAAAATAATTGGCTTTATAGGCAGGTCATTTGAGCATAAATCCAAAGAAGTTATCCTAACCCTTTACAATTCATTAGTCCGCCCTCTTCTGGAATACTGCGTTCAATCCTGGTGCCCTTATTACCAAAAAGATATAAACAAGCTAGAACGAGTTCAACGTAGAGTTACCAAAATGATACCTAGCCTAAAGAACAAACCATACGAAGAGCGTCTTAGAGAATTAAATCTATTTCCTTTAACCCAGCGCAGATTAAGAGGTGACTTAATTCAAGTGTTCAAAATCATCAAAGGCATCGACAATATGAACTGTAGTAAGTACTTCACTATTGACCAATCTAATTACACGCGGGGAAACGGTTGCAAAATTATTGGTAAATCTTTTAACTCACACGAATCTAAGAATTTCTTCTTCAATCGAGTTGTCAACTTGTGGAATGGGCTTCCCCGAAACGTTATAGACTGCATCACCGTTGATTCATTTAAACTCCGCATAGACAAATATCTCGCATCAAACCCGCGACTGACTGCGTTTGTAAATGAATAACTTTATTTTATCCCCCCTTCAGTTACTAACCCATCTGTCCCCTACTAACTTCCTAATCCTGCCACGGACATTAGTTCCAGGGCAGTAATTCCCTTTCCAATGTTCCCTTACCCACTCTAAACCACTGTTTGGACACTTGATCCTCAGTGTTTTGGAGGACAAGCAACCTAGAAGGGTCACTAGATCTGTTGTTGCTTGATTTCCTTTGTACAATATCAGGAACATGAGTCAATTAAGGTCAAAAGTGTACCTGATAAATGAGTGGGCACTTTAACCAGTCAATTGCCATGTAAGGCATTACAAATTTCAGAGCAGCTCTACCATGTGTGTTAGTTCTGTTCGAGTTAAGCCATCCTTTACGCTTACAAATAAAGTTACCACGAAGGATGACGTTGGGTTTGAAGATTGTATGGCACAGACTGAGCCGTTGATGTTGGAGTTATGATAAATACCGGGAAAAATGATATATTGGCTTTAAATTATAAAACAGGGGAGCTCATGTCAGTATCATTCATGACCTTCTTGATATATTTAAGTCCAGCTCTAGCGTAGACAGCCTTACCTTGAGCAATTGAACTACGATACACCAAGGTAGGATCACAGAACCCAGGAATATGATACTCAAACCTTGATTGTATAAATAAGTCTCAAATATAAACATCGAGATCATACTGAGGGGTAAGACCTTGTTGATACAATTAGTTAGTACTGTACGGAAGGCTCTTGACGTTATCACATAGGAATCAACAAGGTCTTATTGAGAAGCAGGATTAACCAGATTTAGCTCTACTAGGCTACACCAGAAATATTTAGATAAAATGTAAAAGAACCTTTATAAGTGTAAACTACCAGAACGAAGGTTGACATTGTGGAGCCAGGCACACCAAAGAAAACTAAACCATAAGTAAATAAACAATTAAATAAATAAATATATAAATCAATCAAACTAAAACCATTCACATGTGGGAGGGCAGTGATTGTGGATCTCGCTATAAAAGGAGTAAAATAAATACCATATACCTGATAATCCACCAAGCAACTGAAGCTCCTAAGTTATCCTGTCCGCTAGTCAGTCAGTCAGTAGCCAAACCCATACTCCTTAAATGGGTTGGGGGCATCAGCAACAAACATAGGAAAGTGAACAGATGTGACAGGGAAACAATACATAATATTATAGACCCCAGCCAAAAGCAAGCACCCTAGCAATCGGAACAGCAACCGTTCACCAGCCCTCAAAATATTAGGCTTTCACTCAGATACTACACACTTTCCACAAGTTCGCCTCACATCAACATATTAGATGAAGACATTCCAGCCCTCCACACACACACAAAACAAGAAAAACAGGATGAAAGAAGAATTTCAGATTGTGTGCATGAGTGTACCATCATGCAGGGAACTCCAGTACAAGACTGAGGACGGCCATGGTACAGAGGCTAAAGTACAGCCAACACTGCAGATCAGGTTGACCTAAACAAAACCCAGATTCAGACATGACATGGCCCAGTTGTCATGTCGATGTCCAAACCTAGATGTTGGCTATTTTATTGGAGGTATGCCCCTCTAGATCTGCCTTACTTTATAACAACAGGTTCACCCCGTGTAGGTGTTAGGACGGTCTGGCACATCTGGAAGAGGCCAGGTTAATTCCTGACATTCAGATTTCCATGGGCTATGAGGACCAGTCAAGATGATGGGATAATTATACCCAACGTCTTGAAAGGTGTTGCCTCTATAGAGCCCTTGAACCCAAATATTAAATACATGAAAACAACAAAGATCTAGCAGGAATAAACATTGTTTTTAGTTGACAAAATGTTTAGGGGAAAAAGGCATAAGTATGCATGAAGCTTACTTTCCAGTTTAACACTTCTATAAATTCCTTCAAGCCCTCCAAGGTTTTTAACTTCCAATAATTGTTTGCATGTACGATAAATTCAGAGGATTTGGAGAGCCTTTTGCTTCACTCTTATTTTCTTCCACATGCCCTCCCCTTGGTTTTTCTATCTCTACTAGATTTCAGTCCTTACTACTGTGCTAGGATCATAAGACTAGTTTAGCAAGTGTATCGAAGTGAATCTCTTTCTTTCCTGGCAGCCAAGTGAAAATATCTGTATATACAATTACCTTACCAGTGGAGGACCATGGACTTTATGTTCATCTTAGGAAACACCAAATCATTTAAAATTTAATTCCTTCAAGATCAGATTACACATGTCTTTTCTGTTGCATTGCTATTATTAGACCATTATATTCAGGTTAAGAAAGGTATATGTAAAGTCAGAGTTAATTGAATTAGTCTTTACCCTTATAAATCCCACAGATCCTTCCTAAACTGTATAAACTCATCTATCACAGAGGCCAGGCAAGAAGGACATGAACGCCATTTTTTTTCAAACACTGTACGCCCTACTATACTGTTTTCAGCTGAGGGTAAATTGCCATGTCAACATCATTACACAGTTATTACAAAGATTTTGTAGCAACATTTGTTGTTAATTGTGAAAACTTGGCATTAATATAACTTGGATATATACTAGTCTCATATTTTCCCATTAGGTATCGGGAAATTCGCTGCTAAGAAATTCTGTTTATCATCAGCTGGAAAGAAATAGACTATAGCACACCGCCAGCCTCACACAGCCACCACGGACGACAGAGTGACTACCACCAGAGACACCATGCCGGGCCAGAGCTTTTGGGACATTCCAGCCCGGTATTGACCCAAACAAAATATCAACAGAAGAAAAACCATCACAGGCCATCAACAACACATCACACTGGTGGGCCAGCATTTTAGTTAAGGCCCATTCAGGAATATGAGTTATATATTTCTGTAAATATATATCAAGAAACACCAACACTGCTCTGGCTAATGATCGAGGCTTAGCCACAAGTCATGCTCTTGACAGACTTGGAGAACGTGTTTCTAGGGTAGCTTTTGGACTGTCCGCTGCTAATATATATAAATCAACTAGTGATTGAGCACTGGTTGCATGTCCAGCTCTAGGCAGACTTGTAGAAACTGAGTCTAATTTAGTGGGGCAAAAGAATAATGTTTGGCCTGAGGAACCTGACATTGTAAAAAACTGTTCACTCCAGGCTTACTATATATCTTGAATCAAGCCGTGCACACTTGACAGCCGAGTAGGACCATTACCAACTAAGAAGCAATTGTGGGACAGAAGTTCCACTACCACGGATATTACAGTGACTGAAATTCCTTCCACCCCTGGCAAGAATTTAAACTTTAACTATTAGTCTAAAGGCTCCTTGAGACCCTACTTTAATTTAGATTAATTCCATTTGGGAACACAATCCACATTCATTCTAGCCCTGAGCCTATAAAATTATATTCGGAAACCCTCTGACACTACATAATTTGTAACTGTTTTAACTACATATTGTCGATATTTATAAATGTCTCACATGCTACCGGCACATGAGCTTGACCTTGCTAGATGTAGGTTAGTCACTCTTTGTATATTAATTTTCTGTGGAGGGAAATTCCATTTTCTCTCTATTTTCATCCTTTGATGTCCTTCAAATATTAGTTATATGTAAGATTTCCACTTGTAAAAACGGATATATCCTGGAATTGCATTTGCTTATCTGTATTTAATATTTTCTGCCATTCTTGTATAACTAAAATTTGTGTTAAATGTTCCACTCTGTAATAATTCGTCCTGTTGTAAGATTTAAGTGTCCTATATTTGTCTTTTATTTCACCTGTCCCAGTTCGAAAGAATCCACCTCAGTGTAGTACAAATCTGACAAAAAATAGTACATGAAAATACATGTTAATAATGAATCAATACTAATTAAACTATATTTGTTACTATAGTCCGGTGATCACCATTGTATTATTTAGCATTAATGTTTCTCTACACACACTAGGATATATCTTCAATCCACCGATCAATTTGTCCCTAAATTGTATAAACAAAAAAACAAATATTATAACTGGGATAACATAATTTAGAGAAAATAGCAAACTGTTCCGCGTGAAAATATATTTACAATGTCATGCGTTGTTTATTACTCGTGCACAATTTCAGAAACAAAATTGGTGTTGAAACACGGGAAATGCATTTATATAAAATGTGATAATTGGCTACGGTAGAACAGTGTTAAATCGTGTAGGCG
This sequence comes from Paralithodes platypus, assembly GCA_032716605.1. Taxonomy (NCBI): domain Eukaryota; kingdom Metazoa; phylum Arthropoda; class Malacostraca; order Decapoda; family Lithodidae; genus Paralithodes; species Paralithodes platypus. The sequence goes on along the minus strand of CM064531.1, from coordinate 42,680,073 downwards.
AACATTGAATGCAACACTACATAAACAACCCGTCCAGTGCCGATGCCGTCCTTTAACACTCAATGAGCGGCTAGTTTTGTAACGCTACTACCTGCCCAGCGGGTAGTTTTACCCTAAACGAGCTTCATTCCATGCTCTTTTTCATGCATAAAGAAGAGCCAGAGCGTACTACAATTATGTATCCGTGAAAGGGCGATAATTGAGCTTTCCAATGACACCTGAACCATCCTTGTATGACCAAGGGTTCTCTTGCAACGATGGTGCAACACCAAAGGAAAATCCCTAAAATACAGTAATTTAGTCAGTTTTTACCCTGTATTGCGGGACTAGGGATGTGGTGGGATGTGATGTAACTGTCAGTGGCGGGACTGGATCCATGCCGAATGGTCAGAGCCCACCCGCGCTCCTCCCACTGCTCTGACTCTTTCTCAGAGCCGATTGTGTGCTGCTAAAAATCGCATACGACTTAAGGCGGGCCCCGCTCTTTAGGCCTTGGTTCTCTAACCGACTTAAGGCGGGCGCCGCCAAAGAGGGGTTAAAGTTTATCCTTGCTACTATTAGGAGATTTGTTTTAGTTTACAAATGGCATCCAGCAATCAGTAGGCTTCGAACGATCTCACTTAACCCTTCTTACTACCATAAATCATTCTTAAATTGCATAAAATAGTCTAAATATAACCAGAATATCGTTAACAAGAAGTCGTTGGTGCAGACAGGGTTAATTAAATTCTAGCGCCAGGCGAAAGGGGCCATATGGAACTTAATCACAATAAAGAAGGGATCAGAAAAAAGAAGATAAATTGGAAATAATCGAGTAACTACATATGATGAAGGGAGGACGATGCAGTCAATAGAAGAGAAGAGAAAGAATATTAGAAAGACGAGGAGGTCGACGGAGAAGACAAAGGCAATAATATGCAACCACCAATGACCAAACTTCCCATCGAAACTTAATCATAAGCATATCAGAAAATGTAATTTAAACGCATTGCACACAATAAACACCTGTTGCAGTGGCTCTTTAATTAGCCAAATACAAAAGTGAGAAATTTATTCAATATGGTTTCTCTGATAAACAATGGCCTACAAGTTTAGCAGTTACAGTATTACTTTCTAAATATGTTATATCAAATGATATGTCGGCATAAAATGGACAAACTCAAACATAATTTAACAGCCAAAGAAGTGGCTTAGGTTATACAGAGTATATTGCTTACCAAAATATACTCTTACATTGATGAAAATCCATAAACAGAAATATCAGACGGATTTGTGGGAATCTGTACTTAATAAATACATAAAAAATAACAAATGTAAAGTATTGCGCGCAATGAACATTTCTGCCTTTGCAACTCAATGCAAATCTTAAAGTTTCCTCTTTTCCACGAAATATCTATATCTGGAAGGTAAATTAATAGAGGTTGTTTGCAGGATTTACCAATTTGATAGAAACAAAAGCTATGCAAAAGAAGAAAGCAATATCACTAATAAAATCTGGGCTAAAGGAAACTAAGAGGAAGACATACGGAGGAAGATTAAAGCCAACAGCTGGAGACCATCACTAAATTATTACGGTAGATTATTGAGGTGTGAGGAGGATAACTGTAATTACTTATGTTGGGCAGAATTATAGAGTGGAAGGAAATTGTCGAAAATTCCTTGTGACAGTTTAGTGGAGCGAAATTAAAGGAAGAGGAGAGAGAAGATTTTAAGATTGGCCATTGTGGACCTTCCCATAATGATAGCCATCATAATTATTTGGGCGTATCAAACTCTTCTATAAAGCAAAAGGTTATTAAGGAGAACTTCTGCATACTCTAAACATTGGACTTTTAGGAGGAGATTAGCATATTTATTTGCTTATTGTTTTAGAATTTTATTATATTTTAATTTCCTCCCTAGACCTCCATCAAGCAGTAAAAAACACCCACTAGACGGCCCTTCAAGATAAATTTGTACATATTCTGGTAAATAACGTTCCGGTTGATTGAATGGTAGTGGTAATTTAAATGCGTAAACAATTAGTTATTCTGTGAACCATTTCGGTTACAATTGAGCATTAAGTCTGTACAGTGTGCTCAGAGAGATGGCGGAGAACACAACTTCTGAAAAGCTGATTTAGTATGAGCAGAAATGCGTTTTTCCAATAAATTCTCTAAGCAGAGATCCCGAATACAATGAGCGAAGAGAACGGGCAGGAAGGTTTGGGTGTTGTTGAAGAGTAAGCGATAGTCGTGTGGTAGTCGTGTGGCAGGAATAATATATAAACAAAAATGAGCTTTGCAGGCAAGGAAAACAATACAGTAATAATTTACCAGTTGCCTATAATTGTTAGATGTGCTATGGCCGCATAACGCAAACGTTGAACGGACTGCAAGGAAAGATGTTATAGATTGATATAATGTATATTTTATTAATCTCACCACACCACTAAACACCTCTAATGAAATTAATGAAAGCATATATGTGATCCACTGGGATTCGAACCTGTGTTATCACACACAGATGTTTAAACACTAACCATTACACCACCGAGGCGGTTAAAAGTTTATGCACACACCTACGACTTATTATCCATTCTCGAATACTGGATATTAATCTAATCATGTTCATATTCCCAACCGCACTATGGTAACCTGCTGTTTAAGTGAGAGGGAATAATGTTCATGGGGCACAGATCATACATACTGGCCTCGCTATGAAATATCCCTGAACCTACTGATAATCTACATTAAAACATGGTCATATGGTACCGAATAATCTATAATATCTATACTAACTAATAATTTTTGGGTTCAGTATGAATGCCAGACATCAATGCAAAAACGAAAAATCACGCAGTCTTAAAACTCCAACAAAATAATGCATTTGTTCGTATCGTCTACGAAAATTATCGTCAAGGGCGACTATTGTAAATACCATAAAACTTTCCCCTAAAAGGTTGGAGCTGTCATCCTCCAGATCCAAAAGTGGGGTTTGCATATTTAAATATCAAACTGCTGAAGTTGAAGAGTAGAAAACTAAAAACGTAAGTCTGTTATATTATATGTGTGTGGACGGGGGTGCGTGTGTGTGGAGGTAGAAACCTTATGTATGTATCTATGTGCGTGCGTGAAGGAAGTGTGGTTGCATGTACTCGCGTGTTTTATGCGAGGCTATATTATTATTACGAGAAGGTCCAAGTGTCAGAGTATTCCGTAGAGGTAGCACTTTAAGTAATGAGTTTAGGAGAACCTCATATATTTTGTTAGTTAACGCGGGCAGTACAAGGCATTGTCTTTTATTAGTACAAATGATCTTGAGTTTTACAGTACCGGTACCTAGGGTGTTCGGTTACAAATTGGTTAGTGTTTAACTCAACTTAGAAAACTGACATGTTATTCCCGAACAGTACTAAGCAGATTCGCAGCTACTTTGAACTCGACCCAAACCTGGAGTTAATGGTAGTTCAGCACTATGACCTATAACGCTCTATTTCAAATTAATTGGGTTATGGGCTTGTATCCAAGAACATTGTTCAAATGCAAAAATAATAACTAACAATTTACAGCACAGTACTATCAGCCAATCTCATGAAGTAAAATGATGAAGCTCAACGCGATGAAGAGTACAAATTTGTCAGGTTAAACACTAGATATTTATGACTTTACAACTGACAAAAGTAAACTGTGGTGAACTGAACAACATGCAGTAGTCCCTGTACACTACCCTAGTTATCTCAACCACCTCATACTTAAAGGTGGACTATGGTAGACATATAGAACCACGGATAGGCGGGACGAACATGATAGGCGTTAGGTACACAGGAGAGGGAGACTTTTACAATTTAAATACTAAAAGCATCATGCATTTGGAAGAATAAATTAATATACATACAATATTTAAGGCAAACAGTGTAAACAGTGTAAACAGTGTAAACAGTGTAAACAGTGCACAGTGTAAACAGTGTAAACAGTGTAAACAGTGTAAAACAAAATATAAAAGCAAGAGAAGAAAACAAACGTTGGAATGGCAGACAAAAATAAGGTGATATAAAAAAAACAGTTTAAAATAGGCCAAGCCACTGGAGTAGATAATATGTTAAGCGGTACTTGAAAAGTAGACATAATGGGTAAAAACACCATCTGAGGAAGAGCACTTCATTGACAACGTTTCGCAGATAGGGCTAGCTATCTGCGAAACTTTGTCAATAAAGTGTTCCTCAGATGGTGTTTTTTATCCAGTAGATAATATCCCAGGTAACATGCCGAGATAAGGGGAGAGATTAAACTGCAGAAATAATGCATTGGTTATGTAAATTAGCATGGGCAACAGAATGCCTGAGAACTCCAGGAAGACCCGTGATCGTGAATCTATAACAGGAAGAGTAGTAAATAGGAAGGCAATAATTATAGGTGATTTAGCCTACTTAGTATACCTGGCAAGGTCTATGCTAACGTAGTAACAGATTACATAAAGTAACTATTGGTAAAATAGGTGAAAAGCTAGAAAGGCAGAGGTTGTATTGACCAGATAGCTTCATTGACATTATTGATAGATAAATATTAAACCCAGAAAAGAATCATATGCATCATTCATGGATTTGGAAAAGGCTACGACTATGTTGAGTACGTTGGCAGTATATGGTGTGAAAGGGAAGTTGCTAATGACGGATATAAAATGTATTGGCAAATGTGAAGGCAGGAGATGGCCAAGCAAGAGCTTTACGGTCAACATAGGAGTAAGACTAGGATGTGTCCTGTCACATTGGTTGTGTATGTGTACATGGATGGAGTGAACAGAGAATGTACGCAGGACGGGACCAATGGGCTTCGGTGCTAGGCTGAAACGTGGGTGAGTGGAATATTTTAACATGTCTATATGCGGACGATACAGCCCTGTTAACGGAAATGGTTGAAGAACTCTCAAAAGTGCTCGCAGACTTCGACAGAGTACGCGGAAGAGTAAGTTACAGGTCAATGCAAGGTAACTGTGTCCCAGAAAAGATTGCATGCAAACATACTTTAAGACCAAATATAGAATAGCGAAAGTAAGATTAAACTGATAAATACAAAGAATTGGAAGGTTGACATATTTAAGTACTTGGGAGCTACACTGCAAATATGGAAACACTTAGGGGAAAGGCTTATTTATTTGTTCATGTATGTATTTTAGTTATTGTTCTAGTTTCGTCTCTAGACCTCCATCAAACTTTAAAAATAAAAAAATCCATTAGATCCCCCTTCTAGATAAATGTGAAAAAATTTCGGAAGAAAAAATGCCCGGTTCTTCCAAAATTACAGGCTCACTGGCGAACGACAGACATCTAAATAGCACGAAAGGTTTTGATATTGACAAAGAAATTAGGTGAAAGGTCTTAAAATCTGAAAACTAATGGGGCTAAACATGAGTGAGAAGGGGATCTAAAAAACCGGCCCATCTCTCCTAGAGAAAAGTGCAAAGGAGAAATGGAAAGAGAGACCTTGTGTCCTTAACACATCTATCCCTGAAAGGGCATAAACAGAGCTTCCCAATGACACCACAACGATCTTTTCTTGCAACAACCGCGCAACACGAGTGCAAAAAGCATGTAATTCGGTACTTTCCCCATACAATTCAGTATGTAGCGAGTGAGAGGGAGGGAGGAGGTGGGACATACGCTCGCTACTCTCCTGCCACCACTTGTCTCTCTCTCTCAGCAACATTACGTGCTGAAATTGCCACACGATCTATGTTGCGCGCCGCCAGATAGTCCAGATTTATTATACTCTACTTATGTTGCGCGCCGACATTTAGGGGTTAAAGGAAGGTTTGTCAGTCAAGTAAATAATACAAGGAGAACGGTGTACGGTTAAATAAACTGAAAACATAAGGCAGCACATTATGCGCATGAACGTAAATGTAAAGTTGGTCACCGTAGTATATACAGTACACTAATTGTAGGTTTAGAAAGAAAACTAAAATGAATAAATTAGTAGTAAAGTTTATTGTGCAGTAATTTAGAATACCCCCTGTAATTCCTGCAGTACATCAACGATTGGATGCGTTGTATTAACAACAAAATCTAGACAATTGACAAGGACTCTTAACCCGGGAACTGCCGGGAGACTCTTAAGAGTTCCCCCGGCGGACTGCGGAAAGACTTAAGAGTAAGGGGAAAAAAAAAATCCATTTAAAACACCCCAAAAAAAAAAAAAAAAAAATGTTTGCCCCTGGGCCATGCCAAATATCACTCTTCCACCTCCCCTCCTTCCCCACTTTCCTCCCCTCCTTCAGTTATCACCTATTTTCCCTGTTATTCCCTTATTCTGTGGTTCATTTTCGTGCTAACATTAGCAGAGTTGGTAGCAGGGCGTTGTCATCACTGTTACCAAGCGTGGGAAAGAGCGAGAGAGAGACTATTGCGGAACAGTGTCTCTCCAGACAAGGGGAGGGGTGGAGGGCAGGGAGGTTGCCTCAGCCATACATTATGTAACTCCTGGCCTGTATCGACGATTTTGACCATCCAAACACTGTTTCCACTTGTTTTATTGTTGTAACAGGTTAATTCCTTTATAATCAACCTATAATAGGCACATATGGATAAGTATTAATGCTATTTATGGTAAAATAACTATGTTAGTGATGGGAACAGCTCAAATAAGTCCGCACAGGAGTGTGCTGTGCATGCGCACTTATTAGGTTAACGACGAATTTCAACAACCAAGGCTATATTTTTCCTATGCAAAGGTGTTGGTGTTCTAAACAGTAGCTACAGTTCACCAAAATGCAATAAAACCGAGTAACTCTTACCAATAGAGTTAATATTAACAAATATTCCATCAAACTTGCGGGAAAAGTATTGGTAGTCTCTTATCAAAATAACCATGCTAACTCCTATAAAGCCTAACTCTACCAGTATCTATAGAGTAACGTAACCATGGTAACTCCTATAAAGCCTAACTCTACCAGTATCTATAAAGTAACGTAACCATGGTAACTCCTATAAAGCCTAACTCTACCAGTATCAATAAAGTAACCATGGTAACTCCTATAATGTCTAACTCTACCAGTATCTATAAAGTAACTCTTATAAAGCCTAACTCTACCAGTCTATAAAGTAACTGGTAACTCCTATAATGCCTAACTCTACCAGTATCTATAAAGTAACGTAACCATGGTAACTCCTATAAAGCCTAACTCTACCAGTATCAATAAAGTAACCATGGTAACTCCTATAAAGCCTAACTCTACCAGTATCTATAAAGTAACGTAACCATGGTAACTCCTATAAAGCCTAACTCTACCAGTATCTATAAAGTAAGTCTTATAAAGCCTAACTCTACCAGTATCTATAAAGTAAGTCTTATAAAGCCTAACTCTACCAGTATCAATAAAGTAACCATGGTAACTCCTATAAAGCCTAACTCTACCAGTATCTATAAAGTAACTCCTATAAAGCCTAACTCTACCAGTATCTATAAAGTAACTGGTAACTCCTATAAAGCCTAACTCTACCAGTATCTATAAAGTAAAGTAACCGTGGTAACTCCTATAAAGCCTAACTCTACCAGTATCTATAAAGTAACGTAACCATGGTAACTCCTATAAAGCCTAACTCTACCAGTATCTATAAAGTAACTCTTATAAAGCCTAACTCTACCAGTATCTATAAAGTAACTCCTATAAAGCCTAACTCTACCAGTATCTATAAAGTAACTCCTATAAAGCCTAACTCTACCAGTATCTATAAAGTAACTCCTATAAAGCCTAACTCTACCAGTATCTATAAAGTAAAGTAACCGTGGTAACTCTTATAAAGCCTAACTCTACCAGTATCTATAAGTAAAGTAACCGTGGTAACTCCTATAAAGCCTAACTCTACCAGTATCTATAAAGTAACGTAACCATGGTAACTCCTATAAAGCCTAACTCTACCAGTATCTATAAAGTAACTGTGGTAACTCCTATGAAGCCTAACTCTACCAGTATCTATAAAGTAAAGTAACCGTGGTAACTCTTATAAAGCCTAACTCTACCAGTATCTATAAGTAAAGTAACCGTGGTAACTCATGTAAAGCCTAACTCTACCAGTATCTATAAGTAAAGTAACCGTGGTAACTCATGTAAAGCCTAACTCTACCAGTATCTATAAAGTAACCGTGGTAACTCCTATGAAGCCTAACTCTACCAGTATCTATAAAGTAACGTAACCGTGGTAACTCATGTAAAGCTTACACATACATATTCCCAAGTAAATCAGTGTATCCTACATACTGTACTGTATACTGGATGCATCGCCAACACATTCCAGTGGAATTAACTTCATACACAATTTGATAAGAGTATTAGAAGGGATAAACCAAGTCCAAGCGTTATGCCCGTAAAACAATTCCTGGAAATATTCACAAATCCGCTTATGCTCAACATATATGTCAGTCTTTGTACCAATGCTGCAAGCCAAGATTACAAATTGTTTTGGTCATTCATAAAAGGTTAACGCATAACATTTATGTTTACCATTGTTAATCTTCATTTCCTTGTGTCAATAATGTTACTGTGCCCTGATCCTGGTTTAGTGTTTATGTGGGTTAATCATTCATAAATCAATGTGTACCCTACATATAACTCTTAAAGAGTTTCGGACATTGATCAGGCAAACATTAACAACGAAGCTCTTAGATAAGCATTGTATGGATCGAGAAAATTTAAGAAATGTTTCCCTCTGGCTGTATAGGGTTATATATAAATAACTCTACAATTCTATCATAAACTAATCGGGAAGTCCGGAAATGCTTTAAATCACCGACTCCAAGTAATCCTAAGCAGATACAAGTTTCCCAGTCATGTGGCTACAGTTTGTTTCAACTTGCAAAAACTATTACCAAATTAATTTATCTTTAATTTACTGGATATCTAATAACTATTTATGAACCTTTTAAGACTATTTACCCGCCATTGGGACAGTAATTCGACTGACAGCTTCTCTTACCCAATTGGGGAAAAAAAAAAAAAAAAATAAAAAAAAATAAAAAAAAAAATAAAAAAAATGCACACAAGACTGATCGCAGCCTTTCACAGGCTTGCCAGTGTGAACGAATGTAATATGAATGGCTGAGCAAATGAAGTTGTGAAAGTGCTTGAAAGAAGAGTGGATGTGAGCTGCTCCCAGGGAACTCTATGGAAGGAGTGTGGTGTGCATTGGATAGTTGGAAAAAAACAAGCCATATAGGATCTATTGGAAGGGAGAGGAGTCTGGATAACCGAGATAAGTGGCTGTCCTGGTATTCGAGGAGTGGGAGGAGAGTGTGCTGGAGAGTATTTGGAAGATTGTATTCAAATTTAAAGTTGGTTACAGATTTTTTAACTTTATATTGGCATATGCCCCACAGGTTGGTATAAACAGAGTGGAAACAGAACTTCTGGGACGACTTTATTAGCGTCGTTTATAGCCTCTGTGAATGATACTACAGTTCTAGGTGGTTACCTTGATGGGTATGTGGGAGCATTGTGAGGATGGATATGAAGGGGTGTATAGAGGAAAAGGGTATGGAAGGAGAAATCTAGAAAGCGAATATATATTAGAGTGTATTGCACTCAACAAGGTTGTGTGTAACCCTAAGTTCACAAAAAGGTTGAGTCATCTGATCAGTTCTGGTGGTACCTGTAGCCAGATAGATTACTTCTTGGTAAACAGGAAAAACTGGGTTCAGAATGTATACTTCAATCAGAGCAAAAACAAACCTCGCAACATAAGCTAGTGTGTGACATGTGCTCTAGGCGAGATCCTATGCATGCCGACATAGAAAGTATGATTGTAGAACAAGTCCGAATAGAAATTTTCCAGCAAGCTCTAGGAATATATATATATATATATATTTTTTTTTCTATGTGATTGAGGGAGGCAAAAGGCATAACTGCCTATAGCGAGTGCCTCCCCCATAGTTGAAAGAGTGACAGGGCCAAAATCAAGGGACGTTCGAGCCAAAATGCCTGGACACATGGAGTTTGAAGCAATTTAAGTCATAGGAAGAGGGAAAGACTGATTCTGGGAGAGAGTTCCAGAGCTCAGCTGTTGAGCAGAAGAAAGTTTGAGAGTAACGTTTCACTCTTGGGTTGGAGAGTTGCACAGAGTAGGGGTGGGATTGAGTTGCAAGACGGGTACCACGTGCCCTACGTAAAGGAGGTGGTATGCACTGGGATAGCTCTGAGGAACACTGATTATTATAGTAGCGATAGAATAGCGAGAGAGATGCAACATTGCGGCGGAGAGAGAGAGATTGCAGAGAGTTGGTGAGTGGACGGGAGTTAATGATACGAAAGGCCTTCCTTTCAACTTTGTCTAGGAGAGCAGTGTGAGAGGAACCTCCCCACACATGTGAACAATACTCAATACAAGGGCGCACTATGCCCCTGTACAGAGCAAGAAGCTGTGCAGGGGAAAAGAACCCCCTAAGGCGGTTGAGCACACCCAGCTTCTGGGAGGCTGCCTTAGCAAGACTGGTAATATGGTCCTTCCAAATGAGAGCAGAAGAAAAAGAGACACCAAGAATATTGAGAGAAGATGAAGGGTTGATTTTTGTATTGTTGAAGAGTAAGGGATAGTCCGCTGGGAGATCCTGACGGGTAGATTGATGGAGAAATTGGGTTTTGGAAGCATTAAAGTTAACAAGGTTTTCTCTGCCCCAATTGGAAATAGTATTTAGATCAGAATTTAAGAGTTCTATGGCTTCATTAAGTTTGTCGTTGAGGGATTGCTGGCTGGGGCGTTCTGAAAAACTAATGGAGTAGTGCAAGGTTGAGTCGTCTGCGTATGAATGGATGGAAATTAAGGTACAGTTAAGGAGATCATTTATAAAAATTAGAAAGAGAATAGGAGATAGGACAGAGCCCTGAGGAACACCGGAGTTTATAGGGTGAGGAAGTGAACAATGGCCGTCCACAATCGCGGCTATGGAACGGCCGGAAAGGAAATTAGAGACAAAGGCACAGATGGAGGGATAGAAACCGAAGGAGGGTAGTTTAGAAATTAAAGATTTATGCCAGACTCTATCGAAGGCTTTCGATATGTCTAGTGCAATAGAAAAGTCTCACCGAAGTCCCGAAAGGAGGATGACCAAGAGTTAGTAAGATATGAAAGAAGATCACCAGTAGAGCGACCCTTAAGGAAGCCATACTGGCGATCTGAGAGCAGATTATGAGAAGAGAAATGCTTAAGAAATTTGGAAGCAAGAATAGTTTCAAAAACTTTAGAAAGACAAGAGATAAGAGCAATTGGACGATAGTTGGAGGGTTGAGAGCAGTCACCCTTCTTTGGGACAGGTTGAATGTGAGCAAACTTCCAGCATGAAGGGAAGACGTTAGAGGATAGACAGAGACGAAAGAGTTTGCCTAGGCAGGGAGTCAGCACGGAAGCACAGTTTTTGAGAACAACAGGAGGAACACCGTCCGGACCGTACGCCTTATTAGTGTTAAGCCCAGAGAGGGTAGAAAGTACATCTTTAGAAGAGATTAGGATATTAGGCATAAGTAAGAGAGAGGAGGGCGGAGAGGGAGGAATAGCACCGGAATCATCCAAGGTGGAGTTTCTAGCAAAAGTTTGAGCGAAGAGTTTAGCTTTGTCAGAGGAAGAAGTGATGGTTGTGCCATCAGAGTGGGAAAGGGGAGGGAAAGACGAGGAAGAGAAATTGTTGGAGAGGTTTTTGGCTAGATGCCAGAAAGCTTGGGAAGAGCTAGAGTTGGATAGTTCAGTGCATTTATTATTGATGAAAGAGTGTTTGGCAAGTCGAAGAACAGATTTGGCTTGATTCCGGGCAGAAACATATGAAGAATGAGAGTCTTGAGTTTTAAAGCGTCGGTACCGTTTGAATGCTTCCTCCTTATTGCGGACAGCAGTAGAACAGGCGTGAGTAAACCAAGATTTTTTAGCATTAGTCTGAGAGAAAGAGAATGGAATGCATGCTTCCATGCCCGATAGGATTACCTCGGTAATGCGTTCAGCACTCTCCGAGGGTCCTCGGCCATGGAAGCAGAAATCATTCCATGGGAAATCAAAGAAGTACTGCCGAAGAGCCTCCCAGTCGGCAGCGCCAAAGTGCCACAAGCGCCGCCGGCTAGGAGGATCGGGTGGCTGTACTGGAGAGATAGGACAGGTGACAGATAAGTTTATGGTCGGAGGAGCCCAAAGGAGAGAAAAGATCGACCGTATAAGAAGAAGGGTTAGAAGTTAGAAACAGGTCAAGAATGTTGGGCCGATCTCCGATGCGATCCGGGATACGGGGGGGTTGCTGAACTAACTGCTCTAGGTCATTTAGGATAGAAAAGACGTAGGCTTGTTCACCAGGTGGATCAGTAGTGTGAGAGGAGAGCCAATGGCGGTGGTGAACGTTGAAATCTCCTAAGATGGAGATTTCTGAGAAAGGAGAAATGGATAAAATGTGTTCCACTGTAGAGTTTAGATAGTCAAAGAATTTGGGAAAGTTGGTAGAGTTAGGGGAAAGATAGGCAGCACAGAAATATTTAGTAAGAGAATGACAGGAAAGTTTGAGCCATAAAGTTGAGAATTCAGAGGAGTCTAAATCGGGAACACGAGAGCAAGTGAGTTTGTTGTGCACAACATCCGCCTTTGGCTTTGAACTAGGATAGAGAAAGTAGGATACAGAGAAGGGGTTGCTGGATGTTGCTACAGACACCTGAGTTTCGGTGAGGAAGAGAAGATCATGTTTGTAGGAGGAGAGATGGTGCTCAACAGAGTGAAAGTTAGAGGAAAGTCCGCGAATGTTGCAGAAATTAATAGAAAGAGTAACAGACCGAGGCCCAGGTAATTGTGTGGGGTCGTCAGGGGATGGTCGGTCGGGTGAGGGGGCATTTATGGTCCCCCCCCCCCCCCCCCTGGAGACTCCGAGGCTGGGCTACAATTCATAATTTTTTTTTTTTTTTTAATTTTGGTGTGGAAGAATGAAGTGTGGTGTGCATGTTTAGTGTAGTGAAGTGGATAGGAGGAGGAGGTGTTTGTGAGAGCTAGCTGGATTGCTCTCAGTGTAAATGAGGCACAAAGAAAATCAGTAAGAGAGGCCAAGCAAGTGAAACAGGAGTTCCAGCGACTCTTTATCACATGCCTATAACCTCACCTGGGTCTAGCCCTGATCGATTGGTGCCTACAATCTCCCCACATAAATATATACAGCATACATACAAGTTTAAAGACTGCTTCATCCACAGAGAGCGTAGTTTTATTCTCTTTATTGTAGTACAGTTCAATAAACACTTGCCACAAAACAGCCCCATCATGTCATCACAGTGGCCGATGTTTGTATAGCGCTAACAGTGTCTCTGCAACACTCAACAAAGTCTCCCTCAAGCACTTAAACCTGGTGATATCGCACCACACCAGCCTTAACCGTGCTACAATAAGGCAGAAACAAGAAATCACCATAACTGCTACAGAGGCGGACTGCACCACCGAAGTGGTGGGCAGTGGGGTTGCTACACCCCTACGCCAGAGAGAAAGGCCGACTTGTGCCAGAGGGCTGTGAGAAAATACACTAGGGAACCACGGGGCACACCATTATATGGCCCCATTGCCTTTACCACTCTAGAAAAATATAGAAATAAGAATCATGAAAAAGGTAAAGTCAAAACTGGTTATGGGAAGTGGAAGACACCAACCCTCAATCGGATAGATCCAGCCCACCACAATATGGGCACTTGGCCAAATTATTTAAAAAGCCAATTGAACTGCTTTCAACATAGCCTTGTTGCCACCATGAAACCGTGGCGAAAATAATGGTCTCTACAGGCATGGGAATTCTGGTGGTGGAATGACAAGGTTGAACATGCAATAAAAGAGAAAAGATGATTTTGAAAGACTTGTAAGAAAGGAGACCGCAGGGAGGAATATCTGACAGCTGAACAAATTGCAAAAAAAAAAAAAAATACTAAAGGCAAAACAAATAATTCAGGACCTAGTCGTTGACAAAGCGGGTTACTCCGAAAATCCCAAAGGTACTGTAAACTTAGCTAGACGATTAATGGATAACAGACTTGGAATAGAGTCGGAAATGATAATTGGCCAATTGTTTATGTTGCCTACGAAATCGGATAATGCTGGAAGGTGCACTAAGATAACTCAACGTGGAGTTAAAGTGGAATAGTGAGCATATACGTAACTAAAAAAAAAATCTGAAACCAATACTTATATTATATAAATAAATACCAAGGTTTTGCACAGTACACTGGAACTTTGACATTTAGAAAATAAGTTCTGTATACCCATGTGCAGTATGCAGAAAAGGGGTTGGTGTAAGCTCAATTCGGTGTACTGTACTGTTACTGAATACACCATGGGAAGAAGGGCTGTGCTAGAATAAAGGGACCTCTGCTGAGGAAAAAATCTGAAGTGGAGCCATTTGTATGTATAGTATGCAAAGGTGAGCTTTTTGAGAATGACTGGTGTTAAGTCCTGGGATATATAAACACTGGGCTCATTCTATTGGACTAGGTATGCGGCAACAAGCAACAACGGAAAACGCTAGATCCAACCCTCATCTATAAACCCAGGCAACAAACTACCCTAAACCGTCAAGAGTCCTGCCTGGACAACGAGGTATCCTATGACTGTTACAGGGTGCATGCACTATAGACTGCTGATAGTCCAGCAGGCTATATAAAAGATCACACAATTAAGTTGACTTAAAGCTTCAAGGAAAAGATAGATAACCGAATTAAATTGCAGAAACAATTTAATAACAAACTAGAAGTACATTTAACGTTACGTTAATTAATACAACTAATCACCCCTGCGTGAAAGAAGGTGAAAGCAAACAGTCCTCAAAACATCGTACCGGTAGACAAGATGCGGGGTTCTAAACTGCATGCAGCTACTGTAGGATCTGATGCTTCGCAAAGAATTTCGTTACGGATTTAGAGAACTCTCAACTCATAAGCAGGAATAAATACTAGTGATAGGACCTACAGTGTATATTGGCATAGGTATAATTAAATAAAGGCAGCAACTCGCAACATAACCACATACAGGTGTGCTTCTCGCTCTTAGTCAGGCAAGCCTGCTCGGACAGTCTCTAAGCCACACCCTGACTCAACAATGCTCACAAAAACGGTAAACTGTGGCACAATAACAAGCATACAGAAATAATAAACCCCTAGCTGTTAATCTGCCAGGCGGCAGAGGTCTAGCCGGAAGGATATAAGCTTCGGATACCCGGGCTGAGCCACCTGCTCTAGCCTAGGGACGTTCCCAGGTCTGTGCGCCAAATTACTCTAATTGAAAGGGTGCTCTCTTGCGAGACTCCGATCCCAAGTATCTGACTCTCTCCTGGCAACCCTAAAACAAAAGCAAGACGTGCTAGCGCAGTGCTGAGTGGACTAGGCAAGGGCCCTCACACAACACACTAGACACACAGGGACACAGACAAGAAAATGCCCCCAGACTCCCACGGGTATCTGACAAATTCTACGACAAGGCCTTCAGCACAAATAGCCGACTAAAATATTTGTGTCTGAGGGAAGAAGTTGAATTCATCAACCTCTGGGACAACTTCTACAACCAGCCTACTCTGTTCCGCAAGGATGGCACTCATCTAAACCCTGTGGGTTCAGCACGCATGGGTCGTCTCCTACACGAAGCAGTCCGCAGCCATGGATCAAAAAACGCCATCCGAGAAGAAGCAGCAGTGACATAAATCATCCAACGCCAAGAAAAAAACAGAGGCAACCGAGGACCACCAGCGATAAGGACCGAAGACAGCGAGGACAGCCATGAACATAAATGTAGATCCGACAAGAACCAAAAATATTATTAAAGAGCGTTCCGTGAGTTCTAAAATAACAAATTTAAAGGTGTTATATGCAAACGCTCGTAGCATACGCAATAAATTTTCAGATTTAGAGGAGCTAGTGTTTACAGAAAATTATGATGTGATTGGCATAACAGAATCTTGGCTCAATACAGAAGATAGACTTTTTAGCAGAGTATTCACTTCCCGGTTATGTAATGTTTGAGAAAAGCCGAATAAATCGAAATGGAGGTGGCGTTTTACTTTATATCAAAGAAAGTCTTAACCCTACCCTCTTGTCAAAACCTCAAATTGTGAACGTCGACGCATCTTTTGTGCTAATAAAGAATAATAAAGGTACAAAAATAATACTTGCATTAATATACAGACCTCCAGCTCAATCAGTGCAAACTGACCGAGAAATTTACGAACAAATTGCAGATGTAAGTAACTCACAAGATACCGTAATTTTTGGCGACTTTAATTTACCTGTGACCAAGTGGGGCGATACTCTTACTTCACACTCCGGACATGACTTGTATACGAACTTGCAAGAGAGTTCGCTTTATCAATTTGTTCGAACGCCAACCCGTGGTAATAACGTTCTTGACATTGTACTTGCAACAAAAGAAGAATTAATAAAGAATTTGAATGTTGGTGATGAATTCAGTAACAGCGACCATCGTACGATAACTTTCACTTTAAACTTTACTAGTAACGAACCAAATAGTAGCATCGAAAAAGTCCCTAATTTCAAGAAAGCAAACTTCCATAAACTTAGAGCTATGTTTAAAGAAACTGACTGGAGCTTTTTAATTCACAATAACGACATAAATACATCTTGGAAGTTATTCGAAGCCACTTACCTAAAAGCAGTGCAAGACTGCATACCATCGAAAATACGGCGTCCAGGCCATAATAATAAGCCCAAATGGTGGAATAAAGATATTTCAAATTGCCTGCTTGCTAAAAAAATTGCTAAGGATAGATTAAAATCCTCACAAAATGACTAAGAACGGCTGAAATTTGTAGAGCTACGACGCAAAGCCAAAAAGTTAATTAAGCAAAGTAAAAAGACCTTAGAGTTACATATTGCGAATCAAAGTAAAACAAACCCGAAAGAATTCTATAGTTATATCAGAAAGAACAAAGTTACTTCAACTGTTGGACCGTTAGTTGATGAAAATGGAGAATACACCAAAGACGAAGTACAAATGAGTAATGCCCTCAATACCTTCTTTGCATCAGTTTTTTACAACAGAAGACCTCAGTGATATCCCTACACCATCGCCGATTCAGATTGATAATTCAGATGTTCTAAGCAATATCACCGTTACAGAGAGAGAAGTATTGAATTGTTTAGATAAACTCAAGGTAAATAAAACGCCTGGACCTGATAAAATCTCGCCTAGAGTTCTAAAGGAAGCTAAGGATGAGCTCTCCAAACCACTGACATTACTATTCAATAAATCCTTGCAGTCTGGAACTATGCCCGATCAGTGGAAGCTAGCCAACGTAACACCGATATTCAAAAAAGGCAGCAAATCCCTACCCAGTAACTATCGTCCAATTAGCTTAACCTCAGTTGTATGTAAAATGCTAGAAACGGTCATACGAGACACTCGTAAATCACTTAGAGGAAAATAACATACTTAAAGATACTCCACACGGCTTTCGTAAAAAACGTTCCTGTTTAACAAACCTCTTAGACTTCTTCCACGATATCCTCAACCTCTACGATGAGAGTAAAGCTGTAGATATTATATACCTTGATTTTCAAAAGGCCTTTGACAAAGTTCCCCACAAACGTTTACTGCTAAAACTAAAAGCGCATGGAATACAAGACGGTGTGTTGAAATGGATAGAAAATTGGCTCAGCAACAGAAAGCAAAGAGTAGTCATAAACGGTAAGGCATCTAAAGGGACCAATGTAAGTAGCGGGGTACCCCAAGGATCGGTACTAGGACCAATTATCTTTCTAATTTACATCAACGACATAGATGAGGGTCTCACCATTACAATCTCAAAATTTGCTGACTATACAAAAATTGCAAATAGCGTACTCTCAAAAGAACAAGTTGACGATATGCAACACAATCTAGATAAATTGTCATGTTGGGCCCAAATTTGGCAAATGAGTTTCAATGCGGATAAATGTAAAGTACTACATATCGGATACCTAAATGAGAAAGCAAACTATTCGATGAATGGCACTCAGATTAAGAATGTAAACAGAGAACCCGATCTGGGAGTAACAATATCGAGTAACCTAAAACCGAGTCAACAATGTTCAGAAGTTGTTAAGAAGGCAAACAAAATAATTGGCTTTATAGGCAGGTCATTTGAGCATAAATCCAAAGAAGTTATCCTAACCCTTTACAATTCCTTAGTCCGCCCTCTTCTGGAATACTGCGTTCAATCTTGGTGCCCTTATTACCAAAAAGATATAAACAAGCTAGAACGAGTTCAACGTAGAGTTACCAAAATGATACCTAGCCTAAAGAACAAACCATACGAAGAGCGTCTTAGAGAATTAAATCTATTTCCTTTAACCCAGCGCAGATTAAGAGGTGACTTAATTCAAGTGTTCAAAATCATCAAAGGCATCGACAATATGAACTGTAGTAAGTACTTCACTATCGACCAAGCTAATTACACGCGGGGAAACGGTTGCAAAATTATTGGTAAATCTTTTAACTCGCACGAATCTAAGAATTTCTTCTTCAATCGAGTTGTCAACTTGTGGAATGGGCTTCCCCGAAACGTTATAGACTGCATCACCGTTGATTCATTTAAACTCCGCCTAGACAAATATCTCGCATCAAACCCGCGACTGACTGCGTTTGTAAATGAATAACTTTATTTTATCCCCCCCTCACTTACTAACCCATCTGTCCCCTACTAACTTCCTAATCCTGCCACGGACATTAGTTCCAGGGCAGTAATTCGCTTTCCAATGTTCCCTTACCCACTCTAAACCACTGTTTGGACACTTGATCCTCAGTGTTTTGGAGGACAAGCAACCTAGAAGGGTCACTAGATCTGTTGTTGCTTGATTTCCTTCGTACTCCTTTGTACTCCTTTGTATCCTAGTAAAGTCGTGCGGGTCCACAGGACTCGCACCAGCAGACTTTACTTAAAGGATCGCAAAAAGCCTCCCCTCCGGTCTAGCCCCTGCTAACCCGACACAAGAACACTCTAGCAAGCATGAAACCACCAAATATGAGACAACAAAAAAGCTTCCTAAGTCTCATTAACAATTACATCTCTGCATAAGGCCCAAAATCCTATCTAGTTATCTGAGAGCTCGTCGTTAATACAATAATAGATATAAGGTCTATCAAGGGGATGGGATAATTAAATAGATTGGTGAAGTAGTGGAAGGAAGGTATAGTTACGATCCAGGTTCTCAAAGACACAGGGCTCTTCAACATTGGACTAGATAATGGCAAAACGCAACAACGGTAACACTAGATCCAACCCCTGCCTTAAACACTGGAAAACAAAACACCATTACCGCCCTGAGTCGTGCCTGGACAACGAGGTATCCTATGACTCGGTAACTGGTGCACACACACTAGGCTGACGCTCAATGAAACCGCCTATTCTCAAACAGTAAAAGATTACTCGATTATGTTACACAAAGAAAAGATAGTTAACATGATTAATTAACGTTACGGTAGATACTCAAATAACTGGCACTCCTGTATTAAAGAAAGTGCAATGCTAGTCCTGCAACATCAACTGGAAACTTCTGAAATAAGTCTGATGCTGGGAAGATGTTCGTAAAGAATCTTTAACAATTATAATGCAGAATACGGGTCACAATAAATGCTAGGACATATAGTAATAATAGGCAGGCGAATAATAAAGACTGCGCAAAGGTAGTAATGCTCGACAACTAAAGAAATGCTTCGTGACACAACGCAACAGCCTACTAGGGTTGTGCAACTCAACAACAACCTCGGCTCAAAAGTGCAGTGAATAATAATGTTGCATACATATAATAATGGGGCTTATCTCTAACCAGTGTCTGCTCAGTTAATAAAGTCTAGCTGGGGTATCAAGGCAGGGCAACAATGGGTGAGCATGCGACTCGTAGCCTAACGTTGTCCGAAGGTGGTATAATGAAGATTAAGTTATATGACGGGGATGCTCTCTTGATAAATCTAGGTCTCTAGTACCTAGTTCTATCCTGGCGATCCCTCAGAAGTCAACACAAAGAGGCAGCACTATGTTGTGAGGGATAGGCTATGGCCCTCTCACACCACAGCGCTGTGCTCGCAAAGTAAACCCACCCGAAGATAACTTCGGCTCCCACAGTACCTGTCTATGTCGTGCAGAGCTTAGCTAACACTGCACACATCGGAGACAACGACACTGTAACCTTACCCCTAGTCTAGCTTTAGATAACCAAGCAGAATCACTCAACACCTTGCCAGGGAGACATACCGGTCTACAACCTTCCCGAGAGAGGACACATACGGAAAAGTCCGTCTCTCTAACCTCAATAAAGCATAATACCTCCTTAACCTAATACATGGAAATATCTGAGAGCTTCGCGTACAATACGACTGGTCGACGGTGAACGTCTATGCTGAAACCAGAAGGGATGTTGAGTTTAATAAAGATTAGAGAATGAGAAAGGAGAAGTCGAGAGAGAAATAGTATGCAAAGTGGCGAATATGGGGGACAGAATTGCAAAGGATGTAGGCGATACACGTGTCAGGCAAGCTCTGAGCTGGTAAAGAACATGAGGCAGCGACGGGAAGAGACTAGTTGACCACCCGGCCGCCAACGCCGTCAGCGCCCAAGCGAGCCGCGTCATAGCTCACCTCGCTGCCGGGTGTACCCCCTCACCCTCTCTCGCTCGCCTCCCACACAAGCAACATTTATATTATAGCGAATATAAAATATAAGGCGCAGTCACAGACCAAAACAAAGATCATTTCTAGACTGTCTGTGGCAACACGACACTAATGAAATAAAGCAGATCATTCTAGGACAACTGTAGCCTATCCCCCCATCTTGGCGAGCGCTAGCGAGCTGCAATGTCCCACGCAACCATTCTGCCAACGCCGGGCGGCGTCACAGTATACAAAGTAAGAGAGAAAGTTTCTAAGTGGGGTTGAGAGGGATAGATATCAAGGGGGTCCGAAGGGTACGACAGTGAGGTGAGCTCTGGAGTCTTGAATCTGTCTGGACCCCGCCCTAGGCATGCAGAATACATCCCAGGCTTGGCAACACTCAACACAGTTGCCGGGTCAAAATAGTCTACCCCGTGCGTGAGTCGAAACTAAGCCTAACGTTGCGAACAAATGCAGGTGGCACATCAGGCTCGTCCCAAGCTAGACTCTCCGCGCGAAGCAACGTCCCCCAGCCGGTCTCTCTCTCCCGCTCGTCTCCTCCCACTCTCACCAAACTTACATCTTATATATTATAATGAAGCTATCAACTATCGAGAATAAAATATACTAAGATGCGTTGGTTAAGAATAAGGGCAGCTACAAGCTGTGAAACAACATAAGAATATCCCAGACATTAGTTACATTGTCGTAGGATATATACTAAGGAAAAGCCGGCCGGCCGGCCGGCTGCTGCCAGCCGGTTTCTAAACGGCTGGGCAGCCAACGCGCGCGCATGCCCGCACGTGGCTACTATGCAGAAGCGTCACACTGGCTCGGGGGTAAACTTTGCCAAGGAGTCACTGGAGATGTTGGACAAGTTTTGCTAGTTTTTGCCGGTGGTGGGGCCGAGGCTGCGACCATCACCAGAATTAGATACAACTAGTGAATTTTTAGAACTGCTGCAATAAATAACCATGAGAAAACTCTCTCTCCCCTTGAAGGGAAAGGTGTACTCTTGTGGTAGAAGTGCAATGACTTATGCTGCAGAAACATGGTCAAAATGGATGATAACTGAATTGAACTTAAGACGAGAATGGCGAGATGGAAGTTTGGGGCCAAACTGCAAGATAGGACATCTAGTGAAAACTGGAAGAGACTGGTTAATATCAAGAGTATCAGCAAGGAGATGTGTACTGGCAGGCTTGAATGGTTTGTGCATGTGGAGAGCTGGATGAACAAAGTTGGGTTAAATGATGCAAGTTTGAATGTAGAGGGAGCTGCACCAAGGGGGATCAGGACAAATGTGAGATTAGATCATTAGACCTTACGGTTTGAGGATTTTTAACAAAAAAAAACTGACAAGTGATGCAGCTCAGAACAGGGCTGCTTACCTGGAGGGCCGCCACTAGGTCCGGAACCGCACTTCGTATGGAGCACTGTCTTTAAATGTATGTATATATGTATGTACTTAACCCAGTGAGAACTAACTTTAGGCAAGCATTTACTAGACTTTCATTTAGCTTTTCAAATCTGATTCAAAGAGTTATTGACCTTACAAATATGCTTTCCTACAAAAATAGTCTAGTGGTAAATATAATAAAATAGTTACTCTGGTGTACTTTAGGTTTAAGTTTAAACTGCATAATAAATCTTAGGCTTGTGCAGCATTCTTTAACGGTCTTCGTGGTGCAATGCATAAGTGTGTTTATTTTCGGTGTGAGCGTCCTGAGTTTGAATCCTCCGACTGCCACACGAGTGTTAATTTCATTAATCGAGTTTAAGAGTAGGCTAAAGTTGGTTAGTTGAGAGAACCTAATTAATTCTGGTTCAGTAGTAGTTTATCAAGAGGCCTTCCCTAGGGTTAAGCGTCACATTAATTACCATTTCCATTCACATATGCATAGCCTCCGATAGTGAAGTTTGAATGATTGTACATGCTAAGATTGGTATGCAGGATTCTAAACTGCTTAATAAATCTTAGGCTTGTACAGCATTCTTTAACGGTCTTCGTGGTGCAATAAGAGTTTATTTTCGGTGTGATCGTCCTGAGTTCGACTCCCCGGACTGCCACATGTGTTTGTTAATTTCATTAATGGAGTTTAGGAGTAAAGTTGGTTAGTGGAGAGAACATAATTACATACAAATATAAGTAAATATCAAAGTTCTCAAATTGTGTAGACTTTGTTCAGATCATAATTATGTGACGGTACAACACACTTTGACCGATTTACCATAAACAATCTTGGAGGTATAACAAAAACTTCCAGAAAGTGGTGGATGTTTGAAAAGATAATTCTAGCTGTAAAGAGCTTACATAGAGACAAGGCCAAGATCTCAGCTATGGGTATGTAGAGTTAAATGAACAGGGTAAAAGACTGACAGGAACATGCAAGTAAAATAAGCAAATACCAGACTTAATACAGGCCAAGCTGCTGGAGTAGATAATATCCCAGGTGATATGCGAAAGAGATTAAACTCTACATACTGCATAAGTTATCTATATTAGAATTGGGAAATTATATATCAAGAGGACTGGAGGTAAAACAGTTTGTGCCCCTGTACAAAGGGAAGGGTAGTACAGAGGAATGTAAGCCCAGTAACAGAGGAATTAGTCTACTTAGCATAGCTGAAGGGTAGTAAAGAGGAATGTAAGCCCAGTAACAGAGGAATTAGTCTACTTAGCATAGCTGAAGGGTAGTAAAGAGGAATGTAAGCCCAGTAACAGAGGAATTAGTCTACTTAGCATAGCTGAAGGGTAGTAAAGAGGAATGTAAGCCCAGTAACAGAGGAATTAGTCTACTTAGCATAGCTGAAGGGATGTATGAAAAAGTTGTAAAGGACTGACTACAGAAAATAAATGATAAAATAGAGGAAGAGCAGAGAGGCTTTTAGATATCGCAAGGGCTGCATTGGCCAGATAACTTCAATGTGGTATTTGGTAGAAAAGTATTTAGCCAATAATTGATAACTGCAGTATTCATGGAATTTTAAAAGGTCTACGATAAAATGGATTGGGAGAGTATGCGAGGTTTTGACAGTATAAAGTGTGAGGGAAATTACTAATGGCAGCAAAACATTGCAGGAACGCATTGGCAAATGTGAAGGTAGGCGAGAAGCTAAGCAAAAGTTTTCAAGTAAAAGCAGGAGTAAGACTGATGGGCTAAGTTTCCTGGGCTGTCTATTATACAGGGTGTTCCAGTAATGCTTTTCATAAATTATATGGTAGACTCATCAGACAAAAATAAGAATACATAACTCTATGAACATGAGGTTGAGTATTTATAATAACAGTTATTACACGATTTAAGTTAACGATAGATACAATGCCATTCAGTCCAAGGGGTAATGTTGCTATTTTAGTGGATTATATCCATTTGGCCTTCGCTATCGCTTGCTAGCCTCAAGATAGTGAGCAGTAGCGATGTGACTTTCCGGTAGAAAAATATGTCCGGCTTTGCCGGTAGAAAAATCAAATCCGGCGAAGCCGGACATATTTTCTACCGAAAAGTCAGATCGCTACTGCTCACTATCTTGAGGCTAGCAAGCGATAGCGAAGGCCAAATGGATATAATTCACTAAAATGGCAACATTACCCTTTGGACTGAATGGCATTTTATCTATCGTTAACTTAAATCTTGTAATAACTCTGGTTATTATAAATACTCAACCTCATGTTCATAGAGTTATGTATTCTTATTTTTGTCTGATGAGTCCACCATATAATTTATGAAAAGCATTACTGGAACACCCTGTATACATGGATGGGAGTGATCAAGGAATATAGGGAACGATCAGTGGGCACAGGAGCTAGGCTGGAATCTGAGGGAAGAGATTGGAAGATTTTAAAATTCTTATATGCGGACAATGCTTTCTTGGTGGAAAATGTGAAGAACTGCAGAGTAGTCACTAACTTAGACAGGGTGTGTGAGAAGCTAAACGATAAAATAGGAAAATGCAAGGTAACCGTGAGTCTACAAAAAACAGGAACAATAATTTTAATAAATCTATATCTATATCTATTGCCCGACGCCGTGATCCCCGAAGGGGTGGCCACGAACGAACCGCCCCCATGCACCTGTCCCCAGTCAGTCGACATCCCTCCCCCAACCAGCACTGCCTTCGTTCATATACTTCCTCACTCCATCCTTCCACCTCTTTTGATCCAACTCTCCCTCGGTCCCTGCACCTCACTCTCGTACACCCTCCTAGTCATTCTCTTTCCATACGTTCCATATGGCCGAACCATCTCAAGTTGTTCCTTTTCACACTCTCCAGCATATCCACCTCCACACCACACCTTACTTCATTATCCTGTCTATCCCTCCATGTAACTCCGCACGCACGCACTTCTTAAGCAATTAATTTCCACTGCTCTCACTCTTGGTCAGAGTCTCTCAACCAACGTCCATGCTTCGCTTCCGTAAGTCGGTGTCGGGATTACCACACTGTCATGCAAGGACTTCTTCACTTCCATACTGACCACCCTATTTCTTGTTACTGCTTTCAGCGTTCCTACAACCCTCTTCCCCTGTTGTACCCTCTCCAGCACTTCTTCGTCCATAGTCCCATCTTAACTCAACACACTGCCCAGATACTTTAAAAGAGCTGACCATCTCCATAGCCTGACCGTTCAGCTTCACCCCTTTCGAAGACCATAGCCTTGCTCTTCCCCGCATTTACCTTCAAATTCCGTTTTTCGCACACTGTTCCAAACTCATTTACCAGACCCTGCAACTCTCATTCATTATCATTCATCAGAACTGTATCATCCGCAAACAGCAGTATAGGTAGCTTCCACTTAATTTCCTCCCTTTTCAGCGATACACCAACATCCACTGCTCTTTATAGTATTTCTTTCAGGACTCTATCCATATATAAAGTAAACAACCACAGGGACATCACACACCCCTGTTTCAAACCAACATTCAGGTCAAAGAACTCCCTCTGCTCATCTCCACACATACTGCCGCCTCTGCACCCTCATACATGCTCTTCACTGCTTTCAGCAACTTGCCATCTACTCTGTATATTCTAAGTACTTTCCACAAACCTTCTCTATCCACTATCATAAGCCTTCCCCAAGTCCATAAAGGCAACATACAACTTTTGTGGTTTCTCCACAACACAATTCAGGGTAAAAATCTGATTTACACATCCTCTTCCCTTCCTAAAACCTCCCTGCTCGTCACCTATCCATTTCTCCGTTCTCACAGTCCCTCTCTCAATCACTACCCTACTGTATACCTTCCCTACTATGCTTATAAGAAATCTTCCTCGGTGGTTACCACACACTCCTCTTTCCCCTTATATAGGGAGACTATTATGCCAGTCTTCCAGTCATCGGGTGCGCTCCCCTTCTCCCATGCTAGTTTGCACAATTTCCATACCCATTCGATCACTATCTCACCACCATACCTCAACTCTTCCCCACACTCCATCTGTTCCTGGTGCTTTCCCCAACTTCACTCTTTTCATGGCTTTCCACACTTCTGACTTCTTGATCCCCACCTCCTCCACTACTTTTCTTCTCCCTCCCATACCATATCCAGCTAGATTTGCTGGCTCTTCATTCCTTACATTTAGCAACTCCTTGAAGTACTCTCTACATCTTTCGACTCTCTTGCTTCTCGGCTAGCATTCTCCCATTCTTATCTTTCACACCCTTGCTACCTTCCCTAACTTTCTTTACTTCTTTCCAGAACAGTTTCTTACTCTCCCTCCATTTTACACTCATTTTAATAAATGAGAAATTATGAATTGGAGGTTGAAAGTGTCGAAAGTATTTGAGAGCTGTATTGTGTACATATGGTAAAATGTTAAGTGATTAAAGAGAAACATGCAAGTAAGAAAAGTGACTTTAAGAGAACTTTTTGGAACATTGAGCAATAGGTTATAGAGCAATCGTGTGCTACTTCCAACATTCATGGAAGTGGGACACTGACAGGAAATTATGAAGACTTTTCTAAACTGGGGCTGCGGAAAGTTTCAGAATGGCAGCCGGTGTGAATAGCCTCCATTGATTGATTGGGAGGTGCAAGAGTCTTATGGAATGGAAGAACAAGTTGTGAGCATTGAATGTAGAGTAGTTTAGTAAATATAGTACTTTGAGACAGTTTGGACAAGGACAATGGTAAGATACATCATACATGGCAGTAGGGGAAGTGGTATTGCTTTTAGTGGAAGAACACCTATGGTTTGAAAAGATTGGAAACAAATACATTTCAGTTACCCAGTACAAAGCAAGCTGTCTAGAAAATTATGCATGTCCTGCTTAGCATTAATTAGTTGAAAGAGTTGTTAAAATACTGAACAAATACTAAATACCCATGATGCCCGCGTAGTACTTTATCAGTCCAATTTGTGGAAGTTTAACCATTTCATTAAGAGGACCATTCTGGCTATCACTTCACTAATTCTAACCTCGCTTGAAGAATTAGAATAAACTGTTTTATCAACATAGTTTGTAACCATATGTATTTAATAGGTTAACTGATTAGAAATACTGACCTTTTAGCGTTGTGATGTTGACAACTGCACGGCCCCTCAACCCACATACAAGGCCAACACAACCAGAACGTCAACACCAGAAGGTGACTGGTGGTGGTATTGGCGGTGGGTGGAGATGGTGTTGGCGATGGTTGGTGGTGGTGGTGGTATGGGCGATGGGTGGTGTTATTGTATATGGATGGTGGCGGTAGTTGCAGTGGTGGTGGCATTTGCGATGAATCGGGGTATTGGCGGTGGTGGCGAAAGAAAGTAATCACCAGGCAGACCTGTAATGATAAAAGATCCTAGATTTAATTTATTAAGTTGGCCGAAATTTTAGTCTTAAGGCAGCTGATGAAGAATAATACAAAATACAATACAACAAGAAGATAGACTAAGTGAATCAGAGCACGGTGGTGGTGGTTCTCGGTAATATAGGCGAGAAATCAGGACTTCTAACTTCGAACTCAAAAAGGGCTAGAGCAAATTTGCTATAAATTTCACATTATTCCTTGACCGACTCTTCCCAAATGGTAGAAATATTAGCTCAATAACTTTAGTCATTTATGAGTTACAGAGGTTAAAGTTCATAATTTATTGGCTACTTAGAGCGAATATACTACAGTAGTAGTGGTGGTAGTCTTAAGGTGTCTGGCTCCAGGTCCCCCCCACAGTAACCCTTTCAGCATGAAGACTGATTTGATATTCTTCCTATGGCTATCATTATAATTGGATTTAGCTTATATGCGATTTCTAAGACTTAAATGGGTTAATAATCTGAATAGGTACATTGTAAACTGCATACAATAGCCATAAGGTAAAAAAGGAATCATCCTGGTGAAGGGGTTAAGGTGAGTACTACTGCCTTCCGGCGAGGGTATCATGGCTGCCGAACCACTCATTGTCGCCTGGTACCAAGTCGGTAATACAACACTCTTAATGCATAGTAGAATATGATATAATACGAAGATTACATAACATTAAATACGACGAATACATAATATAATACAAAGAATACATGGAATATAATACGAACACATTGAATAAAATACGATTAATACATGAAATATAATACGAAGAATACATGAAATATAATATTACATAGAATAAAATACATAGAATAAAATACATATAATATAATACATGGCATAATACATAAATAGAATACATAACATTGATATTTAATGTATTAGAGGGAATCAACGTAAGTTATTATTCAAAACCAACAATAATCTAAAGTATTATTCTAGACCAACAGATCAATGGAAGAAGGTACTAGTTTTGAATCCTTTTTAGTTTTAAGATAAACTGCTAGTTAATATCAACAGATTCCCAATAACACAGAAGACAATTATTGGCAGCACATGTTAAGTTTACCAGATTAATTTTCCCAATCCCATTGACAATATTAAAACTTGCAAGATTAAAAAATCTGGTAAACCCGGTCAATCAAATAAATCTAATTTGTTGACCTTGCCTACTGTCATTGTTCAGTCCCTACCGTCCTATATAACCGCGAAGTCCCTACTGTCAGAAGGTCTGCAAGTCACTACAATATTAAAGGAAGATTAATTTCAAGTGATATTTAAGTTAAGAGATTAAAGATTCTTATAAGATATCAGACTCCTTATTCAACCAACCTTTCAAAAAAAAAAAAAAAAAAAAAACCAGATATATCACTTGAAATATAATTCACAAACACTCACGGATGGTCGCACTGCAGGTCAGGTCAAAGTTCTCCGGTGACGTCACGAAGACTCCCAAACCTGGAAATTAAGATGTTTATTACCCGATGCACATGAACAACTTTCGTGAATATGTGTGATAAAAATAAACTTCGAAAATATATTTCATATACACACCATGTGAGGAGCACTTCAATAAGAGTTTTGCATATAGTTTCATCACGCCTTTATGCGACAAGCTTGCAATAAAGTTCTCCTTACATTGAGTTTACATTAAAGAGTAAATTCCCCCCCCCCCCCCACGGGGCCCCACCCCTTGATAAGCGAGCGCAAATAAACTCGCGACTTCATTTAATACTTCATTTTAAACTTAGGCTTTAATAATTAATAATTACACCAATGTATAAACGCTTGCAGTGAATTGTTTTAACTTGCGAGAATTTAACTGTTCCCATCTTAATTTTTCCACTTCAAAGTTTTCATAGCCAAATGTGGCATAACTTGTGAAAACTTGTCAATAACAGGATGCAGATAAAGTAACTCCTTTTTCCATTAGAAATCGAAAAATGAGCTGCTGAGAGAGTGAAATGTCCGTAAAGTTAAATGATTAGGTTCCCTCCACCAACCGACTTTACTCTTAAACTCAATTAATGAAATCAACAAATACATGTGGCAGTCCAGGGATTCGAACCTAGGATGCTCACACCGAAATTCAGTGCATTTATCCATTGCGCTACGAAGACAGTAAATAAGAGTATAGTAAGTAACCTTTCGTGCGAGTGCAGACTGTGGTGAATTCCTTCACAGGAATCTCACAAAGTGTAACTCAAACATCAAAATTCAAGCTTTCAAATCATTAGTTCGGCCACACTTAGAATACTGAGACACCGTCTGGGATCCACACACTCACAATAATATCAATAAATTAGAGGCCATACAAAACAAAGCTGCAAGATGGATCAGACGTGATTACAGACATACTACATCAGTCACATTGCTCAAACAAGACATTATACTAGACCCCCTTGTAACAAGACAAATGTTATACAAAATCAAACAATCTAGCAGACATGGATAAAAATACACATTTACACCCTACAAACATACGATTTACGAGACGACGCAGCCACAACTTAAATTACCACACATATCAGGCAAGCACGGACATATTCAGACATTCATTTTTTCCCCGCAGCATCCAAGAGTGGAATCACCTCCCATCTTACATAGTTAATAGCTCCACTCTTCATTCCTTTAGAAATAGGATCACTACTCATTATCTCCCTAATCCTTGACCCTATCCTATCCCTTTTATAATTTCCCTGCACAACCCCCGCATATCATGCTGCCCGAGAGCAGCCCTCTGCGAGTCCCCATAACAAGAACAAGAACCCTGCAGGACCCAACCCTCAAACCACAGCGAATGTAACAGTTGAATACAATGTAAAATTTAAAAAACAATTAAAGTTTAAAAATATAATTTTTTAATAAAATGTTAGGTTTAATAAAATAAGAGTTTAGCAAATAACTTTAGTGCAAGCCCCGAGTGTGGTGAACCTTCAAGGACCTCACCTTCAAAACAACTGAATGTAAAATTTGAAAACATTCAAAAGTGTAATAAAATGTAAAAGTTAAAAACAATAAAGTATAGCAAGTAACCTTTAGCGTGAGCGCAGAATGTGGTGAACGATGAAAACCAATGATTCGGCCGATACCACTCCAACAGCTTCCTCTTGCCAACACCCTCGATACTTTCACCTGACCACGGGAACGTCCAGACTGCTTCACCCTCACACACTTCACTCTACAAAAAATGATAAACATTAGAATAAAATAATTAACCCCTTTTGTACCAGCAACGTATTCTTAACTTAATTCTGGCTAGTATTAGGTTTATCCAATTAAAAAGGGGCCTCGGCAAACAGTCTTTGAACTAATTTGCTTAATCTTGTTTAGTTCCACAAGAGTGTACTGCACACAATCTTCTAAACATAGCGAGAATTAAATTTTAAAGACGTCGCCGGTACATAGAAGGTTAATGTGCTAATTTGAACAACATATCAAACAGTTTGTTGTAAATTAACACATAAAATACTTTTGCATAATCATAGTTACAATTAAGAGATTAATTTTTCTTGATCCCTTCTCACTATTGTTCAGCCCCATTGATTCGAAATTTTAAAGTTTGCTCTATTAGTTTCGCGATTGTAGTACCTTTTGCCATTTAAGTTATTTTTTTCCTGACCAGCAGTACGAATAGCGAGCCTGCAATTTAAGAGGGGTGGGGGGGGACTGTACCGCTTAAAGTTTATGCCTAGGGAGAGGGGAGGGGGTAAAATAAGTGCACTGAAGAATAGTAAAGTTGTGTAGCTTTCAAAGAACCGAACATCTATAATTATAATTTAAGATAACAAATAAAACTTTCAATACATCGTTAATTATGATTTCACAGTAACTCTTCTCATTCGTGGTCTGAGTCTCTCCACCAACTTCCAGGCTTCGCTTCCGTAAGTCAATGTCGGGATTATCGCACTGTCATACAAGTACTTCACTTCCATGCTGTCCACCCTATTTCTTGTTACCGTTTTCAGCATTCCTACAACACTTTCCCTGTTGCACCCTCTCCCGCACTTTATCCATACTCCCAGATACTAAAATGAGTTGACAATCTCCATAGCCTGACCGTTCAACTTCACCTCTTTCGAAGACTATAACCTTTCTCTTCCCCGCATTCACCTTCATATTCAGTTTTTTGCACACTATTCCAAACATTTACCAGACCCTGCAACTCTCATTTATTATCGCTCATCAAAACTATCAGCAAACAGCAGTACAGGTAGCTTCCACTCTTTTCCCTCCCAATCACCGATAAACCAACATCCACTGCTCTTCCTTTTATATCTGTCATGACTCCATGCATATATACATTAAACAACCACAGTGACATCACACATCCCTGTCTCAACCCAACATTCAGATAAAAGAACTCTCTGCTCATTCTCCACACTTACTACAGCCTTTGCACCCTCATACATGCTCTTCACTGCTTTCAGAAACTTACCATCTACTGTGTATTCTAAGTACTTTCCACATACCTTCTCTATCCACTGCCATAGGCCTTCTCAAAAGACCATAAAGGCAACATACAGCTTTTGTTGCTTCTCCAGATATTTCTCCACAACACATTTGAGTAAAAATCTGATCTACACATACTCTTTCCATCCTAAACCCACCCTGCTTGTCACCTATCTATTTATCCGTTCTCGCTCTCACTCAATCACTACCCTACTGTACACCTTCCCTACTACACTTAGACATTCCTCAGTGGTTACCACACTCCTATTTCCACTTTACCCCTGTATAGGGAGACTATTATGCCTGTCTTCCAGTCATCAGGTGCACTCCCCTTCTCCCATGCTAGCTTGCACATTTTCCATACCCATTTAATCACTATCTTACCACCATACCTCAGCATTTCCCCACACACTTCATCTGGTGCTTTCCCAAACTTCTCTTTTCATTGCCTCACACTTCTGACCTGATCCCCACCCACTTCCCTACTTTTCTTCTCTCCCATACCCCATCCAACTATGTTTGCTGGCACTTCATTTCTCACATTCAGCAATTCTTAAATATTAATATAAAACTTATAAAATTAAAAAGCACCTTCCTATAGACTCGGGCTTTCCACCTTCCTATAGACTCGGGCTTTCCACCTTCCTATAGACTCGGGCTTTCCACCTTCCTATAGACTCGGGCTTTCCACCTTCCTATAGACTCGGGCTTTCCACCTTCCTATAGACTCGGGCTTTCCACCTTCCTATAGGCTCGGGCTTTCCACCTTCCTATAGACTAAAAGAAATGTGCCAATTGAGAAAGTTGCTAATATATGAAGGAAATCTGCATGGAAATAGCAGCCTAAGTATACACTGTAGATGTGGCTTACTGCAAGTCTTTGATAAAGTTCCACATGAAAGATGGCTGATCAAAACTATTCATAACATCAACTAAGACTAGGTTGGATTAATAAAAGAGTTCCTATGAAACAACATACAGAAGGTGATGGTTAACGGACTTACAATCATTGAAGGAAATTGCTACTGGGGCACCCCAAGGGGTCACTTCGGGGACTCTGATTATTAAATATATTTATGAAAGATTTGCCAGAGTCTTTAAAGAATAGTAACCTATTACTATATGCAGACTACCTATATCTATTGTTGGACGCCATGATCCCCGAAGGGGTGGCCACGAACGAATCTCCCTAGTCTCCAGTCAGTTGGTGCCCCTCCCATCCAGCACTGCTTTCCCGCAAATACTTCGAACTCTATACTTCGAACTCTATCCTTCCACCTCTGTTTACCTCTCCCTCTTTGTACTTTCACTTCTCTTAGTAATTCTCTTACTTCCCATACATTCGACATGGCCAAACCATCTAAGTGTTCCTCTCCCTCTTTGTACTTTCACTTCTTAGTAATTCTCTTACTTCCCATACATTCGACATGGCCAAACCATCTAAGTGTTCCTTTCCACACTCTCAGATCTACATCCACATCACACTGCTATCTTAATTCCTCATTAGTCTGTCTATCCCTCCATTTGACTCCGCACGCACATCTCTAGGAACTAATTTCCACCGCTCTCACTCTTGGTTTGAGTTTCTCCAACGTTCATGCTACACTCCCATAAGTCAGTCAGGATTACCATATTATCATGCAAAGACATCTTTACTTCCTTTCTGACCACCCTATTTCTTGCTACTGTTCTCAGCGTTTCTACAACACTCTTCTATTACACCCTCTCCCGCACTTCATCCATACTCTCATCTTTACACAACACACTGCCCAAATACTTAAATGAGCCGACATTCTCCATAGCCTGATCATTCAACCTCTCCTCACACTATGATTGCACCCCTTTCAAAGACCAAAACCTTTCTTTTCCTCACATTAACCTTCATATTCAGTTTTTCACACACTGTTCCAAACTCTGCTACTACCATTCACTATCATCAGAACTGTATCGTCAGTAAACTGTAGTACAGGCTACTTCCACTCATTTCCTTTCCTTAAAAGCGGTAAACCAACATCCACTGCTCTCCTAGATATAGATTTCAGGACTATATTTAACAACCATGGAGACATTACACAACTTTGCTTTAACATTCAAAGAAATCTCTGCTCATTCTACACACATAAGGACTCATTTGCACCCTCATACATGCTTGTCACAGCAACTCTGAATCTGCTCTGTATATTCTCAGTACTTTCCGCAGACCTTTTCTATCAACTGTCAGTGTCCTTCCAATTCCATAATGTCAACAAATTTCAAGGCAAACATCTGGTCTACACACACTTCCCTTCCTAAACCCGCCCTGTTCGTCACCTACTCATTGCTCCATACTCCCTCGAGTACCATACTGTACAGCTCTACTACGCTTAGAAGTCTGATCCTCCAGTGATTATCACATGCTCCTCTTTCCCCTAATGCAGATAATATATATATATATATATATACTGTAGTGTATATAGTGTATAGTGTATATAGGCTATATATAAGATTAGTAAATTTTGAAGATAATAATAAATACTAGATAGGATCTTAAAGTGTAGTTTGAAGCATGAACTAGTTTTTCATTCCGAGAAGGTGAATTAGGATGAATATAGGTAAATACCTAACTATTACAAATATGAAATGCATAGAATTATTAGCTATGAAAATTGTGAGCAGTATCTACGAGTGGTATGACTACAGATACTTTTAACATTTAATATATAAAATTGAACGGAAAATTGAAAAGTTTTGAAGAAAAATAAAAAAAAAATATTACCGAAACTACCACTAATCCCAGTTTATATTTGTCTTTGTTTTTAGTTAATTATAGTCATTATGTAGTATAAATTAGCTACGATCTCAAACACTGATGCAAGTAATTTTCAGAGTAAAAACAAAATTAGTTTGCCTTGGGATACACAATGGGTCGAGGGCCCTCTACAATCCCCCCCCCCCCCCTCCTATTGTGTTTTAAATTCAAAATACTTATTTACATATTCCTTACACGGGAATGAACAATATACTAAATGTTTAACTTCACCTAATAGTTTATTAACAGTGAACCAAGAATCTGAAATGTATATAAATAATGAGCAGGAGTTAAAGGTCTAAGCCTCTAAGCCTCTAAGCCTCTAAGGGACGCCTTCCGGAGATAATACATAGACACCGATTTGAATAACTAACAAGCTGCTTTAATTAAAAGACTGCCATCAAGAATATGGCTGCAAACTACTGTCTTCCGATAATTTAATGTTAAATGTGTATGCATGTTCAACTCTGGCACATACCACATTGCTGGGGGTGCCAGACTCGAGACAAACGAGTCCGAACAGAAAAACATTTAAAGATCCAATTCTTGGGTCCGGGACCACATTCCCTCGCCCGTATTCTATCCGACTCTTCTAGTAGGTGGACTTTACAAGGGGAGGTAGATTCCTATCCTCTTACACCCAGAAGGAAAATTAGGACAATAAAGGTGAAACTGCTATAGTTGGGTAGAGGATGCCAAACCTCACTCTGGATAGTTCCAGCTCTCACCCTTTCAAATTTAAATTTTGGAAATTAACTGTAAAGCTCAATAACAAAACCAATGAACGTAGCTATTTAACCAAAGAGTTTTACATCTTTATGTTCGAAAATTATTCAATTGCACTGACTGCAATATTGTCCCCACCCCCCCATGATTATTTGTTTAAACCAATTATGCATTGTATTTATGGCGCCACTATCGGTAAATTGATACGGTGTGACAGTCACGAGTTTTAGTATGCGTTTTTTGTGCGTTTTTGTTTGCATTATTTCTTTGATATACAGTGTTGTTTTACCTAAACAAGAAACCTAACCTAACCTAAAAGTAATACGTGGATAGAAACTAACCTAAAATGTACGCAATTACCAAAGCAGCACTGGATCGCCCAACTAACTGTAAGGTCCCCCGAGTAAGGTAAGAGGGAAAACAAAAATTATAAAGTAGAAATCCCGTAAAACAGGACTTGTCATTATGCAGACATGACCGTTTTACCCTAGCCTATATCTCCCTTATAATACATTTGCGACGGGAAGGACATATATAGGACTGAAGACTATTATATAACCTACCTATAGGCTACACAAAC
The DNA here is from genome assembly GCA_032716605.1 of Paralithodes platypus. Classification (NCBI taxonomy): domain Eukaryota; kingdom Metazoa; phylum Arthropoda; class Malacostraca; order Decapoda; family Lithodidae; genus Paralithodes; species Paralithodes platypus. The sequence goes on along the minus strand of CM064531.1, from coordinate 42,644,134 downwards.
ATGGATGGGGCTTGTAACTGTCAAACCGTAAAATCTTACCCCACTATCCAAATAACCCGTAAGTAAATGAGGAAGTATAAAAGTTTGGTGTGGCTTGTGGGAGGAGGAAGCCGAGTGTGAAAATCAATACAAGTAAAGTAATGGTGTGTAGTAGAGGTGCTCGTAGGGTGAATATAGAGGAGAGGCTAGATGGGGTAATACTGGAACAAGTAAAGGGGTTTTAATATGTAAGAGGAATGAAAAGCAGGAATGGAGACATGGAAATAAGAGGTAAAACAGTAGCCTATGTGACGGCAAGTTTTCGGAGCAATGGGAAACATGTGGAAAGAAAAAGATGTTGAAAGTTAAATATGCAATGTATCAAGGGATAGCTGTACCAATAATGATTTATGGGGCTGAGCCATGTGCTCTGAAGAAAACAGAAGAAAGCTGGATGTGATGGATATGAGCTGCATGAAGAGTGACAGACATTGAGGAATGAAAGAAATACGTAGAGTGGGGCAGCAGGAACATTTGTCAGCCAGAATGGACAGAAGGGCGTTTAGCTGGTATGGACATCTTGAGCGAATGGAAGATGAAAGGCTTACAAATAGAATATGCGAGCCAGATACAAGGAGAGGTGAGGGGTACGAAGACTTCCATTGATATTGAGAAACTGTAGGACAAGCTTTTAAAGAAAAGATTTATAGCTCAGGCAAGATAAGTGGTAATAAATAAGAATGAATGGAGAATGCTAGTGAATAGATAAGTAAATGCGGTCGTTTGGGAGAGTGGGTCAGTTTGACTAGATAATAGTCAGGCGCCGAGGCGGTAGAAATGAAGGGTACTATACGCCTGGATGCATGGTGGGCGGGCATAGTAGTGTGCTCCACCGAGTGTCTGCCTGCAGAAATTTGAGCCTCTCTAGGAGATCAGAGACCTGGGAATCTTGCTAGAGACTCCAAATGGGCCTGGATATTTCTCCTGGAAAACCTACTGTATATTATGTGATTGAGTTTTGTTTTAGTTTTGTTTTTAGTTTTTGTGGTGTTGTCCCTGTTCGGGCTTTGTCTAGAGTCTGCCACCCCCAATACGGAAAAAAAAACAAAAAAATACAAATGGGGCATGTGCCAGAGTATATAAATTAACCCATTTGTTTATAAATAAAGGTATACATCATGTCCCGAGCCCAAGAACACACTTAGTTTTATCACAGGCAAGGATACGAGCGTACGGGAATCTCTTACTATAAATATTTAATCCATCGTTGCTTCTAAAGAATTTGCATTTAATATTAATTAAAAGCTACAAATACGCCTATATTTGATAATACACGGGAAATCCAAAACAGCTTTAGCGAGTGCAGGTTATCAAAAGATATAATATCCGAAAGTAGAGTTTAGAATACAAATAACAAACTAGTATATAATCATCTAAAGTTTCTAAACAATAGGGTAGGTGTAAATTACAAGAGACAATTTACTAGAAAAGTAAAATGCATTAAAATTTACTTTGTTATTCCGGTTGGAGTGAAATAATTAATCCGAAATACAAGGTGAGTTCCGAACGAGAGGACTTTCAGAAGCCAAATAAACTAGTATAATATTATTTATAATATTAATAAAACAAAACCCTTGCATACGGAACGGGTTAAATGTACCAACTTACCAGTTCAAAGGAAGAAGCCAGATGTTTGAGAGAGTTTTCTAGACCTTCTCCCTCATGTTAAGCCCCATTACCTGGGAGATTTTAGGATATTCGCCCCCATTAGTTTGGCCATTTTAATATAAGTCATTTGCGTATTTATTTTTCTTAGCGAGCGATAGCAAGCCTGAAATTCAGGAGGAAACTGCCTTAGGCCGTGGCATTTTTCTGACGAAAAATGCAGAAATATATCTCGACGGGGTCCTAGGGGTATTCTTTTAAGCTTGATGCAGGTATTTGGAAAACACCCAATGGATATTAAAACAATAAAATAAATAAATAAATTACAAAGTCTCCCTTTAAAGCCACGAACAACCGCTCCACGCCGACACTCGATAGTAAATGACAGACTGGCTTGGGTAGCGGTGAGACGTTGGTTACTAAATGAACCGACGGGTCTCGGAAACTTTGATAATATGAACCCGCCATCTCGTTAAGTGCTTCGTTCGGTTCAATTCATCCTAAAGGCAAAATTCTGTTACATTGCCATAATGAATCCAAGACGAAGTATTTGAATATTGACCTGCGTCTCGGAAACTTTGAATTTATGAACCTGCCATTTCGTTAAGTGCTTCGTTCAGTTCAATTCATCCTATGGGCAACATTCTTTGCATCTAAAGTCGGTGTCACAGGAGCGCGATTTCCAGCAATTTTCTAGGGCAATTATGGTGTGGCAGCTTCGAAATTTAAGTTTTACCAGAATTCAGCCACCTAACATAATCTATCCATTGTCTACTTTCAGATACCAATGAAACAGACCCCCGAAATATTGTTAGTAATAATTGTTTCTTCGAATATGACCGGAAAAGCCCACGTGTGACACTGGCACGAGAAAGTATGATCTCCTCCACAAGTACTGCACACTCGGATGCCATAGTCTCTAGCTCACTCGTAGATACTCGTGGACTTCACCTATTTCTAATTATAGAAGTATATCTCTGGAAACGAATCTACAGTATATATATATATGTTAATACATCAATTACAAAACTGTATAATTATGCTATTTGTTGTGAAGCATGTTCTATCCCAAAATCAACCCAAATAGTTATAATTGCTTAAAGATTAACGTAGGGGGGTCCACAAATTCTTATGAGTGAGCTCGAAACTATGGTATCCGAGTGTACTATCAACTACAAAAGTGCGTTCCCCCAACCAGCCACTGAGTGAATCCGAAACACGTGAGGGTCGACAAACGAAACATTTGAAAGGCGTGTCATTTGCAGCCAATAAATGATTCGTTTTTTTACCCCCAGGTGATTCGAATTCACACAGTGGCAGGTTGGGGGAACGAACTTGTTGTCATTAATAGTACTGTACCTGCAATTAAAACTTCGTGATAAACATGACACAGTGAACTTTAATTAAAGGAAATCATTGACTCGGGACATGTGGTTTCATAATTATTATATCCGTATGCCAGAATCGTACACTTACTAATGCAGGCCAGAGTAAGCGCTAAGGCATATATCGTGGCCATAACCCCATGAGGATTATGACGCGTTTTAGCAGTTTATTTTGGCTATTAATAAACGATTTTATTCAGCTTAGTAAGGATCTGTGGTAATCAGAGTCGTAATAAAGTTGGCTATTACCCTGCATATTGATGTAGGTCCTTACTAAACTTCTTAAAATCGTCTACACTGCTAACAGGAATCATAATCCTCAGAGGGTTAAGTTTTTGAAGTTATCTTGACCTGAATCGAATCTTCTAATTAATTCTTGACCTGGTATTTTAATTTAGGAAGTTCGTTTTGCTGTTTTGAGGGTTCATATTTGAGCAGGATTTGTGTTGTAGGGTGTATAGTCACTCATAAAAACCCGTGAACCTTACCTATTTATAATTATGGAAGTATATCTCTAGACACGAATTTAAGAATAAAATTGTCTGTACATCACCTACAAACTATATAAACTATTCATCAAGGCGCAAGTTCCATACAAAATCTGTCCAGATAGTTATAATTGCAATAAGACAAACATAGAGAGTCCCTGAATTTGTATATGTGACTGTACAGTAGTGAGCATTAATAAGGCTACGCCCATTTGAGTCTTTGAACCCATATTTCTAAAGCATCTGCGATATAATTAAGTTCATTGTCTTGTTTGCGTTCTAAAGGGTGGGTAGGTATTAATGTTCTTAACTGTACGATCGCCTTCACAAGTATATGGTATAAACAAATAAGAGCAGGAGTGGCAATACAACCAATTGAACCAGTATCGAAGGAACACGAGACAATACAATACATTATTATAGCCCAGATGCTTCAGAGCTTGGCTTTAATGGTTCAAAGATTCAAACTGGTGTCACTTTGCTGAGAACTATACTGTACACTCCAGGACAAAAACTGTCACCGTAGGTCATCGAAACTTTACCGGACTTAAACAAATCTTCCTGTTAATTCTTCACCATTCGAGGATTCAGAAATAGCCATTAATGTGCCCTATAGTGTACAGTACTATTCTTCTTAAAATAATATTCAAAGTATCTTCCATGACTGAAAGAAAGCCTAAACGGTCTATATACGAGTTCGTTATTAAATTGTTTTCAAGAAACATTAGAAGAGGACTCGATGAAGGGTAGATGCTATTTTGCCCGTAGAGTCCAGAGCAAAAATGTAACCCCCACATTTGAATCATTATGGAACACAAACAAGACATAGAATGCTTTATTGTAGCCCAGATGATTCACAACTTGGATTTAAAGGTTCAAAGATTCGATTTAGAGTAACGTTAATTATGCTGAGAACTGTACAGCTACTGACAAATGTTCGTAAACTATTGCGAATTTATAATGCAAAAGTATCCATTTACTGTAGATTGATTTTCAATTCAAATCAGGTATATATTGATATACACATAATAATGTATTAATGTATAGCATATTAAATACTTCAGTGAGTTGCTAAATGAAAGGAATGAAGAGCCAGCAAACATAGCTGGATATGGTATGGGAGGGAGAAGAAGAGAAGTAGTGGAGGAGGAGGTGGGGATCAGGAGGTCAGAAGTGTGGGAAGCCATGAAAAGAGTGAAGTTGGGGAAAGCACCAGGAACAGATGGAGTGTGTGGGGAAATGTTGAGGTATGGTGGTGAGATAGTGATAGAATGGGTATGGAAAATGTGCAAACTAGCATGGGAGAAGGGGAGTGCACCCGATGACTGGAAGACTGGCATAATAGTCCCCCTATATAAGGGCAAAGGGGAAAGAGGAGTGTGTGGTAACCACCGAGGAATATGTCTTCTAAGCGTAGTAGGGAAGGTATACAGTAGGGTAGTGATTGAGAGAGTGAGAGTGAGAACGGAGAAATGGATAGGCGACGAGCAGGGAGGTTTTAGGAAGGGAAGAGGATGTGTAAATCAGATTTTTACCCTGAATTGTGTTGTGGAGAAGTATCTGGAGAAGAAACAAAAGGTGTATGTTGCCTTTATGGACTTAGAGAAGGCCTATGACAGAGTGGATAGAGAAGGTTTGTGGAAAGTACTTAGAATATACGGAGTAGAGGGCAAGTTGCTGAAAGCAGTGAAGAGCATGTATGAGGGTGCAAAGGCGGCAGTACGTGTGGAGAGTGAGCAGAGCGAGTTCTTTGACCTGAATGTTGGTTTGAAACAGGGGTGTGTGATGTCCCCGTGGTTGTTTACTGTATATATGGATGGAGTTATGAAAGAAATACTATCAAGAGCAGTGGATGTTGGTGTATCGCTGAAAAGGGAGGGAATTGAGTGGAAGCTACCTATACTGCTGTTTGCGGATGATACAGTTCTGATGAGTGATAATGAATGGGAGTTGCAGGGTCTGGTAAATGAGTTTGGAACAGTGTGCGAAAAACGGAATTTGAAGGTAAATACGGGGAAGAGCAAGGTTATGGTCTTCGAAAGGGGTGAAGTCACAGAGTGTGAGGTGAAGCTGAACGGTCAGGCTATGGAGATCGTCAACTCTTTTAAGTATCTGGGCAGTGTGTTGAGTAAAGATGGGACTATGGATGAAGAGGTGCGGGAGAGGGTACAACAGGGGAAGAGGGTTGTAGGAACGTTAAAAGCAGTAACAAGAAATAGGGTGGTCAGTATGGAAGTGAAGAAGTCCTTGCATGACAGTGTGGTAATCCCGACACTGACTTACGGAAGCGAAGCATGGACGTTGGTTGAGAGACTCAGACCAAGAGTGAGAGCAGTGGAAATGAATTACTTAAGGAGTGCGTGCGGAGTTACATGGAGGGATAGACAGACTAATGAGGAAGTAAGAAGGAGGTGTGGTGTGGAGGTAGATGTGCTGGAAAGTGTGAAAAGGAACAACTTGAGATGGTTCGGCCATATGGAACGTATGGAAAGCGAGAGAATGACTAAGAGGGTGTACGAGAGCGAGGTGGAGGGACAGAAGGGAGAGGTAGACCGAATATGAGGTGGAAGGATGGAGTGAGGAACTACATGAACGAAGGCGGTGCTGGTTGGGGGGAGGGGCGTCGACTGACTGGGGACAGAGGTGCATGGGGGCGGTTCGTTCGTGGCCACCCCTTCGGGGATCACGGCGTCAGGCAATAGATAGATAGATAGATATTAAATCTGATCATCGATCTGTATTTATGTATGTATTTACTCAGGCCCATTCCCATTTTTTTTTTTTTATGGGGGGGGGGGGGGATTCAAGACAGAGCCCGAATAGGGACATCACAACAAAAAACAATGAACACACAAACACAAAATACAAATTCATACACATCTAGGTCACCCAGGAGAAGACCCAGAGACCAGGGTCCTGCACTACCCGGGCCCCCGATCTAAATGGATATATTTGCATAAAGAAAACTGGCAGATCACACGACCATTTGTCAGTAACTGTAAGTTGGTCGAGGATTAGGAAAGAGGTATTGTGGAAAGTATTTGCGCATCAATTGTGTCAATGCCCTTTGATATTTTGCAACACTCAATTAACTGAACTCTCAATCTTCATTTCCTAAAGTGAGTGAAAACAAATTGTCCTTGTTGTTGTTCTCGTTAAGATAAGGAGACCAAATTAACACGTCATACTCAAGATGGGGCTTTACTATGCATTTCCATAACGGTACTGTTCTGATCTGTACAGGCAACATGTCTTATAACTCCCAGGGCTTTACATAACGGTACTGTTCTGATCTGTACAGGTACAATGTCTTATAACTCCCAGGGCTTTACATAACGGTACTGTTCTGATCTGTACAGGTACAATGTCTTATAACTCCCAGGGCTTTACATAACGGTACTGTTCTGATCTGTACAGGTAAAATGTCTTATAACTCCCAGGGCTTTACATAACGGTACTGTTCTGATCTGTACAGGTAAAATGTCTTATAACTCCCAGGGCTTTACATAACGGTACTGTTCTGATCTGTACAGGTAAAATGTCTTATAACTCCCAGGGCTTTACATAACGGTACTGTTCTGATCTGTACAGGTAAAATGTCTTCTAACTCCCAGGGCTTTGCATAACGGTACTGTTCTGATATGTACAGGTAACATGTCTTATAACTCCCAGGGCTTTACATAACGGTACTGTTCTGATCTGTACAGGTAAAATGTTTTATAACTCCCAGGGCTTTACATAACGGTACTGTTCTGATCTGTACAGGTAAAATGTCTTATAACTCCCAGGGCTTTACATAACGGTACTGTTCTGATCTGTACAGGTAACATGTCTTATAACTCCCAGGCCTTTACATAACGGTACTGTTCTGATCTGTACAGGTAAAATGTCTTATAACTCCCAAGGCTTTACATAACGGTACTGTTCTGATCTGTACAGGTAACATGTCTTATAACTCCCAGGGCTTTACATAACGGTACTGTTCTGATCTGTACAGGTAAAATGTCTTATAACTCCCAGGGCTTTACATAACGGTACTGTTCTGATCTGTACAGGTACAATGTCTTATAACTCCCAGGGCTTTACATAACGGTACTGTTCTGATCTGTACAGGTAAAATGTCTTATAACTCCCAGGGCTTTACATAACGGTACTGTTCTGATCTGTACAGGTAAAATGTCTTATAACTCCTAGGGCTTTACATAACGGTACTGTTCTGATCTGTACAGGTAACATGTCTTATAACTCCCAGGGCTTTACATAACGGTACTGTTCTGATCTGTACAGGTAACATGTCTTATAACTCCCAGGGCTTTACATAACGGTACTGTTCTGATCTGTACAGGTAACATGTCTTATAACTCCCAGGGCTTTACATAACGGTACTGTTCTGATCTGTACAGGTAAAATGTCTTATAACTCCCAGGGCTTTACATAACGGTACTGTTCTGATCTGTACAGGTACAATATCTTATAACTCCCAGGGCTTTACATAACGGTACTGTTCTGATCTGTACAGGTAAAATGTCTTATAACTCCCAGGGCTTTACATAACGGTACTGTTCTGATCTGTACAGGTAAAATGTCTTATAACTCCCAGGGATTTACATAACGGTACTGTTCTGATCTGTACAGGTAAAATGTCTTATAACTCCCAGGGCTTTACATAACGGTACTGTTCTGATCTGTACAGGTAACATGTCTTATAACTCCCAGGGCTTTACATAACGGTACTGTTCTGATCTGTACAGGTAACATGTCTTATAACTCCCAGGGCTTTACATAACGGTACTGTTCTGATCTGTACAGGTAAAATGTCTTATAACTCCCAGGGCTTTACATAACGGTACTGTTCTGATCTGTACAGGTAAAATGTCTTATAACTCCCAGGGCTTTTACTAATGCGGTAGTTATTTTCCATTGGCCTTTTATTTTGTATTCATATATATTGTTGTATTATCTATTTTGTATTCATATATATTGTTGTATTATCTATTTTGTATTCATTATATTGTTGTATTATCTATTTTGTATTCATATATATTGTATTATCTATTTTGTATTCATATATATTGTTGTATTATCTATTTTGTATTCATATATATTGTTGTATTATCTATTTTGTATTCATATATATATTGTTGTATTATCTATTTTGTATTCATATATATTGTATTATCTATTTTGTATTCATTATAATGTTGTATTATCTATTTTGTATTCATATATATTGTTGTATTATCTATTTTGTATTCATATACAGTATATTGTTGTATTATCTATTTTGTATTCATATATATTGTTGTATTATCTATTTTTAGGGCCTTACATTGTATGACATTAAATGGCATCTACCATTTTTCCGACCACTCGGCTATTTCATTTATAGCCCAATTGAAGCTTCTTTCTGCCTCCTTCGGTTAATACTGAGAGAAGTTCACTGCTGGATCAATACCAAACCCTTGATGGCACCCTTGTCGGCTGCCAGGTACTGTACAATGGCGCTAATTAATAATGTCTGGTACCGAGGGGACCACTCGGGAAAAGGATGTTGTTTGACCAGAAGCATATGCCACCGGGAAATGTACTATACTGGTTGGCAATAACACTGAATATTACTTACTGTACCCGGCTATATTTCAGTTGATGGTAAATTGAATCCCTTAGCAACGTTTTTTTGTTATTCAATAGAAACGTATGAAACTACTATGTATCTGCATCATAATAATGCCAAATTTTCCGAATTTAGAATATTATTAGTTTCAATATCTTTGTAAGAGCCTCGTTATCAAGATGGCGATATGGCAATTTATCGTCAGCTGGATATATATAGACTATAGTATATGTTGGGAGAGTTAAGCCGATATATATATAGACTATAGTATATGTTGGGAGAGTTAAGCCGATATATATAGACTATAGTATATGTTGGGAGAGTTAAGCCGATATATATATAGACTATAGTATATGTTGGGAGAGTTAAGCCGATATAAATATAGACTATAGTATATGTTGGGAGAGTTAAGCCGATATATATATAGACTATAGTATATGTTGGGAGAGTTAAGCCGATATAAATATAGACTATAGTATATGTTGGGAGAGTTAAGCCGATATATATAGACTATAGTATATGTTGGGAGACTTAAGCCGATATATATAGACTATAGTATATGTTGGGAGAGTTAAGCCGATATATATATAGACTATAGTATATGTTGGGAGAGTTAAGCCGATATATATATAGACTATAGTATATGTTGGGAGAGTTAAGCCGATATATATAGACTATAGTATATGTTGGGAGAGTTAAGCCGATATATATATAGACTATAGTATATGTTGGGAGAGTTAAGCCGATATATATATAGACTATAGTATATGTTGGGAGAGTTAAGCCGATATATATATAGACTATAGTATATGTTGGGGAGAGTTAAGCCGATATCAATATAGACTATAGTATATGTTGGGAGAGTTAAGCCGATATATATATAGACTATAGTATATGTTGGGAGACTTAAGCCGATATATATAGACTATAGTATATGTTGGGAGAGTTAAGCCGATATATATATAGACTATAGTATATGTTGGGAGAGTTAAGCCGATATATATATAGACTATAGTATATGTTGGGAGAGTTAAGCCGATATATATAGACTATAGTATATGTTGGGAGAGTTAAGCCGATATATATAGACTATAGTATATGTTGGGAGAGTTAAGCCGATATATATAGACTATAGTATATGTTGGGAGAGTTAAGCCGATATTAATATAGACTATAGTATATGTTGGGAGAGTTAAGCCGATATATATATAGACTATAGTATATGTTGGGAGAGTTAAGCCGATATTAATATAGACTATACTATATGTTGGGAGAGTTAAGCCGATATATATAGACTATAGTATATGTTGGGAGAGTTAAGCCGATATATATATAGACTATAGAATATGTTGGGAGAGTTAAGCCGATATATATATAGACTATAGAATATGTTGGGAGAGTTAAGCCGATATCACATGAACGAAGTTCCCCTCAACTTTAATTTTTAACATTGGTGTGTCTGCTTATGAGGCAATCTCCTGTGATAAATTAGTTGTTATCAGGCGAAAGGATTATGCAGAAATTAGTTGTTATCAGGCGAAAGGATTATGCAGAAATTAGTTGTTATCAGGCGAAAGGATTATGCAGAAATACCACCTTAACTGTACAGAATTCGTGAATTCTTCACTGACGAGCAGTTGGCCATTATATATCTGTAACAGTTATATGCGTTCTCAAATGGAATACTGTTCACCCTTGCGGATTGGATGTGGAGTGGTTGCATTGAGGCAGTTTGATAACATTCTAAATTATAGCTATTATATTAATCAATAACCCTGCAATCATGCATGATCTTCCTCCATTATCATACAAAGAGGTGTTGCATCCCTTGCATTATCCTACAAATATGTTTACAGGAAATGCTCTGAGGAACTTGCTTCAATAATGTCACCTGTCCACATCTTTTCTCTCAATACTGGGGCAGCTGGAATTTCCCATACATTCACCATACTCTCTCCACCACAATGTAGAACTCTGCTCATCAACACTTATTTATCCCCAGAACTACTATTCTCTGGAATTCAATTCCTTGGAGTTGATTTCCACAAATTTACAATCTACAATAGTTTAAATCCATTTGTAACAAACACTGTATGAATGGAGAATGTCCTTAGACACTTGGAACATCTTTGTTTTTTTTGTTTCTTCCTTAATAATTTTTTTGTTTCATAAAATATGTAAGTAAATAAATACCGGTATACAAAATAACACAATAATCCCACGTCGTCCTGTATAGAGATTATCTACAAACTTTAAACATTTCGGGTACTGATGGTCGTACGTGAGTTGTGTACAATAACTGAATGTACCGAACAACAACAACAACGATGTGGTAAGAGAGAGAGAGAGAGAGAGAGAGAGAGAGGCCATCTCTCTCTTGGGACGTTATGTTGGTGCCATCATTATCAACAAACGGGCTGATATAGTCTGTGTTTCATCATATATAAATAGACAAAAATATATATGTGTAGCGGCTGTAGCCTGTTATTATTCCTGTACCAGTATTGCCGAATGTGAAATATTCATACATACATGTATGTATAATATGTTATATGTGTATGGATATACTATATATATACTATATATATATATATATATATATATATATATATATATATATAGTATATTACTCTTTGGTCTCCTTTGTGGCTGTACCTGGCTGGGACAACAACACATTACCGTGATCTTACTATCATTCCCCCGGGTTGAGATAACAGTACAGCTTTCTCGTTACGATGATGAACAACTCCCACATAACTCCCTAATGACTTAAGGCTTGGGGATTGGAAGTCGTTCTCGGTTTCTTGTATGTTGCTGCGTGTGTGTGTGTGTGAGTTTGGGTTCGTACATACACATACATACATACATACATACATACATACATACATTATATACATTTTTAATTGTTGAGTGCTCCACACAAAGTGTGGTTCCGTTCTCATGTTCTAATAGTGGCGTTCCAGGCAGCCCTGTTGGGCTGTCTCATTTGGCAGATTTGACAATTGAAGATCAGACCATAAGGTCTGATTCCACGTCTTTCTTAGTGCAGCTCCCTCCACGTTAACGGACTTGCATCTTGTCACCAACTTAGTTCGTCCATCCTCTTCACATGTCCAAACCATCCAAGCCCGCTAGTACGAATCTCATCACTGATACTCTTGATACAAAACCTTCTCCTCAGCTCATTATATATCCTATCTTGCAGTTTGGCACCATACATTCGTCTCATTATTCTAATCTGTTTGCATTCCATTCTGTTGATATTATCCGCTTTGAAAAGCCACATTTCTGAAGGATATGTCATTGCGCTTCTAACGCATGAAGAGTATACCGTTCCTTACAATGGGAGAGGGAGTCTTCTCATGGTAAGTAGTAGCAACATTTCTCTGAACTTTTCCCAGACGCATCTTAGTCTGCCTATAATTGTGGCTTTAGCACCACCACCAACAGAGGTGGTATCTCTCAAGTAGCAAAACTTCTCCACCATCTCCAGTGCCTCATTGCCAAAGTTAACATTCTTGAGCCGGTCATTGAACACAAGCTCACCTTTGCATACTATGCATACAAATTTCCCAACTTCGGACTTCTTCCTCGGCAGAGGCCCCTTTATTCTAGTGCAGCACTTCTTCACGTGATGGACCCAGCTGCGGCAGACGCTACACTGTTGTGAGTTAGCGTCCACCCCTTTTCTGCATACTGCCATGGGTATACACCATTTGTTTCCACCCTTCCAAGCCCTAACCTACAATGTAAACCCTTGGTCTCATTTATATTAACTCTTAATCCTTTACTTACCTTGCCCTGGTAAATATATTTTGCATCAAAAAATGTTCTGGCTGAAGGCTGGTTCCACCTAATTTGCAGGTTCGGTATCGCTCGCCAGGAAAAAAACTAGACACGTAATTGCATGAACGGTCTTAAAATTAACAATGCATGGGGTCAACGTCCTAAAATCTCAAAACTAATGGGGATATATATGAGGGAGAAGGGGATGCAAAACACGACATATAGCCTACTGTACATCCCCTTATTATTAACGATCATACCTGTCTATTTTAGTTTTAAGCTGGCAAGAAACTGACTTATCCCCGTCTTAATTACTCAGCTATAATTAAGTTTTTGTAGCCAAATATGGTGTACATTGATAAAACCTGTCCATAATAATATTATAGACAGGTACTATATAATATTATAGACAGGTACTATATAATATTATAGACAGGTACTATATAATATTATAGACAGGTACTATATAATATTATAGACTATAGACAGGTACTATATAATATTATAGACAGGTACTATATAATATTATAGACAGGTACTATATAATATTATAGACAGGTACTATATAATATTATAGACAGGTATTATATAATATTATAGACAGGTACTATATAATATTATAGACAGGTACTATATAATATTATAGACAGGTACTATATAATATTATAGACAGGTACTATATAATATTATAGACAGGTACTATATAATATTATAGACAGGTACTATATAATATTATAGACAGGTACTATATAATATTATAGACAGGTACTATATAATATTATAGACAGGTACTATATAATATTATAGACAGGTACTATATAATATTATAGACAGGTACTATATAATATTATAGACAGGTACTATATAATATTATAGACAGGTACTATATAATATTATAGACAGGTACTATATAATATTATAGACAGGTACTATATAATATTATAGACAGGTACTATATAATATTATAGACAGGTACTATATAATATTATAGACAGGTACTATATAATATTATAGACAGGTACTATATAATATTATAGACAGGTACTATATAATATTATAGACAGGTATTATATAATATTATAGACAGGTACTATATAATATTATAGACAGGTACTATATAATATTATAGACAGGTACTATATAATATTATAGACAGGTACTATATAATCTGTATATATTATGATGCGGAGACATAGCAGTTCCATATTGTTCCATTAACCCTTCCAGTACCGGTGACGTCTGTTTGATGGGGAGACATAGCAGTTCCATATTGTTGACATAGCAGTTCCATATTGTTCCATTAACCCTTCCAGTACCGGTGACGTCTGTTTGATGGGGAGACATAGCAGTTCCATATTGTTCCATTAACCCTTCCAGTACCGGTGACGTCTGTTTGATGCGGAGACATAGCAGTTCCATATTGTTCCATTAACCCTTCCAGTACCGGTGACGTCTGTTTGATGGGGAGATATAGCAGTTCCATATTGTTCCATTAACCCTTCCAGTACCGGTGACGTCTGTTTTATTAGAACTATATCTAGAGATTGTATGGGCGGGGAGATTTCCACTTGAGGGATTTTTTTCTTGACCCCTTTCATTCTCATCTTCAACCCCATTGCTTATGAGATTTTAAGACGTTCGCCCCATTACTTTGCCGATTTTAACAACTTTCACCCCATTTCTGTCGATTTAAAGACATTTCGTGCCATTTAGGTGTCAATTTTTTCCTGGTGAGCGATAGCGAACCTGTAATTTAAGAGGAACCGGCCTTCGGCCGGGACATTTATCTACCGAAAAATGTACAAATTTATCTTGAAAGGGGGTCAAGAGGGAGTAATTTTAAGCTTGATGGAGGTCTAGGGAACAAACTAAATACCTCCCCTTAAGAACGATCTGTGCGAGCTAAAATGGAGAAAAGAAAGAGTTGAAGGTCATTCAATTGCTAGAGGACCTTCCCAAACTTAATATAATCTCTTAGTAGTTGCCAGCATATAATGGAAAGGAAATCATCGGTATTGAAAGGGTTAAATATCGAGTAATCAACTGCTGGGGTATTACACGTTTTGACACCTTAAAACAAGAAAAGAAGAACAAAAACAGTAAGAAACAATATACGAATATAAGTAATGTCTGTTGATATATAATTAACATGCGTTGAAAAGCACCAAAGGCCTCCGTCGAACGTTGTTAATCATCCCTCGCAAAAACGAATAATCTAACTTGTTTTTTCCTTAAATATAGACAAATATTGACATTGTAATTAACAGAGTATATCTCTCCCTTGCAGTTTATTGCTTTAGCATATTAAAACATATTTCACCAGCATGTCCACACACACACACACACACACACACACACACACACACACGGTATATATCATGGACACATTGGGTCAATACACCAGTAGTGGGAATAATTTAAAACCAGTCACGTGTTGTTATTGTATTTGATTATTTATATTTTCTGGATGATTTTTATTGACATCAAAATATTTGTTAACCGTCAACCAATGTAAATGTATTGTTTTAATCATGGGGTGTACTGTATATATAACACGAAATTACATTAATTGCTCGAAATAATTATGCCTCGTTTGATAATGTTGGAAGATGAGTAAATATTTTAATATTACTTGACTTCCACCAGGCAATCTGCTTAATGGAAATAATTGAACTTTAGCTTATAATATCCATAAGAATAAAATAAATATTATATTGTAACTAATTATGTCGTACCAGTAATTTAGGGATTCATGATATACGCTATATTTATATATATATATATATATATATATATATATATATATATATATATATATATACCGGTATATATATATATATATATATATATATATATATGTGTGTGTGTGTGTGTGTGTGCTTGCGTGTGTGTGCACTGCGGAATATATGAGTTTCGTTCTGACTGGTTTCTGACATGATGGTGAAAAATCACGCTAATATATTTGACATGAAGGGAGGCATGTACACTGTTAATTACTATGTCCATAATATGTGTTTTTATAACACAAAATACAAACAAGGTCAGGTGCGAGGGTAATATAATCAGAGAGAGAGACAGAGAGAGAGAGAGAGAGCTCTTGTGCATGTACTGTACATTAGTCGTTACATAGAATATATATATATGTGTAAATATAATTGCGGTATTTTAACGACTATTATTATTATTACTAAAACTCATCTCGTTATAACAATGACAATACTGATTTATGATGACAGAAGCAGGACATACAGACTTTTTACTGTTTACTCTTTTTTTCGCAATGGTTTCAGTTCGATCATTACTCGTAGTTGGTGTTTATTAGTAGACATTGACTTATAGTGGGTTATTGAGAGAACATAGATGTTTACCTAACAACACCGTCCAACTGATACTGGTACAGGTAATAGTTAAAATAGGACTTCTGAGGCTATCAACCCTTCAGGATTATTTAACCAGTACACTGTAAGTCAAGACAAACGTAAACAAAAATAATAATCCATACTCTGTTTATTTTCAGCTGAAGGTATATGGACATATCCTCATCATGATTATTTGGCTATTACGGAAATCATTGGCCGACATATGGTGTTGTCTATAAATGCCATGGGGTTCAGTTTACCATCAGCCGGGCGTTTCCGCACCCTCCTCAGCTCCCCGCCATGGAGTGGCTTCGGTCACCCAGGCTTTATTGTGGTCGGCAGGGAGGATTCTGTGGGGGCGCTCGGTTATGGCCTTGGCTTTGCTTGGGACCTTGGGGCTGTTCGGCCAGGCAGCTTGGGGAACACCAACAACAACAACAAAATAGACTATAGTGTTCCTAACAAAGCAACGGATGTGGTAGGGAAGGATTACCACAGCCACCAACAAGAGAAGTGGTTAACGTGGGCTGCTAAATTCTTCCGTCTAATAGTAGCCAGAATAATTTTAAAAGGACGTCACCGGCACAGAAGGGGTACATAATATGCGTTGCAAGGCACCGAAGGCCTCTGTCGAACGCTATCAATAATCCCTCGCAAAAAGGAATAACTGATCTTTGGTGTAATAGCCTATATGTTTTATGTATTTTCTAATAAAGAAAGTAAGTGGGCTATACTTGGTTTCTTTTCATTTGACGGTAAATTGCAAAGTTCCCATCAAGATTTCTCAGTTATTTTGAAGAATTTGTAGTGAATGTTGGTGATAATTATACAAACTTGGTCTTAATGCGATGCAGAGACATAGTAGTTTCGTATTTTTCCATTAAGTATCGAAAAATTAGCTGCTAAGGGAATCAATTTACCGCCAGCTGAAAAGATATAAACCGTGAACCCCTAACTGTAACTCTGTAACTCTCGAACGACTAGAGTAACCCAACTAATATCTCTACCATTTGGCAAGGGTCAGCCAGTGGTGTGGAGATTCACAGCCCATTTGCTCTATTTCTGGACTACCTACTTGGAACAGGGTATAGTACCTTCTAACATAATTATACACTATTCTACGTGAGGATAAACAAAAGCCAGGATGCCCATAGTCACCTTATCCGACACAATAAACAACCTGATCTTGGTGGACTAACCACTCTGGATACATATTAACCCACAAAACTACTTTGCCTCCATTCCTGTTTTATGCCAACCATATTAAAACAGTCTTAAGGGTTTATACTTCCAGGTTAAGGGGACATCATTATTTATAATATTTATACATTTATATATTATTGTTTTTAATTTCCTTCCTGAACCTCCCGTTAAATAATTGTGGTGTAATTTGAAATGTTTGTGTAGTAGTTTCTGGTATCCTTGACAATATGACCTTTGGTAGTTTAGTTAAAGGAATACATAACTCGAAATATGTATATCAAATATAATCTATTCTGGACAACATTTGGAGTGACTAATATGTTTCTTTTTGTATATATATACTGTATATATATATATATATATATATATATATATATATATATATATATATATATATATATATATATATATATATATATATATATATATATATATATATATACCGGTATATATACAGTATACATAGTATATACGTGGAATGCTACATACCTGCCAACATTCCAGTCCAGAACGTTATGTTATAGTTATATTTAAGCCTGGCTCTGTATCCAAACGGGGTATTTAACATTTATATCTGCATTCATTTAATGCTGTGAAAGTATACACATATTATGTTAATCATACGATGGGTATGTACGCATGTATGTATGTATGCATGTATGTATGTATGCATGTATGTATGTATGCATGTATGTATGTATGAATATACTCAGACACATGCCCCATTGCTGGGGGTGGCCGACTCGAGACAGAGCCCGAACAGATATCTTTAAAGTTCCAATTCTCAGAGTCCCGGACCACTGTCGCGTTCCCTCGTCCCTTTCTCTGTATCGATGAGTAGGAAACTTTTACAAGGGGATGAGGATTCCTAGCCTCCTGCCCCCATACGTTGGGAATATAGAATTTTGTTTTATACAAATACTGTACCATGTTGCGTCGGCTTTAGTGTACTGTACAAGCTCCCGGTCTGTACTCTGGAATATAGGTCAACCAATGTGTGATGGATTGAAATAATATCCTCGAGCCGGGTATGGCAGGATTATGAAAACAATAAAGGGTGTTACGGTTGTGTAGCACAGTGATCATATGGTGTACTGTATATAAATATGAAGTAGACTTATCCGAGAGGTACAGAGATTCCATATATCTTTCCCTTGTTATGTTGCAGATCTATATCTCGAAGGGGGGTCTTGGAGGCAGATTATAAAGATGGAAGTCTAGAGAGGGGACACCAAATCTCCCTTTAATGATGAAGGAAAGCTGAGCATGTTTGCGGGCTACATACAAGCTGAGCATGTTTGCGGGCTACATACAAGCTGAGCATGTTTGCGGGCTACATACAAGCTGAGCATGTTTGCGGGCTACATACAAGCTGAGCATGTTTGCGGGCTACATACAACGTAGGGTAATAAGAATACTGAATGTCTGGGTAGTCTTCCAAACATAGACTCCCTCGAGCCTGGGATTCGAAGCCTGGTGGAGAACGAAGTCTATATAATAAACAAAAGATGAATCTATAAATCTACCAGTCACCACAATAACTGTCTATGATTGGCGTGTAAAGGCTCTTTTTGGCACCTGACTCTCATACACATACTACTGACCGTTAGTGAATACTGTATATATGACATTTACAAAAGGTTTACCTGATTTACAAAAGGTGTCCTACATAGCTTATTCTAGTTATCTTATATATAGTTTATTCTACCATTATTGAGCCTGGTACTAAACACTACTGTGTGTATTGAGTTTTCTGGATACATTATGGTATGTTGGCATGGGAATGGGTACTTACATGGCGCACGATGTAAGTGGCAGACTCTATTTGTATTAGGTAAGTCTATATTAAACAGGTGGATTTATCTTTGGCTAACGAAGACAGTGAATTTAGTTGTCCAGTTTCTATGTACAGGTGAATTTCTAGTAAGGAACCATTGCAGTGTTTCAGTAGTAATGGAATAAACATCAACATAAGTTAATCAGAAACAATAATAGGGAAACACTTGAACCAATAGCAAGGACGACAGCCCTCCAGCTCCCACTCCTCTACTTTGATCTTTCTCTCCTCTACTTTGATCTTTCTCTCCTCTACTTTGATCTTTCTCTCCTCCTTTCCTTCTCTTTAAATCTTTGAGGCCTCTGACCTCCCCAACCTGTCTACAGTATATCCTCAACTTTAACATACAATGTTAATATAATCAAGTTGACCAGTCTCCATGTAGGGTTGGATCTCTAGTAAGGAACCATTACAATATTTCAGCAGTGTTGGTATAACCGTCTGAGGGTCTCCTACATGTGTGTCGTATATAGTTGACCAGTCTCCATGTAGGGTTGGATCTCTAGTAAGGAACCATTACAGTATTTCAGCAGTGTTGGTATAACCGTCTGAGGGTCTCCTACATGTGTGTCGTATATAGTTGACCAGTCTCCATATACAGTTGGATCTCTAGTAAGGAACAATTACAGTATTTCAGCAGTGATGCTATAAACATCTGAGGGTCTCCAACATGTGGGTCCACAACTGCAGATAGTTTGGTCTGTGAAAAGGTTGAAGGTGCAGGGGAATGTTTTCCTTGGAAACTGAGTTTCTTCACGCTAGATCCCGGGCAATATGAAGATCTCACACGTTTATGCCAAACAAAATGTAGAAAACTCAAGCACATACTATCTATCTATTTCTATCTAATGGTCTATTTAAACCATCTAAGTCATCTAACCATCCACATATCTCCCTCACTCCAGCACATTACACATACCCACACACACATATTATATATAGCACATAGTATACACAATGATATAACATAATTATGAGTGCTTCTCATGTAACATTCTTATTTTACCTTGGGTGAATGCATTAGAACTGACGTAAGCATAACCTGTGTGGAGTTATAGATAGGCAATAAACTGAAGAAGAAATGCATTAGAACTGACGTAAGCATAACCTGTGTGGAATTATAGATAGGCAATAAACTGAAGAAGAAATGCATTAGAACTGACGTAAGCATAACCTGTGTGGAGTTATAGATAGGCAATAAACTGAAGAAGAAATGCATTAGAACTGACGTAAGCATAACCTGTGTGGAATTATAGATAGGCAATAAACTGAAGAAGAAATGCATTAGAACTGACGTAAGCATAACCTGTGTGGGAATTATAGATAGGCAATAAACTGAAGAAGAAATGCATTAGAACTGACGTAAGCATAACCTGTGTGGAATTATAGATAGGCAATAAACTGAAGAAGAAATGCATTAGAACTGACGTAAGCATAACCTGTGTGGAGTTATAGATAGGCAATAAACTGAATAAGAGATATCAACGATAATTATGTAATGGTTTCAATTCTAGGTAGGATAACACAATCATTCTCATCCGGAATAATTAAGTATAATAGAGGCATTGGTGCTTACTGAACCCCTTCAGTACCGGTGCCGTCCTTTTAACTGTACTCTGGTTACTATTAGACGCTTGTATTCAATCTAAAATGGGCCTCCAGCAAGTACCAAGCTTCGAACTACCTCACTTAAGCCCCGGGGATGACAGGCTTTTTTTATCTCATTTTCTATCTCTCTCTGGCTTGTATTCA
Source organism: Paralithodes platypus (assembly GCA_032716605.1). Classification (NCBI taxonomy): domain Eukaryota; kingdom Metazoa; phylum Arthropoda; class Malacostraca; order Decapoda; family Lithodidae; genus Paralithodes; species Paralithodes platypus. The sequence goes on along the minus strand of CM064531.1, from coordinate 42,623,066 downwards.
TTCGGCCCCATTCAGCCTACTGTTTTAAGACGTTTATCCCCATCCAGGTGTCAAATTATTACTGGTGAGCGGTAGCGAGCCAGCATATTTTAAAGAAATATTTTGACAGCAGGCTAAATTTGTACAGTTTTCGATAGAAACATTTCTCCGGCGAAGCCGGATTTCTTCATATAATGCTGGCTCGCTATCGCTCGCCAGGAAGAAATCGACACCTAGATGGGGATAAACGTCTTAAAATAGTTGGCTGCATGGGGCCGAATGGATACAAGCCAGAGAAAGAGAGAAATAAAAAAGAGCAGGTCACCCCCCAACCATCTTTACTAAAACTGTATAAAATCGTCTAAATATAGCTAGATTATAATTAATAAGAGGTCGCCGGTACAGAAGGGGTTAAACGAAGAGCTGTCCTGGTTATGCATTCCATGAAATAAGATACATACTCATACTCATACTCATACGATACATACTCATACTCATACTCATACGATACATACTCATACTCATACTCATACTCATACGATACATATACATATCATACATACTCATACTCATACTCATACGATACATACTCATACTCATACTCATAAGATACATACTCAAACTCATACTCATACTCATAAGATACATACTCATACTCATACCCATACTCATAAGATACATACTCATACTCATACTCATAAGATACATACTCATACTCATACAATACATACTCATACTCATAAGATACATACTCATACTCATAAGATACATACTCATACTCATACTCATAAGATACATACTCATACTCATAAGATACATACTCATACTCATACTCATACTCATAAGATACATACTCATACTCATACTCATAAGATACATACTCATACTCATACTCATACTCATAAGATACATACTCATACTCATAAGATACATACTCATACTCATACTCATACTCATAAGATACATACTCATACTCATACTCATAAGATACATACTCATACTCATACTCATACTCATAAGATACATACTCATACTCATACTCATACATATACTCATAAACATACTCATACTCATACTCATACATATACTCATAACATACTCATAAACATACTCATATATAACATACTCATACTCATACATATACTCATAAACATACTCATACTCATATGATACATACTCATACTCATAAGATACATACTCATACTCATAAGATACATACTCATACTCATACCCATACGATACATACTCATACTCATAAGATACATATTCATACTCATACTCATACTCATAAGATACATACTCATACTCATACTCATAAGATACATACTCATACTCATACTCATAAGATACATACTCATACTCATAAGATACATACTCATACTCATACTCATAAGTTACATACTCATACTCATACTCATAAGATACATACTCATACTCATAAGATACATACTCATACTCATACTCATACTCATACTCTCAGTGGTGTTCTCATTCTAGAAACTCCACCAGAAATGTTTGCTCTACTTTTAAGGGGAGATTTCCACTTGAGGGATTTTGTTCTTGACCCCTTTCTCCCTCATGGTTAGCCCCATTGCTTTTGAGATTTTAAGACGTTCACCCCATTAGTTTGGCGATTTTAAGAACTTTTGCCCCATTTCTGTCAATTTTAAGACTGTTTGTGCCATTTAGGTGTCAATTTTTTCCTGGCGAGCGATAGCGAGCCTGTAATTTAAGAGGAACCGGCCTTCGGCCGAGTCATTTTTCTACCGAAAAATGTACAAATTTATCTTGAAAGGGGGTCTAGGGGCTGTAATGTTAAGCTTGATGGAAGTCTAGCGAACTAACTACAAACCTCCCCTTAAAGAACTCAAAGGTCAACAGATAATGCTGTATGTTCGCTGTGCTCTCACCAAGTAGTCATGCCGACGTATGTTGTTTTTGAAACTGTACCAACATAATACACTCAGATAAGTGACAAAGGTTATAGTTTTAAAGTTATAAGGGGGCTGACCTGCTTTTTGTTATTTCTGTCCTTTTCTCTCTTTTCTCTGGCTTGTATCCATTCGGCCCCATTCAGCCAACTATTTTAAGACGTTTATCCCCATCTAGGTGTCGATTTCTTCCTGGCGAGCGATAGCGAGCCAGCATTATATGAATGCCGGAGAAATTTTTCTATCGAAAAATGTACAAATTTAGCCTGCTGTCAAACAAAAATAAAAGAATATGCTGGCTCGCTACCGCTCACCAGTAAAAAATTGACACCTGGATGGGGATAAACGTCTTAAAACAGTAGGCTGAATGGGGCCAAATGGATACAAGCCAGAGAACGATAGAAAAGGACAGAACCAAAACCGGTCACCCCCTCTTAATAGTAATTTCAGAAACACCTCTACAATGGAATGTCACTTGTAGGTGATAGAAGGGGTGTTAATTCTAGTGGGTTAATACAGGGCAGATTTACACTTGAGGGATGTTTATTCTTTACCCCTTTCTCCCTCATGTTTAGCCCCATTGCTTTTGAGATTTTAAGACGTTCGCCCCATTAGTTTGGCGATTTTAAGAACTTTCACCCCATTTATGTCACTTTTAAGACCTTTAGTGCCATTTAGGTGTCAATTTTTTCCTGGCGAGCGATAGCGAGCTGTAATTTAAGAGGAACCGGCCTTCGGCCGGGACATTTGTCTACCGAAAAATGTACAAATTTATCTTGAAAGGGGGTCAAGGGAGTGTAATTTCAAGCTTGATGGAAGTCTAGGAAACACACTAAAAACCTCCCCTTAAGTAATTAATATGTTGTTACACTATGGCCTCTGCTTTCGGGCGTTCATATGAAGTTTCTTTCATCCATACATTCATTTTCTAAGTAATTTAGTAAGTTCTCTCTTCTTTCATTTTGGCTGAAATGATAGCATCCAAGGTATTCCATTTAAATATATTTGTAAATGCGAAACTTTGCTGTCATATAACAATTAATTTTCAGTGCAATCATCAACAATTACTCTAAATCGTGACAAATATGGTGCAACTGTAAGGAACGCAAAATTGTGATATTATAAAAGCTATATCCTAATGGTATATGGATGTGATGTGCTCTATATTCCTGGTAACTGCTGGTTCACGGATTAAGGGGAGGTTTTTAGTTGATTCCCTAGACTTCCATCAAACTTAAAATTACTCCCCCTTGACCCTCTTTCAAGATAAATTTGTACATTTTTCCGTAGAAATATTTCCCGGCCGAAGGCCGGTGCCCCTTAAATTACAGGCTCGCTATCGCTCGCCAGGAAAAAATCGACACCTAAATGGCACGAATGGTCTTAAAATTGACAGAAATGGGGCGAGGGTTCTTAAAATCGCCAAACTAATGGGGCAAGCGTCTTTAAATCTCACAAGCAATGGGGCTAAACATGAGGGAGAAAGAGGTTCAGAAAAAAATCCTCCAGGTGGAAATCTCCCCTTAAAGGTGTTGGACGTCCATATTATTCACAACAAATAGAACGATGAATAGAAAATATGGAGATTAGAGTCGTGTATCGAAAATTCTAGTTTGTATCATTAGTGCTTAAAAATAACAATATCTTATAATGATCGTTCTTATTTTGTCTCTCTCTCTCTCTAAAATAATTAATGGGTTTGACAATGTGGATTATAGCGAAATGTTTAGCCTCCATATGAATACAACACACAACCATGGTTAAAAGGGTCCAGCACTAGTATTTGTGGACACTGTTTCACATATACGATCTGTTCTACCTGGAACAAACTTCGGTCAGAAGTTGTAAACAGTTCTTCTGTAGAGCAGTTAACAAAACAAAGAAGATAGTATTTTGCACACTCTGTAATGAGTGTAGTGCATTAAACTGTATTTTCCTTTCACTTCAAGTATCTCCTCGGAATGGACTGCAATGTCTCTGAGGTACTAGCTATTCCCTGTAACTCCTTGTAACTCTCTATCTCTCTATCTCGCCTCCATTGTAAGAACCTTGAGTGTTGGTGAGAGAGTGAAGTTGGTGGCTCAGTGTTTGGTCCACAACTTTTACCTCACAACTTGGTGGATCCCAACTAGAGTACCTTTATATAGAGAGTAGCGGCACGGGGTTCCGGGATTCAGAAACAATATGGCGCCCGGGGACTAGAGTACCTTTATATAGAGAGTAGCGACATAGGGGGAGGGGGATCCAGGGATTTAGAAACAATATGGCGCCCGGGGACTAGAGTACCTTTATATACAGAGAACAACATAGAGGGGGGGGGGGGGGGGGGATTCAGAAACAATATGGCGCCCGGGGACTTAAATGTTCTGATAAATGTAGAATGATGGATGGTGAAAAAGGAGTTATACATAGAATAATATAAGGTGTATTAGCTGAAACATTAAGTGTAAATATAATGGTGTGCTGTGGGGTAAAGTGTGAGGTAGAAACAATATGGCGGCCATTAGTCAATAGGTACTACCCTCTCGTACATAGGTACCCCTTTAATTGCTATGTGCATGAAGGAGACATAAGGCAAAGCTGTCTATAACAAGTGTCCCCCCCAAGGTTGGAAGATAGATAGAGAGCTAACATGAAGGTCCGTTAGTGGTAATTTAGTTGTGTTGGAAGCCTTGAACCCCATGATCAATATGCCCTACATATATTTAAAAACAAATCGATAGTAGTTTGAAACGTGGCCTAAAAAAAGCATTTATATTCCCAATCCACTTTTCCAGAGCTCACGGTCTCTGTATAGATTCCAGACAGCAGATCAATAATTGTATCAAGAATACCTTGGAAATTAAGATTTACGTTTCTAGACGCAATTACAGAATCTAGTTATTCTAATTGATATATACGGCAAATAATTCCTGAAGAGTTGGGTGTTTTCCACGAGGATGTTTTTATTGAGTGCAGTAGTACACTATACTGTATACATAACCACAATTATTATATTTACAGTAATTATCAAGCTACAATGATGAACTATGGTCTGGGTGTGCTTGATATTACAGTAATTATCAAGCTACAATGATGAACTATGGTCTGGGTGTGCTTGATATTGATGAACTATGGTCTGGGTGTGCTTGATATTTACAGTAATTATCAAGCTACAATGATGAACTATGGTCTGGGTGTGCTTGATATTTACAGTAATTATCAAGCTACAGTGATGAACTATGGTCTGGGTGTGCTTGATATTACAGTAATTATCAAGCTACAATGATGAACTATGGTCTGGGTGTGCTTGATATTACAGTAATTATCAAGCTACAGTGATGAACTATGGTCTGGGTGTGCTTGATATTACAGTAATTATCAAGCTACAGTGATGAACTATGGTCTGGGTGTGCTTGATATTTACAGTAATTATCAAGCTACAATGATGAACTATGGTCTGGGTGTGCTTGATATTATAGTAATTATCAAGCTACAATGATGAACTATGGTCTGGGTGTGCTTGATATTACAGTAATTATCAAGCTACAGTGATGAAGTATGGTCTGGGTGTGCTTGATATTACAGTAATTATCAAGCTACAATGATGAACTATGGTCTGGGTGTGCTTGATATTACAGTAATTATCAAGCTACAATGATGAACTATGGTCTGGGTGTGCTTGATATTACAGTAATTATCAAGCTACAATGATGAACTATGGTCTGGATGTGCTTGGTATTACAGTAATTATCAAGCTACAATGATGAACTATGGTCTGGGTGTGCTTGATATTACAGTAATTATCAAGCTACAATGATGAACTATGGTCTGGGTGTGCTTGATATTTACAGTAATTATCAAGCTACAATGATGAACTATGGTCTGGGTGTGCTTGATATTACAGTAATTATCAAGCTACAATGATGAACTATGGTCTGGGTGTGCTTGGTATTGATGAACTATGGTCTGGGTGTGCTTGGTATTACAGTAATTATCAAGCTACAATGATGAACTATGGTCTGGGTGTGCTTGATATTGATGAACTATGATCTGGGTGTGCTTGGTATTGATGAACTATGGTCTGGGTGTGCTTGGTATTGATGAACTATGGTCTGGGTGTGCTTGGTATTGATGAACTATGGTCTGGGTGTGCTTGGTATTGATGAACTATGGTCTGGGTGTGCTAGGTATTACAGTAATTATCAAGCTACAATGATGAACTATGGTCTGGGTGTGCTTGATAGTGATGAACTATGGTCTGGGTGTGCTTGATATTACAGTAATTATCAAGCTACAATGATGAACTATGGTCTGGGTGTGCTTGATATTTACAGTAATTATCAAGCTACAATGATGAACTATGGTCTGGGTGTGCTTGATATTACAGTAATTATCAAGCTACAATGATGAACTATGGTCTGGGTGTGCTTGATATTTACAGTAATTATCAAGCTACAATGATGAACTATGGTCTGGGTGTGCTTGGTATTGATGAACTATGGTCTGGGTGTGCTTGGTATTACAGTAATTATCAAGCTACAATGATGAACTATGGTCTGGGTGTGCTTGATATTGATGAACTATGATCTGGGTGTGCTTGGTATTGATGAACTATGGTCTGGGTGTGCTTGGTATTGATGAACTATGGTCTGGGTGTGCTTGGTATTGATGAACTATGGTCTGGGTGTGCTTGGTATTGATGAACTATGGTCTGGGTGTGCTTGGTATTACAGTAATTATCAAGCTACAATGATGAACTATGGTCTGGGTGTGCTTGATAGTGATGAACTATGGTCTGGGTGTGCTTGATATTGATGAACTATGGTCTGGGTGTGCTTGGTATTGATGAACTATGGTCTGGGTGTGCTTGGTATTGATGAACTATGGTCTGGGTGTGCTTGGTATTGATGAACTATGGTCTGGGTGTGCTTGGTATTACAGTAATTATCAAGCTACAATGATGAACTATGGTCTGGGTGTGCTTGATATTGATGAACTATGATCTGGGTGTGCTTGGTATTGATGAACTATGGTCTGGGTGTGCTTGATATTTACAGTAATTATCAAGCTACAATGATGAACTATGGTCTGGGTGTGCTTGATATTGATGAACTATGATCTGGGTGTGCTTGGTATTGATGAACTATGGTCTGGGTGTGCTTGGTATTGATGAACTATGGTCTGGGTGTGCTTGGTATTGATGAACTATGGTCTGGGTGTGCTTGATATTACAGTAATTATCAAGCTACAATGATGAACTATGGTCTGGGTGTGCTTGATATTGCGCTTGTGTGTGCGTCTGTGGGATTTTGTGTGCGTACTACTGCGGATTTGTATATGCATATATTGTGTGTATTGAAACAGTATTGCAGATTAATCTTTAATCGATTAAACAATTAAATTCGCCCACGTATCAGAGATTACAATTCTTACTATATTTCAAAAACACTATTGATAAACCGTTCACAATAAATATATACCCGGTATATTGTGTCTGTTCTTAATTACTTGGCTCTGTTATGTTATTTTCTTTTTGTAATAAACCAGAGCAAAACCAACTATATTTCGTTGTTATATAATGTGTCATGAGTACAGTATGTGTGTAATAAAACAACTTGACTCCCCTTTACAAAAGTCTAATAGTAATATATTTAGAATGTAAACAAGTAAAACATATATTTAGAATGTAAACAAGTAAAACATATATTTAGAATGTAAACAAGTAAAACATATATTTAGAATGTAAACAAGTAAAACATATATTTAGAATGTAAACAAGTAAAATAACATATATTTAGAAATGTAAACAAGTAAAACATATATTTAGAATGTAAACAAGTAAAACATATATTTAGAATGTAAACAAGTAAAACATATATTTAGAATGTAAACAAGTAAAACATATATTTAGAATGTAAACAAGTAAAACATATATTTTAACATAATCTAATTTATAGTAGTGGACGTAATCCATATTAACAATAAGGCATACAAAATCATATCATTTTTGTATTCATAAATCGCGTGAGACCAAACCGATTCTAGTCACATTTGGGAGAAAAATGATCCTATATCGCCAGGAAAAAAGTATTTCACGGTCCAGCCCCCACGGCCCCATTCCGGCCATTGCCACACCGACCATTACTCATACAGCCAACTAAGGGGTACAAGTATAAACGGCCACAACCAAAACGGCCACAACCAAAACGGCCACAACCAAAACAGCTAGAACTAACACGGAAATAAACAATCCGGTTATAAATAAAACGACCACTGTTTACCTTTCTAACTGATAAACACATGGGTTTACCAATATACTAGTGAAAGGGTAGAATATTATGAACACTGTTTATACCCTTGTTGATAGAAAAAATCAAAATATATATATAAATAATTTTAAAATATGACATTTTGTTGACCCGTTTAGAACCAGTTTCGTCATTTTCATTTTAGGCTGGCTACTAAAAGATTATTTTATTCAGTTTAAGAAGGGCCTGCAGCAAGTAACAGGTTTCGAACTATCTAAACTAACAATTTTTACTACCACAGATCCATCTAAAGCTGCACAGAATCGTCTAATAATAGCTAGAATAAAATGATAAAAGACGTCGCTGGTACAGAAGGGGTTAATAGTTATCTTTCAGCAAGTACAGCATTATTTTCCCCGAGCTAGCGTCCAAATCATTATTCCTTTCATAGTCAAAGGTCTTGGAAAGAGCTCTCACAATTATGATGAGACTACAATCGTTGTGATCGGGAGGAAAGTGAAACTTAATTGTTATGCCAATGTGACGATGATGTGATATTTTCCGAGTTTTAGAATATGAGGTAAATGAACTTCAACATAACATTGTGTTAATCTGTGCTCGCTTAAATAGCTATGCACTGTTTGAATCACACATCATGCGTTGCCTGAACAGCTTTAGCTTAAATACTCGACTAAAGGTTAACAGTGCATCAATTCTGCATTTGTTATATTTATTTAGAAATGCAGTAATAACCTACACGAGATTCCAACTCAAGTGATTATACAAGTTTATCATACAATATTGCATAGCCTTGAGTACTAGGGGCCTTTACAAGGTAGCATGTATTCGTTAACAAAGTTGAACAATTTATATTTAAATAGCGATATTCTAGCATTAAACCCTTTGGCTATTTAACGAATAGTCGTATCAGAATGAATATTAGATTTTGAATATATATTTTAATATCATTCAATTTTTGTATGAACCGTATTGCAACACTAGTATCAACAGCATGTCATATTTGGGAACCCTCTGTTTACAAAAGGGTTCCTTATAATCCTAAATGTCCATTAGCGGCAGTCCCCGGTACATAAAAATACAGGCCAAGAACTTCACCACAGAGTTATCCCCAAAAATGTGTAATGCAGTGACGGCTGGCTGAAAGAGGTGGCTTCCATTAATATTATTATTATTATTATTATATATATATATATATATATATATACCGGTATATATTATATATATATATACCTGTATATATATATACCGGTATATATATATATATATTTTTTTTTTTTTTTTTTTTAATGGGGAGGTAGTTGCCTTGACTCCCTAATGTGTAGTCCCATTAGTGCTGGGATTATACTGCGTTCGTTCCATTAGTTTGGCAATGTTAGGAACTTTCGGCCCATTTCTTTGTCAATAAAAAGTCCTTTCGTGTTATTTAGGTGTCGATGTTTTCCTGGCGAGCGATTGTGAGCCTGGAATTCTAGGAGGAACCCGGAACATTTTTCTACCGCAACATATAGACATTTATCTTGAAGGGAGGTCTAGGGGTGTTTGTTCAAGCTTGAGGTAGGTCTAACGATGCCACTATGAAATTAATAAATACATAAATATATAGATAAATATAGCCTATAGAACAACACCATAATATAGCCTATAGAACAACACCATAATATAGCCTATAGAACAACACCATAATATAGCCTATAGAACAACACCATAATATAGCCTATAGAATAGACAATACACATAATATTCTATAGAACAACACCATAATATAGCCTATAGAACAACACCATAATATAGCCTATAGAACAACACCATAATATAGCCTATAGAACAACACCATAATATAGCCTATAGAACAACACACCATATATAGCCATAGAACAACACCATAATATAGCCTATTAAGAACAACACATAATAGCAATAGAACAACAACACACCATAATATAGCCTATAGAACACACCATAATATAGCCTATGAACAACACCATATAGCTATAGACAACACCATAATATAGCCTATAGAACAACACAATAATATAGCCTATAGAACAACACCATAATATAGCCTAGAACAACACCATAATATAGCCGATAGAACAACACAATATATATAGCCTATAGAACAACACCATATATATATATAGAACAACACCATAAATAGCCTATTGAACAACACCATATTATATAGCCTAAGAAACAACACCATAATATAGGCCATATAGACAACACAATAATATCGCCTATAGAACCACACCATAATATAGCCTATAGACAACACCATAATATAGCCTATAGAACAACACCAAATATAGCCTATAGAACAACACAATATATAGCCTATAGAACAAATAACACCATAAATATTAGCCTATAGAACAACACCATAATAGAGCTATAGAACAACACAATAATATAGCCTATAGAACAAAACCATAATATGAGCCTCTTGAACAACACCATAATATAGCCTATAGAACAACACCATAATATAGCCTATAGAACAACACAATAATATAGCCTATAGAACAACACCATAATATAGCCTATAGAACAACACCATAATATAGCCTATAGAACAACACCATAATATAGCCTATAGAACAACAATAATATAGCCTATAGAACAACACCATAATATAGCCTATAGAACAACACCATAATATAGCCTATAGAACAACACCATAATATAGCCTATAGAACAACACAATAATATAGCCTATAGAACAACACCATAATATAGCCTATAGAACAACACCATAATATAGCCTATAGAACAACACAATAATATAGCCTATAGAACAACACCATAATATAGCCTATAGAACAACACCATAATATAGCCTATAGAACAACACCATAATATAGCCTATAGAACAACACCATAATATAGCCTATAGAACAACACAATAATATAGCCTATAGAACAACACCATAATATAGCCTATAGAACAACACAATAATATAGCCTATAGAACAACACCATAATATAGCCTATAGAACAACACAATAATATAGCCTATAGAACAACACCATAATAACCACTTCCACCCTTTTATACCTAAGTAAATTAAGATTCACTATATTGTTTCCATTCAGAAGAGTCATATACAATTCACTGTAGAAGCACATATTTTGCAATGTGCAGTTTTTTGGCAACTTTCTATTCCAACCCTATAGTGTAGAGATTGTCTTTCTTGTATTATCCACACCAAAGAGAAGTGGTACAACTATAATGTCGTTGTGTTTTTGTGTGTTACTTATTCTTGTATGTTTGTTACTAGTTGGTCAAGGATGCAAGAGATTAGGTCAGTCAAGATGGAACTCACTTATTGAAGACAATGGGGTAGAATCCTGGAGTAAGTACACAGTTTTCGTCCTTATCCTCTGGGCACTGGTTTGATACTACAGCGTAACTGGTACAATAGGCTAATTACAGAGAGGTCTTTAATTTGCTTTCTAGACCTCCATCAACTTAAAAGAAAATATACCCAAGATCTCCCCCATTCGATATAAACTTGTACATTTGTTTGTCACAGCCGATGGCCGGTTCCTCCTAAATTGCAGGCTCGCTATCGCTCGCCAGATACAAATAGACACCTAAATTGCACGAAAGTTCTTAAAATTTACAAAGAACTGGGACAAATTATTTTATTACTACCAAACTAATGGGTCGAACGTCTTAACATTTCAAACAATAATTGGGCTAAACATGAGGGAAAAGGGAGTCCCCCCCCAAAAAAAAAAAATCCCCTTAAAGGGGGTGACCTGTTTTTGTTCTGTCCTTTTCTATCTTTCTCTGGCTTGTATCCATTTGGCCCCATTCAGCCTAATGTTTTAAGACGTTTATCCCCATCCAGGTGTCAATTTTTTACTGGTGAGCGGTAGCGAGCCAGTATATTTTGTATTTTTGTTTGACAGCAGGCTAAATTTGTACATTTTTCGATAGAAATTTTTTTCCGGCGAAGCCCGATTTCTTCATATAATGCTGGCTCGCTATAGCTCGCCAGGAAGAAATCGACACCTAGATGGGGATAAACGTCTTAAAATAGTTGGCTGAATGGGGCCGAATGGATACAAGCCAGAGAAAGTGAGAAAAGGACAGAAATAACAAAAAGCAGGTCACCCCCCTTAAGTTGTTGTTGTTGTTGTTCCCTAAGCTGCCTGGCCGAACAGCCCCGAGTCCCTGAGGAAGGCCATGGCCACGATCGGGCTTTCCCACAGAGCTCTCATTGAGTGTAGATTGTGTTGTTGGCGTAAGTGGTTGTGTGAAATGCAGTCTTCTATGATGTGTTTAATGGTATGGGGTGCTGTGTTACATCCCGGGCAGGCGTCGACAACGGAGTCATCCAGTCTCTTCTGATAGCTCAGGAGAGCTGGATGGTGTTCGCATCTCAGCCTGGCCAGGTGGACTCTGTCCTCGCGTGGAAGGGAGGATTCGGAAGGATGGATTTCGGGAGGTCGTGCATGCAGCTGCGTATTGTCTGTGAGTGAGTGGATGGATCGGTGAGAGATATGAGTATGGATGTGCTTCTGGAAGTTGGTTCGGGGTGGGCAGGGAGGGAGAGAGGACAATAATTGTGTGTGATACCATTTGCTGGGTGTTGTTTTGATATTTCTTGGTGTCTGTGGGTGTGTTGCCATGTAGTTTAGTGGGTGGTCTTGGTTCGTGGAGGCTGCTGCCAGGAATTGAGTGCCTCTCATGTCCAGATGGTCTTTGACTTTGAGAATTTTGGTTTCTTGATGTAGGTGATCTGTGGGTGCAGTAGCTGTGCAGCCTGTAATGATCTTCAGGGCTTTGTTTTGAATAGTCTGTAAGGTCTTATGATGTGTTTCAGCTAGGTTAGAAGCCCAGGCTGGGTTTGCGTATTCCCTCACTGATCTTATGTATTGTTTATATACTGTGGTGGTAGTTTCTTTGTTGTGTCCAAATTTTGTGTGAGCAAGTGACCTGAGGGCGTTAAGTCTGGGTGTCAGTTTCTTTTTAATGTTTGTGGTGTGCTGTTTGAATGTTATATGAGTATCATATGTTACTCCTAGGATTTTGGGTGTGTGTGTATGTGTTAGGGGTGTGTTGTTTATGGTGAGTTGAGGGATGTATTCGTGTTCTCCTGTCCAGCTTGTGAGCAGGGTTGCGGTGGATTTGGCTGGGGCTAGATTAAGTCTGTTTGTAGTGCACCAGCCATGTAGTTGAGATAGGGTTGAAGGAGATCTGTTGCTCTGTTTGGGTCATGGTGTGTGCATGTGAGTGCTATGTCATCTGCATAAGAGGCTTATGTTTATTTGGGGCGTATTGGGTGTAGTTATATCGTGCATGTACAGATTGAAGAGTGCGGGCGATAGGACGGATCCTTGTGGGACTCCGTTTGGAAAGTTTCTGATTTTAGATGACTGACCGGCAAAAGATATGTGTGCACATCTGCCTGCTAGGAAGTTGGCCAGCCACCTTTTTGTGTTGTTGTGCATGTTTGTGTTGTAGATTTTGTTTGTTAGGTTGTGGTGGGGGATGGCATCGAAGGCTTTACTAATGTCGAGTGTGGCTAATAGTGATCAGTGTGGTGGTCTAGCTGAATTGATGCCGTCAAAAGCTCTTTGTGTAATGTCTGTGAGAAGAGTGTTTGTGGAGTGCAGTGGCCTAAAGCCATGTTGTGTTGGAGCTAGGGGTAGGTCAGGTGTAATTAGTTGTAATACTAGGCGTTCCATGACTTTGGAGGGGGAGCAAAGGAGTGTGATGTGGCGGTGCGAGGAGGGTAGCGTGGGGTCTTTGTTGGGTTTGGGGAATGTGATGCTGATATCATGCTTCCAAATGTCTGGTATTGTGTTGTGTGAATA